>ML677372.1:7563681-7915572 GCA_007922305.1 Dermatemys mawii | reverse complement strand
AATTCATGGTATTGTCCTATTATAAGCCAAATAAATAAATTTGTAGTTCTCAATAAATACTGAAAAACTCAGTGCAAACCAGCAGACAGATTGTGGAAAAAGAGCTAAACTGAGATTATGCCAACCTAATGGTTTCTTGCTAGGAACATATGGACTATGATGGATTGCTGCTGTAAAGATTTTTTAAGAGATGATTGTGGTGTTATAGGGTAGGACTAATAACATGGGGCAAATAATCAGTGTTGTAGGCTAAGCAATTTTAGAATGTTTCTTTAACTGTAATTGGAAAATATACAGTACATGCAAGAACAAACCCATTGGGTCTTGTCCTTTTGGTGGCCTGTTTTAGTACCATGTTTACTACATTATCTTTGCTTTCCTCATAAACCCAGTCTTCCATCTGACTGGGATCCACCTGTGAATGACAACTTAGTCTGGGAAACTTCACCCAGGCAGCTGCAAAACTGTTGCATGTGTTGGCATTTCAAGGAGATATTAAGAAGTCCACCAATTAAATGTGCATTGTTGATTTTGGCCCTCTGTAAAAGATAGAAATAGATGGAAATATATTGTGGAAGCTTAAACTTTAAAAGCCATTTTAGGAAATAAGACTTCGAAGCATAGTAATGGGGCGGGGGGGGGATGGCAAACATTCAAATGTATTCTGTGTAAAACAAAAATGCAAATTTCCAGAGTTCTTTTTTATAGAAAGTGATAGAGAAGGAATTTATAGGATATTAAAAGACTATAAAGTTTTCAGTAACAAAACATTCTGGTTATGGTTTTCTCCATTCCACACACCCTCCCCACCGTTTTCTTTTCCTTGTAATAATTAGTTTGAACTTTCATCTAGTTCTGTGGATCAAGTCATTTTCATACAACTTTCAGGGTTTTTTTGTGTATGTTTTAAATCTTCCTTCTAAATATTTTTTTTCTAACAAAAAAAGCCGTGAATACATTATAATTTCAATTTTCGTGGTGTGTGAAAGATTTCTGCACTAGGTCTTTATTGTTTTTGAAGAATTCATCACGCTAGTTAAGAAGCTTAATATAAATTAAAGAAGGTATTAAGGAACATTAAGACATCAAAATGTGGAGCGTTCTTTTCCTTTCAATTGCTCCAAATGCAAACAAGTTGAATAAAATGCAATCAAAGGGCCTGTTTAGAGAACATTGAGTGGCTTTTCAGCTGTGCCTTGGAGAACCTCTGGTAAGAGTATAATTCAAATAAAAAGGCCTTTCTTTCCTCTTCCTAATTCTCTTTGTTGTGATGACAACAGAGTACAAGCCTGATAAAAATTTAATCACCTTATCTTTTTAAAGCAAATTGCATATTTGTTTACACACAATATATGTAACATAAAAAAGAAAAAGCTGCTACCCTATCCTCCTCCCCTTACTAATCGCATTAAAGGCCTTTGCCTAGAAGTTTGTTTTTTTAAAAAAATAACTGTTTTAGTCTTTATTCTGAAGTCCCATTGTTCAGGATTGCTTTAAAAAAGCAGCCTATGGGAAGATGAATATCGCCCGACTTAAACTATGGGCCAGCACTAAGCAGCAGATGCCCGGTATAAGTCAGTTGAGTTGGGTCAGCTTAACTGGCTTCTGTGGTGCCTACTCAACATCAAGAGTTGCAAGCAAGATGGGAGGATTATGGATCCACGGATCTAGCACTTTGATTTGAAACGGCTTTGTAATGAATTGCCTTTGGTTCTGTGTCAGATCTGCTAACCTGAACTTTTTCTGCCTCGTATGCATTTCTGAAAGGCTGGTGTAAGATTGTGCATTGGTACTTTTTTGCTTTTCATTAGGCTTCCCTGATTATATTTTAGCCCCTTATGTTGAATTCAAACCATATTTCCTGTGGTACTGCTGCTCATCCTAGTGCAGAGCAGAGGTATTGATTTCTTTATGGTATTGGGGTTGACCTTATGTCAAATGAAGCATCTGTTGGCCCATACCAATGTGTGCTTTAGCTTCAAAACACCCACACAGGAGATAAAGATGATCCCAACTCAGTGCAACCAGGGTTTTAGAATTATGGACTCTCACAGATAAAGTCCCCATGCACTGGATTGGAATTATACTGTACCCTTAATCAGCACGGAAATTTGAGTTATGCTATTCAGAACATGGGAGTCAACTGCTTCCCTACAGATAGGAGAGTTTAAACATTACGGACCTGGCTATAGTGAAACCTGCACAAGAGTCCATCCTTATTAAGCAAACCTCCTGTTTTAAGAGACTCTCCCAAATATCCCTGACCATTCTGAATTCAGTTTGTCTACACGCTCATTTTATGCACAACTTGCTCTTAGATATGGTTTCGTGTCCATGGCAAAGATGTGCCTGGTCCCAAGGCTAGGAATACTAGTGAGAGTTAAGGGACAAGAATGAGGGACATTGACAGAGTTTTGTGTGCAGAATAGAATCAGGGGAGTGTTGCCAGTCAGGATTGATATATATTGGCAGAGTTGGAATTGAGCAATAAGCTTGCCCTCCTGCCTAAACTGTGCTTGGTGTTCTGGCCAGAAGTTGCTCTTCCTTGTATTCATAAGAACAGTTCAACCAGAAAGAACGTTGTCTGGCTCTTGTTCACTTTTCATTTTCTTGAACGAAGACAAGTAATGGGACTGTGACAATATGGGAGGCAGAACTCGTTCGGGGGTGGGAATGGATGGGAGAGGAGACTTTTAGCTCCATGGCTGACGCATGGCCCTTAAGTAGCATGGATATTCAAGTTTCAAAACAAGTTCCAGCACCAGAGCCATCACGAGAGTGCACAAAATCTGTTAAATTTCAGAAAGACTGTGCTGGATGGTTAAGCAAACAGCAAAGTTCAAGTTGTGGCTCGTTGTCATTGTTTTACTATCAATATTTATCTTGCTAATTAAATTCTTTTGGCTAGAGATATATGAGACAGCAATGATGTTTGATTAAAGGAAACCAACACCAGGTCAGTCTTTCTTTAGCAGGAGTGTTCTGATCACCAAGTAGCCCCATGGAGAGTGGGAACAAATGCACATCAGCGGTTGAAATAATAGTGACCAATTACTTCTGAAAAATACATTTTTTTTAAATACTATGTTCCCAGGCTGGCTGTTTTGAATAAGTTGGGATGCTTCCTAGTATGATGGTGAAGCTAGAGCTGGTCAGCCAATAATTTCTCTACTGCCAAACTCTGTCAAGAGTCCCTATAGACATCAAGATGCAGCTTCACCCTGCACATTAATAGTATTGTCCTCGTTATTTTATTTTATTCTACTAATGCTCTGCATGTGCAAACAGTCAAGACGGATGGCCCTTGCACTGAGGAGCTTACAATACACGAATAGACAAGTAAACAGTGCACGGTCACTGGGTCAGACATAAACCACCATCAACTCTCTTCTTTGCCTCTCCATGTTCCCAAAAGTTAACCTGGCCGACTTCAGGAACAAGAGGATCCAAACTCTGTCCCACTGTCAACAAATAGGCACAGTGTGCGGCACATGGACAGTTGTGAAGTATGAGATGGCCATGGATTTTTTAGTGTATAAAAATCATGACCCTGTTTTGTTCTCTGAAAGTATGTGCTAACCTGTGTGACTGACTGTCTGAGAAATACAGAAGAGCTCTGACTTGTTGCTTCAGACCAGGGAGTCTGAGTTTGGGCTGGAGAAGATCAGGGTGTGCGCTGAGCGTAAGGCTGCCCTTTGAAATATCATTTTAGCAGCCACAGATGGCTTTGTAGAAAGCGTTTAGATTGTCTCACTGGTTGTGGATAACATGTGGCTTGTTCAGGTGGTTTATGTGGGGTTTAAGGAGCAAAATTACCATGCACAGTGGAGCGGATAGATGCAGAAATCTGTCCCATCTCAGAGCTTCAGGCAGCAGAGACTCTACATGCTTACACTGGTCATCAGAACATAAACATCCTTCCAGACAACTCACATTTTGATGCTGGATCTTGGCATTTATATTGTATTTTGATGATCGGCATCATGACGATGCTACACTGATTTTGGAAGTTTGAGTTGCACACTTCCATCATCCTGCAGATTCAGCTTGCTGGCTATGGGGTGGACCAGTAAACCTATGGATGAGGGGCACTCTGAATGCATACCTGATACACTCTGCTTGATCTAGGTGGTAAATTAAGGCAGCCAGAAATCATGGAGGTGTTAGTAAATACTGTAAAAGTTTCTGGTCTGGGACTTGCAGTACTAGGGCCTGAGTTCCATTTAGCAGTATGAATCAAAATGCTGACTTTATGTAGAGGGGACATTGAGCTATTTAAAGAAATAATCCTACTGTGTACAATTGAGCCCATAAAACTCTTCCTGACCTTGAGAAGACCCCCAGCAAGCTGTGGGAACCTTCAAATTGTCCCCTCTGAACTTTTTTGTGTTGTCGTTTAAATATAGTAACTGCTTTTTAATTAAAAAAGAAAAATTAGTTGGCATTTCAAATTGAGTCCTTGGTGCCTTAGGGACCTATTACAGTAAAAATTACCCTATATTATTTAGTGAGGCTTTGTTACCACTGTGTGAACCAAGAGTTACCTCTGTAGGGGTGTAGGACAAGAAGGACCCTTCTTTGAAAGTCTGGTTCTGAACATGAAAGTGACGCCAGCAATTGGAAGCAATTTGTGGAATTGTTTGATTATATTAATTATGGCACCAGCAAACAGTACTTGGGAAACAGTTTTGTTTTTTTGAATTCTTTCTTGATTGCTAGCAGTGAAAGCCAAGATACAGAATGTGCCTTTAAGGACCGCCGGAGAGTGCATTTCAAGCCATTGTGTAGAATTGGCACTGTGCATGAAAGGGTTGTGTCCAGCTTTATGTGAGAGTTTTCCAAATTCAGCTTTGGCCTGAACTTCACCTAGGTCATTCTCCAGAATTAAAACAGCTTCTTTCTTCCTCATCAAGAAAGAGCAGCTCTTTCCTAATAATCAGAAGACCATAATGAAATCCACTTGGTAATTCCAGTTCCAGTATAACAACTCTCATAATAATGCCTTTCATTCCAGAATGAATGCGCACAAGCTCTCTGTTCACTCACCACTGAAATGCAGCATGCTCAGGGGTGGAACACAGCAGTTGTTCAGCAGTGCATAGCAAAACTATACACTAACTGGGGACATGTAGTAATACTGTATCTAGTTGGAACTTCAGTAGTAATTTAGCTACTGTAGGCAGAATATAATTACCCAAGTCATGATTTGGTGAGGACACTGGAGCCAGCCTGTTCTTGTGAAAAGTGCTGTGAAATTTTTCATCACCACAGGCAACCTTGGTTTTGTATTTCCAAAAGACAGGTCCTGCCTAGCAAGCATGTAGACCTGGGTACTATGCTGTGGCATTCCTTCAATACTGATTCCGAGGGAAGGTTGCCACCCATTAAATTACCGGGATGCCTTTCTGCAGCTCCTGTGCTTTCCTTGGAGGTCTTCCATCCAAGGACTTTTCTTTCCCTATCTTGTTTAGTTTGTGAGATTTATGGGACCACAGTACAAGGTGATATTGGCAAATCTGCTAAACAAAAAAAGCTGCCTCTCCTCCTCCTAAATCTCTTAACAAGTGATGCTGTGAATTCCAGAAGTCAGATAATATGTTTGCAGAAGCCAGCAACAAATCAACGATAGGCTTTAACCCTGATAAATACACCTACGCCAAAATAAGTAATACCCATATTCCAGTAACAGCCAGTAATGATGGAGGTACACTAGTATTAAGCCACTAGTGGAGACAGGGCTTTGGCTTAGAGCAGGTTTCTGTGACATGGTGATAAAAACATCCGAGGCATATCTACAGTACCACTTGCACTGCTGCTATTACTTGTGCAGTTGCAGCATTAGTAGTAGTTCCTATAATATGGTAACTGATTTTTCTAAAATAGATCATTCTAATGTGTTCAGGTATTTGATTAGATTTAAAATTCCCGTGAAACATAAAGGTAAACCTTTGTCCTTGTCTTTTTGGTTCAAATTTCATACTCTATGTAGCATTCAGCCTTTTACAGTTTTCCAGTCACTCGTCATTTCATTAGTTTCCTAAAGGAGACTAGCCATTCCTGGAGGTAAAGGAGACCTCCGAGATTGGAGTAGGAATGAGGAGGCAGAGGTAACGTGGAAAGGAAGGAGGGAAAGCTGGAGCACGGAATAGAGTGGAGAGAAATGGCCAGCTGGAAAGAGAAAAGAAAGCAGAGGAGAGCTGGAGGGGGAAGGGGTTCTCAACCTTTTTTAATTTACGGACCCCTAAAAATTTCAGATGGAGGTTTTGAACCCTTTGGAAGTCTTTGACCACAGGTTGAGAACCATCAGGTTAGAGTTCAGGGGAAATAGTCAAGTCCAACTTAGGAGACCTTTTCAAGATCAGAGAAAATGGTGAGGAGCAGAAGACAGCAGAACAAAAGATTGAAAACGCAGGAGGACAATAGACTATGTAGATAGGAGGAATGGAGCAATGAATGAGGTAAAGGATTATTTGAAGCTGTGGACTGGCACCCACAAGAACAAGAAGGAGCAAGGCTGCTTCTTCGAGTGCTTGCTCACGTCCATTCCATATTAGGTGTGTGTGCTTGCCACATGCACCAATGCTGGAGGTTTTTCCCTTAGTGGTATCTGTTGGGGACCAGCTCTAGCATCCTCTATAGTGCCAATGGCTCCCCCCACCCTCAGTTCCTTCATGCCGCCAGTGATGGTGCTGGAACATCTGCTGCTTTGGTTAGCCTTTTTTTGCTTCAGCATCAACGGTACCCTCGGTGTCAGCAGTACCACCATCTAACCCATGGCCCAGGGGCCACTGGCTGGCTGCCTGGTATCCAAGGAGCTTTACTCAGCCTTCTCAAGGGCTCAGGGCACAGGGCAATGGTATCTGAACTCAAAGAAGAGGGGAAATCTGAAGGATTCCTGTTTTTCCAGCACTTCTTAATTGGTCCATTTGCAGTGCAGTACTTGGTGGGGAGGGGAGAATGCTCATCTGCTATCCTGGCTACTGACTAGGAGCAGTGAAATCATCTCTTCCCTATAGGCCTGATCCAAAGACCATTGAAGATAATGGGAAAAGGTCCATTGATATGACTGGGCTTTGGATCAGATCCTTTTAGAGGGATCAGGTAGGTATGAAGAACAAAATTATCATACCATGATGAAGCATCAGGAGAACCTTAAAACTCCATTTGGCACAGCCTTTGAATTATAGCCAGTTCTGACTGGGTAGATACTAAGTATCAGCTATTTGATAAGAGAAGAGGAAGAAGAAATACAAGCCCAGAATTTCTTTGCATGTTATCGGTGTACCAAATTGTTGTGATTGCATGTTTGCTGCAAATTAGACAAGAATTTTTGCCTATGCAATTGTAAAAATCTGGATTATAATAATGTTTTATAAACTAAAATGAGGGCAAAAGTAGATTTTATTATTGAAAATATTAAATTTTTCCAAAAAAATCTTTATCTTTCTGCTGTATGAAGCCATTCTGAGGCTTTGAAATTAATTTTCCTGGTGGGATTTTTTTTTCATTTGTTTGCTTGCAAAGTTTGCATTTTCCGGAATTGAGAAATATACAATCTGGGATTAATCCTTTAGTCCTCGCTAAAATAGAAGAATCCTATAGTTAGTATGAGAGTCCTGACATGGTATTTACAACAGAATAATAATAGGAGCTATTGTATATTTACATTTCCTTCTCTAACCTAGGTAAGTCTACAGTATAAATACATTTTAGACAAGGTCTGGCTGGGAGAGTTGTGTTATATACTTATGAAGGCAGGTTGATGGGTGGGAATAAATTCGCTAAGCTTTCAGCTATCTGCTATGCTTCTGAGGACTGCCCATTAATAATATTAATATATAGGTATTTCCCAGCAATGTGGGTAAGGTGCTTGTTAGAACTTTGAAGCTAAAGTCTTTTTTAACACACAGACCTTTTAAATTTAATCCATTAGCAACTTGGCAAAATAAAGTAATTGTCCAACAGAGGAAGAAAAAAATCTATTAACATTTGCTACAAATCCTAGTACAGGCAGCACTTAATTAATGGAACAGATTTCTCACTATGTATTCAAGCTAACATAGTCATTGTTCAGGAGAGATTAGACCCCTAATGTAAGTAAGTTAAACTAGAGTTTCATCTAAAAATATCTGTCATTTCAGCTATTAAAGCACGGATGTCTTCTTTGGTGACAGATATATTTCCCTTCATTTCCTGGGTTTTGTAAAATGTAAAGTATGCATTGTGTGTAACGCAAGAAATCCACGGAGGTAGATGAAACCTAGATTGTGCCTCTCTGCCTGTCTCCCTCTGCTTGCTCCTTTGTGCTGCTCTATATCGTAGAGCCTCTTCAGCCATAGACCTCCTGGCACCAGAGTGAAAAAAACAGCAACTGCCATTTGTCAGAGTATTATGCCAGCCACCTAATCTGTTTGCAAAATGAGGGCCATGGGATCTGATTAAGTAATTTAGATACCTTGCAAGTTTAATAATACCTGAGCTGCATTTGGCTGGCAGCCCATGATTTCACTTGTAGGACCTGCCACATTCTTCCATCTCTCCTGCTAACTCTTCTTGTACATAATGCCTTGTTTGAATCTGAATGGGTGTGGAGACGGCAGAGGAGGTAAAGTTTTGCCTCTTTCTTTTTCAATTTTTCTACATGGATTGGAGAGGAGGTTGGGTTTTTTATTTTATTTTTTAAAACCCTTTTTCCCCCTTCCGCAATTATTTACATGTTGTGTGGCTCCATTCTCATCATTTTTACTTGAAATCAAAATTTTCAAATGTAGGTGCTTAAATTTAGGCAGTGGTCTGTGTGAATGGCCTGGCTTTCAGAGGTGCTGAGCACCTCAGGCTCTGTCTTCTGTGGGAGTTATGGATGCTGTACTCATTTGGAACTGTGATTGAACTGCACCTCTGAAACTCAAGCCATTTACCTATTCCTGTTGTTTAATGTTAAATATTATGATTGCACCCAGAGGCCCCGATCAGGATTGGGGACATTATTGTGCTAAATTCTGTATAAACCAAGTGGAAGGGTTCCTGAGTGTGAAATTAGGTCGCTAGCTTCTGACACCCAGGATAGAAAATGTTGGCCTCTGTTGTCAAGTTTTAACCCCCCAAATTAGATATTTTGTTAATTAAAATGTTTCTTGCACAACCTAGTCATATGACTTGAAATATTTCATGATCTATTGTAATTAATGAAAATGGACAAGTCTGAGAAGATTTGGATTTAAACACCTTTGTAATACATTAGCAGCAATGTTCCAGCTGCAGCAACATAACATTGGTGATGAGACTAAGAAAGGGAAACTGATTAGTAACCAAAGTGAAACTGAACAGCATCGTTTCCTTGACTAAACTGAGTGAAGTCTGAAAAGTAATCATTCTCCCTGGAGAAGTACAGGAAGCCCTGCAAGTTCGGGAAGTTTGCAGTGAGATCAGTCAAAAGAGTGGACATGTACAATAGGGAACAAATCCTGCACAGGCAGGGAACTACGCTGAATCATATTCTGGTTTGTTTTTTTTATCTCCATTATTATTGCTGCTGTTTCCAGCATTCAAAATGTCGTAGGTACTTTCCAAATGTAAAAGAAGGTACTTTCTATGAAATGATGAAATTCTTTCGTTTTTAATGATGAAAGATGGTCATAATGCAAGTAAAAACTTTTTAAAATAGGTTTCATGTGGACAGCACTTAGGTTTGGGTTTTATAAAAATCAGCAACAACAAAAACAATTATACAGTGTAATGGAGGCGTTCAGTATGTGTTTGAGCTCTGGTTTTTCTATATTATCTAACTTGATTAATGTATCTCACACATGCAAGGATAATTATCATCAAACTTCTCAGCCACCCAGGAGAAACTAACCTAGTCACTTTCACATGATGTAAGTGTTGCTTTTTATATCCCAGCATGTGAAGATAGAAGAAGGAAAACTTTTTACTGTCCGTTCACATACATTTCAGGAGGTCTTGTAGAATGTATGCAAAGTTAATGCTATCTGACGTTTGACTTCCCCAACCCTAGGCCAGGTATTTTTTAAATTATGTACCTATATAATGTGCTCCTTTTCTACCATAATCCCACATCCCTTTTTGTTTGGAGAGAGCACCTGGCTGTCCTCACTTCCCCACAGCTTGGAGTATTTGAGTGGTCTGCATGTTAGAGCACTAAATGTCAAGGATTTGGCAGTGTTTTCAGAACCTCAGTTACAGGAATTGAAGAATAGTTGATAGTGTCATGGTTTTGCTGCAGTGCCTGCTTATTTCCTATTCTCTTACTGCTGTGATTTCTCTCCAGCCCCTCCCCACTCCCCTGCTTTTGCAGCACATTGTGAATGCCTCTTGGAGCAATTTACTATCTGACATAGCAAGAAGAGAAGGTGGCTCTGGTGCTGAGTTCCCACAATCAGCTGTAAATACTCGCTAGATGTGTCTGTAATGGAACAAATCACATGTGCTTGTAGACCTCCTGTCTCCAGTAAATCATAAGCATCTCAATCTTTTTGTCAGGCCATGATATGAGACTCCGTCTCTGAATTTCAGAATGAGGTGGGAGAAGCTGATTAAGTGTTCGAGATAAGGTTACATGACACCACAGGTTAAAAACACCTGAACTGAAATTGGCCAAATGCCAGAGAACTACATTTTGGAGTATGCAGATAGGTGGCATCGAATATGCTTCTCGGAGGTTCTCTGTCATCTGCTTTAAGAAAGAAAAGGCTTCAAGAGCTGTCTCCAAGGAGCAGTATCTCCCCTGTTTTGCAGCATTTATTTGGACTTGGCTACTTTGTATCTCTTATCTGAAATGTCACCAATGTGACACGTTAAAATAACATTTAAAATGGTAAATAACCCCCGCGCTGTTTAGGTAGAAAAGGGCAGATATTCCTGTTAGAACAGAGATTACTTAAATCCTTTTCAAGCATAGTATTTAAATTTCCAGATGTGTTCACTTGCTCCCCCAATTTCTTATCTTCTTAAGGTTTGACCTTGTAAGAAAACCCCAAAACTAAACCGTTAACTTGTATGGTGCTTTGGCCAGAAACAACACTGCTTTACTTGTGGTGTATTGAGCAGTGTACTTTTGGCTAGTCTAGGTAATGGACCAAAACTATTCAAGACCTCTGGTACCTATGGAGCTCCACTTTTTCAGTATTTTAATTTTTGATTTGTCACGTATGTTCTTTTGAGCTTTCTATATGAATTTTTTTGAACAAGTTGGTTTTGCTTCTCAGAAATAGAGCAAGATTAAATGTGACTCTTACTGGTTTTTAAAAAATGCTAGACCCCAAATCCACTCACAAGAAAGAAGAGGCTGCTGGAAAGCATCCATGCAGGATAAAGAGAGAAGTCTGTAGAGCTTAGGGGTAGGCAACTTACAGCATGAGTACCGAAGGCGGCATGTGAGCTGATTTTCAGTGGCACTCACATTGCCCGGGTCCTGGCCACCGGTCCAGGGGCTCTGCATTTTAATTTTAATTTTTTAGATATTTTAAAAATCTTATTTACTTTATATACAACAATAGTTTAGTTATCTATTATAGACTTATAGAAAGAGACCTTCTAAAAACATTAAAATGTATTACTGGCCCGCAAAACCTTAAATTAGAGTGAATAAATGAAGACTTGGCACACCACTTCTGAAAGGTTGCCGACCCTGCTGTAGAGTTTTAAAGGCCTAGATCAAGCAATTTGATCTGATTTGTTAAAATTCTATCACTATTTATCCCCTCAGAACTTTGGAAGGAGATGGTTTTGGGGTGTAACTGTATTAGAGCAAAGAACATGGATCTGGGAATGAGGATGCAGGAGACTATACTGGACTGCGGGGAATAAGTATTCTGAACTGCACTTTTAAAGGATTGTCATAATTTTAGTTTTAGTCAATAAATCCTATGTTCTTGATTTTTTTCAGAGGGACTCAAGCCAGATACAAAGGTGCTTCTCACTGTCACCTCCAAAAAGAAATCCAAGGCAGGGAAGGGAGATACAGCCAAAGAAGATGAAAGCAGCAAGGTTGACTCAGCCCAGCCTGTTACTATAAACCTTCTCTTTAAAAGATACGTCTTTGATACACAGAAGAAAATGATTCAATCTTGAGAAGGCAGAAGAGGCTATCTAGCTGATGTCCGAAGTATCCTTAAAAGGCTTACACACCAAAATGTATTCAGGTGGAACGTATTTCTTGTCCAAAAACCTTGGACTTCGAAAGTTTTTTTTTTATCTTAGCAACATCCTATAAGGATGCCTTCTCCCTGGATTGAATCTGGAAAGTCCTCCTATCCTGATGACTATGCTTGGTCTGCAGAATCTTTTTGTTCTGTTTTTGCTGTTTGAATCTCCCTACTGTCCCTCTTGGCAAGTGTCATCTGCCAATTTGTACAGTTGTGTTTTATAGTTGATAGAAATGTTTTAAGTTTCTTTTATTTTAAGCATTCTGCAGCAAGGTGGAAAATCCAAACCTAGTAGCATATGGGAAATTTTATGAGAATCACTAAATTAATCTAACCAGTCTACTTTCACACCCCAAGTTGAGTAAGGGGCAAAATATACCTAATGTAAATGGTGAAAAATTAAAATAGATGTTTTAGATTTTCACATTTAATAATGTGAGATGCTGTCTGAGAGATGGGTATGGAAGTTTTGTACAGATGATTTAGATCTTGACAGTCTGCAATGTCAAAACATCCTTGTATGCACATAATTTCACGGTTTGTATTATTATGTTTGCTAGTCTGGCAATTCAGAACTGCTTTTATACATTATTTCACACAGCTTTTGTGAGTCTGCTGGCTATTTATTTGATTCTTTAGGATATTGGAAGGCTAAGTTATTCTAAGTCATTGCTAAGAAAATATGTTCTGGAACTGCTTTAATTTTTGTAACCAAAGTGCTTGTTTTATGAGAATGAAACAAAAAGTTGCCAATGGAAATAGTGACTGGCTTCATTTCATTAAAATTAAGATAGCAGATTGCCATAAACCACCCTAATTCTGATACTAACAATGGCTGTACACATTCAGATGCTGCACTCTTGAGCAGAGATTGAACTAAGAATTTACAATGCCAAAACATTCATCCCTGCCATATGATCAAAAGCAGTAACTCTATTTGCTGTCGGTAAGTGGTGTGGTTGCTGGGACCAGCCATGAGAATGAGATGGAGCCACATGTACCAAGCAAGTGTGTTTCTTTAGATCACTTAGAATTTTAAATAAATAACCATAATAGATCATTTGCTCTTTTGCTTCCCAAAGCATTATTGATCAGCCATCCAGTAATGGGAATAGGGGTTGCTGGTTAGCTTGTGCCCTGTCTGCTGGCTTGGGTGGCTTTTTTTCAGCAGAGCAAAATATTGTAGGATTTATTTATTTGGTGCAGAGATGAACTGGAGGGAGCAAAAAACTTGATATCCGGAGGACATTTCCTGCTAAGCATTCTTGAGGCAGGGCAAATTTGGTGTGTAAACTAGCTTGACACTGTGTCCCTTTAAATCAGATCAGAGGAAGTGCTTTGTGGAATAATCCCAAACAGTTTCTGCTGAGTGAATGAGTCCCAGCCAAAGCTTTAGCACATCCTTTAAGATGATGGGGTACGCTTTCAGTGTGATCCATGAGGAATTAGGCAGGCAACTCCAGTTACGGCTTAATATGACTTGTGCTGCCAGCCCTGCTGGAAAATGTATCCTCCTATAAGGAAAATGTGTCTTTCTCCCACCCTCCTCTCTCATATACACCCCCAAGACAGACTTTCATAAGAATATTTATTGTATACTCTTTCTGCTAAGTCGTTATCAAATCCCATATTGCATCCTTTGCTCAATACTGCACTCCCATTTAGCACTTAGATACTGTGGTGATGGGTGTTATTGGAAACTGTAAAATGGATGACACAGAGGAAATGCCTGTGTATTATATCAGCTTAATCTAAGAATTATTGGTATAATTTTGGGAAAACTCAGAAGTGGAGTTTTGATCACTTGCAATTATCAAAGAATGTTTAGTATGTTTAGAATGTTTTTATCTGGGATTTTTTGTTTTGTTTACAAGTCTAGAGGTTTTCGCTATGGTGTCCTCAACAAATATCAAATTGGATTATTAACTGCCAATCCTGAAATACCCATGAGTTTCAGTAGGATATGATAGTCTGTTTTATCCTGAACTCTGTTATGTACTAATGTTGCTGTCTGTTGCGTTCCACACAGTGGTAGCATTTTAGTGATGGGTAAGTGATTCTTAACTATACAATTTGTAAAGGACTTTTTGATACTTCTGGATGGAAGGCAGCCAATCAGTGCAAGATATGTATTGTTACAAATCATTTTCTGTGTAACTTTCTGAATTCCTTCTTGGTTTCCACCCACTTTCCTTGCATTCTCCAGGGCAGTCTGAATGGGCCAGTCAGTTGTTCTGGTACTTGATCCATCTGAAAACATACAGATTAGGAATAATTACTGAGTCAATATAACTCTCTCTAGTGCTTTATAATTCTGTATTATAAACCCCTTTCGAAGAGTGTGTCGTCCTTTCACTTCGCTCATCTAGCAGAGCACAGTATTTTAAAAGACCAAGAGTTGGTGGTATATGCTGAGAACTGGGTTTTTTCCTCTTTGTAAATCTAAGAGGAAAACTTAAGTGTGCCCAGGAACTTTGATTATAATGTGCTATTACTGCAGATCTCTGGCTGCTGTCCTGAGGCTGTTGGATACACATTCAGAAAAGGGTGAAATGGTGGAACAAAATGATTATGGGAAAATCAAAGCATTTAAAGGCATTTGTAGGATGAACAGATGTTCAAACGTTTTTATTTGGTCTCCAGACATACATCAAGACTTTGCTTTCATCCTGGTAATCGGTGTATTATGCTGTAATTTGTAAAAATGGCATTAACATTTTTTTTAACAGGGTCATATTGTGATCTACTGACTGGGTCATTAAGCTGTGAAGCTAACGAATGACAATTCGGAAAAGGGGTTAAATGTTGCAGAATGTACCATATTAGTACATATTATAGGAGACAATGTACTTTAACGCAAAAATCAAATACAAAATAAAGGGAGGTTTTAAGAAATTGCTGAGATTGTGATAGAGGCTGACAAAATCCAGAAAATATTGCATTCATACTGGTGTTCAATATTTAATTCAGCCTACTTGGATTGTGGATGTGAAGGAGATGCATAAAATTGTGTTTGAGAGAGAACAACCTTATTTTTTAAATGTATTCTCTCTTTTTTTATATTTTATTTTGATATCAAACTGTACCTGTCCCAGTCTGGGCTATGATCCTACCAGTTCCCGTAATATAATGGGGTCAAACACTGCAAGATGTGATATCAATGATTCAGTAGGTGGCATCCTTCACTTGGAGTTAAGATTAAACTCATGTCCCAGCCCAGTGATGGGATGTGCTCGGTATTGAATGTCCTGACTTTTAGGTGAGACTTAACCCCAGATCCTGACTAATTGTGTGACCATCAAAGATCCTGCGGTACTTTTCACTAGAATAAAGGTACTAACCCTGGCCAAATTCCAAAATAGATAATTATGTTCTGCCTACCTAAGTTCCCTAAACAGTCTCTTTTGGATATAGTTTTTTTCTTCACCCCTTGTCTGTGGCATTAATTTAGTGCAGCTAGGTGACTGCAGAGAAAAAAACAAACGTCCCCATTGCTGCAGTCTGGAGACCTTTGAGCAATGTGTTTGTTCATTTTTTAGCATTAAGCACATTACGTGCACATTAGTGTAGTAACATTGAGTAATCACAGGATGGCAGACTAAAAGTGAAAGCATAACACTACAGGAATTTGTAAGGATGTTGCATTACCGTACAGTAGCCATGTTCAACTCCAGAAATGGTTGCATATCAGTGATCGGAGGTCAGTCCCTATATTTACATTATGTAAAGAAAAGTGGGATCTTGTGAAATGAAGGATGAAAGACAGCAGAGAAATTGAGTTTTTAAAATTGTATTCTAAGTTATTTTTATCTCTTTTCTTTGTTTGTTTTTAAATAAAAAGCCTTTCAGTTTCCTGACACTGGTAAATGAGTTTAAGATGTGAAATCATTAAGACTATATAAATAGACCCAAAATTTTCAAATACATATAAACACAGTATTCTAAACTACTGAACCTGGGAGAGGGAAAGAAGATACTCCACTATGGGAAAAAATCTATGTAAATATTAGTCTGTGTGGAGCATAACCCAGAATAAATTTTAAAGCAAAATATTAGAAAATATTGGAAAATCAGTTCTTCTTTGACTAATAGCCACATGTATTCCACATATACCCCATGTGTGTAAGATTCGATTCTTTTGAATATCAGTGTCCATTTGGGCTGCACCTGTAATCCTGATGCCCTCATGCCATCCCACCCGTGAGTATCAAGGGTGGAATGCACCTAGCCGTCCTTCAGTTGTTCCCAGTGCCGGAGCTTCTCTGGGACGGCGGAACCCAAGTTTCCAGTATTAAATCCTGTTCCTCCTGTAAGGCAGCTATTCTTATCTCTGATAGTCATTCCAAATAGTACTTCTGGTGCAGCACGTATGCCAGATCAGTGCTCAGTATGTTGTGCTTTTTCTTGGAGGACACAAAAAGTGAGGGAATCCAATCTTAAAATATTCCTCGTGGAACGCTCCATAAGTCCTCCTCTGAACCTGAGGGAAAGAAGACTACCAGACTGGATCAGACTTTCTCTGCAAGTGCTCCAGTATGCCGCAACCCTGCTTCTTGCTACTGGGCTCGCTCTTTCTGAAGGAAGGTACGTTCCTCAACTACCAAGTCAGGAGGAGCATCTAAGCTCACCTCTGCCAAATCTTTGAAGGAAAGGCTTAGGAAAGAGCATCTTGCTCAATGTGACAGCAGACACAGGTCTCTTTCCTTGAGACCTGGTAAATCAAAGCAGAAATCCTACCATGTATCTGCTCCAACTCACGTTTCTTAACCAAGAGGCAATTCAAGGCATAGATCAAGTTCTGCTGATGCCTTGACCTTAGCTAGTTATTGAGCAACCACAGAATCATCTAAGGAGATTGTACATACCTTTACTAGTACCCACACATTGGCACTGCAGCATCACAACCTGTAGTACCCACCACTCTACAACTGATGTGCTGGAGATTCTTCTGATTCTGACCTTTTCAGTACTGAAGAGATTTATGGTACCAAGTGATTTAATGGTAACTCAACAACCAGAGTCACCATTGCTCTCTAACACTGAGAAGCACCTAGCCTCAGTACTACCTGCAACCAGTACTACCTGCAGCTATGACCTTGGTACCAGTGGAGAATATTTTAGAGGTCCCAAGAACATATGAAAGAATGACTTCATTCATATACACCTTTTCTTCATCTGCCTCTGACAAAGCAGAGAGATATCACTTATCTGTTGTCACGCTCTCCTCTCTGTGAGCCAAGTTGATCTGTCTGGCAATCCTGGGGACATTTCTATAAATGAAGGCATTGGAACTCTTCAGGCAAACATCCTTTCTGGTTACCTCCTCCATGGCCTGCAGCCCCTTATCCATATAACTTGTAGTCATGGCCATTCTTGGCTCCCTGTGGCATGCAGTCCAGCATGAAGACTTCTTCCATTACTCCTGCCTCAGAGTCAAGTCTCTCTCCTCATAAGTCTTGAGAGTCAGCTTCTGCAACACATTTTATAGTAGCAGGAGCAAGACATTAAGCACGATGTCTGCAAAAAGCAGAGGATCAGCCATTCCAGCAGTAATATCCTCTTCTTCATCCAATGAAGCTGTCACCCCTGCTATTCCAGCCCAACCAGCTGACCTCCATATCTTCCAGGAGCTATAATGTTGAATGGCCAAAATTTTGGAAATCCCATTAGAGAGGGTGTAGGAAAAGTGTCATAAACTATGACCTAGACAAATTAGAGGATTGGACGAAAAGAAATCTGATGAGGTTCAACAAGGACAAGTGCAGAGTCCTGCACTTAGGACGGAAGAATTCCATGCACTGCAACAGACTAGAGACCGAGTGGCGAGGCAGCAGTTCTGCATAAAAGGACCTAGGGGTTACAGTAGACGAGAAGCTAGACATAAGTCAACAGTGTGCCCTTGTTGCCAAGAAGGCTAACGGCATTTTGGGCTGTATGAGTAGGGGCATTGCCAGGAGATCGAGGGACGTGATCGTTTTCCTCTGTTCGATATTGGTGAGGCCTCATCTGGAGTAGTGTGTCCAATTTTGAGGCCTACAGTACAAGAAAGATGTGGAAAAATTGGAAAGAGTCCAGAGGAGGGCAACAAAAATGATTAGCGGGCTGGAGCACATGACTTATTAGGAGAAGCTGAGGGAACTGGGATTGTTTAGTCTACAGAAGAGAAGAATGAGGGTGGATTTAATAGCTGCTTTCAGCTACCTGAAAGGGGGTTCCAAAGAGGATGGATCTATACTGTTCTTAGTGGTGACAGATGACAGAACAAGGAGTAATGGTCTCAAGTTGCAGAGGGAGAGGTTTAGGTTAGATGTTAGGAAAAACTTTTTCACTAGGAGGGTGGTGAAACACTGGAATGGGTTGCCTAGGGAGGTGGTGGAATCTCCTCCTTTAGAGGTTTTTAAGGTCAGGCTTGACAGAATCCTGGCTGGGATGATTTAGTTGGGGTTGGTCCTGCTTTCAGCAGGGGGTTGGACTGGATGACCTCCTGAGTTCCCTTCCAACCCTGATATTCTATGATTCTATTAGAGATTCTGCATTTTTCTGTTCCTGGGGGAATGGCAGTACCAACAAATGAGTCAGGTAAAGACCTGTGGCAGAGTCTATCCTGAGTGGCATCCACATCAGCACTAGGGAGACAGGTACTGCTAGGTTCTCTTGAAGGGGTTTGAATGTTACTATAATTGACCCTGAGATTTGTGTGTGTTGCAGTTTATGAGAGGTCTAAGCAGCAGGGACCAAAATAACACTACAGGACAAGTATGTGAGGAAGCCTATTCCTCTACTAGATTGCAGATGCACTTATCAAACTACCAAGCATACCTTGATAAATACGACTTCCTAAACTGGGACAGGGTATTAGTGTGTAGAAAAGCTCCTTCAGGAGCACAGAGGGAAGCTGAAGTATCTAGTAATTGACCCAGCCCATATAGCAGTTTACCCAGCCCAAAGAAAATAGCTCAAATGCCTGGTGGGAAAGTCACTGTATGAATACGGAATGCTTCCCTTAGGTTTCTCCACAGCTCCAAGAGTGTTCACCAAGTGTCTAATAGTTTTGTCAGCTCACTTAAGGAGACAAAGGATACATATCAATTCCTACCTTGATGACTGGCTAACTCACCTCGACAAATGACCAATTCCATCTAAGTAACTAGGACTCTTTCCTTCACTTAGTCTCAAAGTCAACAGAGAGAAATCCAATCTAACTCCTATTCAAAGTTTGTAGGAACAGTGTTGGATCCAACAGCATCAAGAATTTACCTCCTACAGGATATGCCCCACACTATATTGACCCTTATTAGTCAACTCAGGTTTTACCCAAAAGCACATCAGTCAGAGCCTCACTCAGGCTTCAGGGGCGCAAACAATTCCAGGAATCAATCCATCTCTTGGACTGGTGCATTCATTGTCACATCATACTAGTGCCTTATGCATCTTCCAAGCTTGTAGAACACCCTACTGGATTGGCTCAGTAAACAGTACTCTGTGATACAAGTGGTCTGTCGAGGACTCGGTTCTGCAGAGCATCTTCTGCAAGAACAGAGCTGTTTGCTGTAGACCAGAATTAGAAGAGCCAATTGTTTTACTCCAGTGGGGGATTAAGTCCAGGCTGTCAGTCGGACACCTTCCTCATTCCTTAAATACCAGTACTTATGTACGTTTACCCATCTATTGCACTGATGCCAATGGCCCTAAGGAAACTTGGGAAGAAGGCAGCCTCAGCATGACACAGGCAGTTCTTGTATTCAGATCTGATGAACCTGTCAGCACTGACAACCTATCACATTTTCAGGTCAAGACAACACGATCACTCAGAATGGGCGAGAGATCCGGCTCCTGGGCCCATTATTATTGCACTTGACAGGTAAGACTCCACTAGAGTGACTTGTGGAGTAAAATTGAAATAGTTCTTTATTTGGGCTATACAAGAACACATACCTCTCTTAGAAACCTCTATAGCAGCTATCCTGGAATCCCTGTTAGCCCTAAAATGCTCTGAGCTATCCATTAGCTAGATAAGAGTCCAATGATTGGCTCCTCACCCTCTTGTCACAGGTCATAGAGTCTTTTCATACCCAACAGTTGCTAGATTTCTCAGGCACTCATTCATGACTTTCCTCCAGTCAGAAACACCTCACCCTTTTGCGACTTCAGTGCTGTGTTATCATGCTTATTGAGTCCCCGTTGAACATCCAGCAACCTTTACTCTATACCATGTTGTGACACTTTCTCTGGGTATCTACATCTGTGGGTGATCTTGCTGCCTTAGCAAAAGAGAGAGTTGTTGATATAAAACTGAGTGATAGTTTCCTGTCATCCCAGTTCATTAGCCACCCAAACTCCCTAGGAATATGCCAGGCCTCTTTACCTTGCAGGATATGCTTAATACTCTCTAGTCTCCAAACCTCCTGGTAGACCATTCTTCTGCAGTATTGAGTCCCTGGCACTGGACATTCACAGAAATTACCAAGTCTGCTGTCTCCAAAGAGAATACACACCAGCCTGTTAGCTCAGCAGTGAATTCACACTTTACATATCGCACTGGGATGAACTTACAGTAAAACCAAGAAAAAGTTTATTAATAAAGGACAGAGATGTAAGTGACACTAAACAAAGATAATAGAAACAAATGGTTACAAACAACAAAAGTATAATGTGCATTCTAGTGACTAAAACTTAGGCTGAAATCCTTATCTAAGGCAGTTTCTGACCTAAAGCTTCCTCTCAGCATCACAAACCCTTCCCTCAGGCCAGGATCCAGCTTTCATTGATGCAAAAACCTCTGCTCGTTGGTCCCTCACTGATAGATAACCACAGTGTCTTTTCCCCCCTATAATAATCAAGTTAACCTTTGAAATGTGTTATTTTGATGTGTACCCCCAGACAAAGTCCTTCTCCCCTGCTGGAGTATAAACGCTGTGCTGCTGATGCTGTTTTCTCATCCTTCTAATTTGTTCTTTCTGTGGATTTACTATACAAATGAAGCTTCCTTTGACTTGCACAATTCTCAGTTTATATCAGAGGCCTAGGCAGACAAGTAAATCAACATTCCTTCATCTAGGAAAACCTTATTTATCACCCCTGCCTGGATTGCTTGGTTTAAACATCTTTTTGACATATACATAAAACTTTGTTACCCAGACATACATCACACAATGATTATGCTGACCAGTATGACACAAGTTTTCCTTTGACACCTTGCACAGCATTCTTTATAGATAAATACCACAACAGTAGTGTGTTCGGGGTAGGCCTGATAGGAGTTGCTATTACATGACAGTGAACCCTTTGCCAATAGGCACTGAGGAGATCTTAGGGTCAGCTACATATATGTCTTTGAAGATTGCCTTTTTAGTGGCTATAAATTCAGCTTGACAAGTAGGAGAGATCTAAGCCGTCATAATGGGGTTGCCTTGTACAGTAGTCCATATGGACGTGCCACTAAGACCTCAGCCAAAATTTTTGAACCAAGTGGTCCATCTTACGGTTTTCTTTGCTGTGCCTCATTGTAATAAAGGAGAGGTTAAATTTCACACTTCTGAGTTCATCAGAGCCCTCTCCTAGGGTTAACAGCACATGTGAAAAATTGGGACAGGGGATGGGAGGGTAATAGGAGCCTATATAAGAAAAAGAGCCAAAAGAGCCTGCTAGCCAAAACAATCCAATTTTGCACTCATGGGGTGAATACATGCCAGAAGTGGAGTACCTGTCAATGAGTCAACAGTGTAACACTGTCACAAAAAAAGCAAACATAATTTTGGGATGTATTAGTGGGAGTGTTATAAGTAAGACATGAGAAATAATTCTGCTCTACTACATGCTGATTAGGCCTCAATAGGAGTATTGTGTCCAGTTCTAGGTGCCACATTTCAGGAGTGGTGTGGACAAATTGGAGAGTCCAGAGAAGAGCAACAAAAATGATTAAAGGTCTAGAGAACATGATCTATGAGGAAAGATTGAAAAAAACGGATTTGTTTAGTCTGGAAAGGAGAAGACTGAGTTTTGACGTACATAAAAGATTTCAAGTAACAATTTTCAAATACATAAAAGGTTGTTACAAGGAGGAGGGAGAAAAAATTTTGTTCTTAATCTCTGAGGAAAGGACAGGAAGCAATGGGCTTAAATTGCAACAAGGGAGGTTTAGGTTGGGTGTTAGGAAAAACTTCCTAACTGTCAGAGTGGTTAAGCACTGGAATAAATTGTCTAGGGAGATTGTGGAATCTCCATCATAGGAGATTTTTAAGAGCAGGTTAGACAAACACCTGTCAGGGATGGTCCAGATAATATAGTCCTGTAATGACTGCAAGAGACTGGACTAGATGACCTCTTGGGGTCCCTTCCAGTCTTATGATTCTATGTGGACTACATATTTCAAGGAAACAGCCACTGTAGAGTGTTACCTTTCTTCATTTGCTCATCTGAGACTTGAGTTTGAGGTTTTGTTTCCTTGACCTGATATAAAGATATCACATCCAAATCACATATGCGAAGCAAAAGCGTGAGTATAAGAAACTTCAGCTCTGCTTCAACTATTTGTGAAGCCATAGTCTTTTGGAAAGGAAATAGATTTTAATCTTCAGGTTTAAGTATAATGACCTTGCAAAAAGGCAAGCAGCTTACATCAGGACCCTGTTTAAAATGTGTATGTTCTCTATCACCCAAAGCATAAAAATTCTCTTATAAAAGATGGCATAGTAATGGTCCAGTGGTGTGTAACCTGCTTTGAACTAGATGCTTGCTGGACCTAGTAAGTCACATCCTCTTGAGGCTGAGTTAGGTGTGTGAGAGAGCTGAAAAAGTGTTCATCTGTATGGCAATCTGCCTGTAAATTTCCCAGCAGTATCACATCTAAAAATATTGCATGTCCTTAATATATATGTGTGTGTGTGTTTGTGTTTGTGTTTGTTTTTTTGTGGGAGGTGCGGGAAAATTGGTAAATGCTGTAAGTTTTTGTGAACTTCATCTTTAGCTCACCAGTATTCAGGAATGTGGCATTGAGTCTGTACGTGCATATTGAGTAATTTTGATTTTATCTTTTCTCCAGAGTGAGATGGTCCAACAGAGGTTGTCAAGTTCAGATTTAATCAATAGGATGTTGCTGTGGTTATGTCTAATATTTTGGGGGTGGGGCTTCACACAATGAAATGAGAGTGGAAGGGTAAGGGGATCAAGTTGTATGCTGATGTCTCTTACTGCTCTGGCACTTTTCAACTAAACATTTCCAGAGCCCAAATGCTGGGATGATCAGTACCAGAGTGATAGGGGTGGTATCCCAATGAACGTGGTTCTAGGATACAACTGTTTTTGCTCTCAGGGAGACCCTCTGACCAAATTTGACATTCCAGCCCTTATTGCCTATCATTAACAACCAGGAATGGATCACTGAGCTGCAATTTGTCCTTATGTTTCCATGTCACAGCTGTACTGTGCTGTCAAAATCTTCTCCAACAACCCCGTTGGGATGATGGAGAAGTTCCGATCAGGTGACATGTCCATTCCCTGAGCTTGTGTGCATCTGTGGGTACTGTATATTGAGTTGAGCTAATGTTTCTCTAATTAGATCAGAAGCCATGTCCTGGGGATTATTCTGTATAATGCACCTATCCATCTCCGAGGCAAATGGAGCCCATGTTACCATCTCGTCATTTCTCTGTTCACTTTCTTCTTTATCTCTCTAACACGATTAGAAAACAGTGAAGAGTTTATTTAAAAAGAATGGGAAAATTATTGAATTCCCTAGACAATAACAACTCAGTGCAATGGGACCTGCACTGCTTATGTCCCATACTTGGATGCTCTCTGAAGAAGCTACTTACGTAGTTTTGTGGTGTCCTCATGAGAGGCTTGGGAATGCTGGACTGAAGGGGAGATCTGAATGGAAAGCTTTTCCTACTACCCTTTGCTTTGTATCTAAATGTAGGTGATGGGGGGGGGAGGGAGGAGAGTGTCTGTTAACTACACTGATTATTGTACCCTGCTGCAACTTCCTGTAAAGGTAATGTATCAAAGTTAAAGCAATGACTCATCAGATTTCTAATATTGGAGTGATGTGATGTTGAATTAACAATGCTGTTTGTTATTCATAATTTATAAAGCGCCAGAGGTGCATATGGTACCTCATAACAAATTAAGACTACCAATCTCACAGAAATCAATAGGATCAGAAGGTACTCAGCAATTCATAGAAATGAGGCCTATATTAGCCAAAGGAAAATGAAACGCAAGGGCTGGCTATATGGGAAGGATGGAAGTTACAGTGATGGATCATGAAACACATTTTGTCATATAAGCATCTTAGCTCCCTTTTAAATATAATTTTTGGGTGAATTAAGATTAGTTTAAACTGTTAAATGTGCAAGGGAGAAACTAGACAGCAGAGAGTCCATGTCGTGTTAGAGGGCAGGAAAGGTAGAGATTGTCCTTTGGAAGGTGGAGCAAGAGTTCAGGATGGATTTGAAGGGATGTTTATTTGGGAGAGCTCCAGTGTGTTTAATGTGTTCGTTATTGTGCAAAAGAGAATTATTTTGTTAAAAGTGTTCTTTATCTTCAAAAATCAGAGAGGTAGCCATGTTAGTCTGGAATTGCAGAAGTGACAAAGAGTCCTGTGGCATCTTAAAGACTAACTGAAGTATTGAAGCATAAGCTTTCGTGGGCTAATACCCACTTTGTCGGATGCATGCAGTGGAAGTATCCAGGGGCAGGTGTAAATAGGTAGGCAAGAACCAGGTTAGAGATAACAGGGTTAGTCCAATGAGGCTGAACCAGCTTGTTATCTCTAATCAGGGAGAGTGAGGTATTTCTCTAGCAGCTGAACTGGAGGTGTGATCAGCGAGAGAAGAGAAACTGCTCTTGTAGTTAGCTAGCCACTCATAATCCCTATTCAGTCCTTAGTTGATTGTGTCAAATTTGCAAATGAATTACAGCTCTGCAGTTTCTCTTTGCAGTCTGGTCTTGAAGTTTTTTTGCTGCAATATGGTGACTTTGAAATCTATAGTTTGTGTGTGCAGGGAGATTGAAGTGTTCTCCTACAGGTTTTTGTATATTGCCATTCCTGATATCTGATTTGTGTCCATTTATCCTTTTTCATAGGGAATGTCCAGTTTGGCCGATGTACATAGCAGAGGGACATTGCTGGCACATAATGGCATATATTACATTGGTAGATGTGCAGGTGAATGAACCAGTGATGGTGTGGCACATCTACCAATGTAATATACGCCGTTATGTGCCAGCAATCTCCCTCTGCTATGTACATTGGCCAAACTGGACAGTCCCTATGAAAAAGGATAAAGGGACACAAATCAGATATCAGGAATGGCAATATACAAAAACCTGTAGGAGAACACTTCAATCTCCCTGCACACCCAATTACAGATTTCAAAGTCACCATATTGCAGCAAAAAAACTTCAAGACCAGACTGCAAAGAGAAACTGCAGAGCTGCAATTCATTTGCAAATTTGACACAATCAACTCAGGACTGAATAGGGATTATGAGTGGCTAGCTAACTACAAGAGCAGTTTCTCTTCTCTCGCTGTTCACACCTCCAGTTCAGCTGCCTGAGGAATACCTCACCCTCTCTGATTAGAGATAACAAGCTGGTTCAGCCTCATTGGACTAACCCTGTTATCTCCCACCTGGCTCTTGCCTACCTATTTACACCTGCCCCTGGATACTTCCACTGCATGCATCCGACAAAGTGGGTATTAGTCCACGAGAGCTTATGCTCTAATACTTTAGTTAGTCTTTAAGGTGCCACAGGACTTTGTGTCACTTTATCTTCAAAGGCATTTTAAGTGGTTTTGAGCTGCTATTAAGATGATTTTTGCCTTCCCTAAAAAGAAGCTCTGGCAAGGGAAAGCAGCCTTTGTGGGAGGGAGGAACCGCAGGATGCTGCATACCTCAGTTGTTGCAGTAGCCGTTTAATCTCCAGAGATCTGATCTCTATTATAGCCTATCTCAACAAGTGAATTACATGGATTCAGTCTAGTGCCATCCTCCAGAACTACCCTGCCAATTGCCAAAGCACAGCATGACTGGCAGCCTGAGGCAGAAGTGTAGGACTAGAATAATGACTGGGTAAGTGATCTTAAAGGTCAGGGATGAGGTGCACCAGCAGAGCTGATAAATGAGCATGGTGCAGGTCTAGACTGAAATGCATTTGTAGACTTGCTGCGGCCCAAGATTGAAATAACAGAGGATGCTGCAGTGTAGGGTTGAAATACATTGGCTGAGCTGCATAGAAGAATATTTGAGAGCATCTCACTTTGCTCTGCCTGGTTCTAGCCAGGGCTATGAATTCCTCACTTTTATGAGCATCAAAAATTTTGAAAGTTGAAGAAAATTACCCTGCCTACACACATGTGCGCACACACAACCGTATATTAAAATAAAGGAATGCTGCTATTTTTATAACAAACATATATTAGACACAAACATTTAAGCATCAGAATAGTCGTCTTTGTGTTTAAAAGCATTTTTCACATTAATCTGTTATGTGATTAGACTTGGAAGACCTCCCAACAGGCATGCACACTCTGTGTTTTTAAAGATTCTTCCACTGTAGTATACAGATGCTGATCAATATTTTGCCCTTCTATAGTACTTTCCATCCAAAAAACTCAAAGTATTTTACAAAACTTATATGAATTTAACTTCACAAAACCCATGTTTTATAGGTGAGTCTATTCTCATTGTAGAGATGGGGAAATGGAGGCAAAGACTCATGTTAGCTGAGTGAGTTGCCCAGAGTTACTCCATGGGTGAAGTTGGAATTTGGGAGTGAATCTTCTAACCACAAGTCCCATCCTCTCTCCTTTGTGCAGGGGTCCCTTCATTTACCTGTCACACTCAAGCTCAGGTTCATGTTCACTGTTACTGAATTTATGGGTTGTTCCTACAGATTCCTTCAAAGCCTTTTTCTTTCCTTCCTGGAATGAAAGTAGAAGCAAATCTGAAGTGGCATCCCCTTTCGCTGGGACAATGCATGAAGAATCTGTCCATTTATTCTCAGTTCTTGTTTGATTTCATAGAGAGACGATGAGATGAGTTCTTTATTGGAGGCCATGCTCCCTAACAAAGGAGACTTGTTGGGAAAACATTACTAAAATGGGTACAAGGGATGTCACAATAGCTTTGTCCAGAATCATTTACTTTGAATGCTAACTTAACATGCTCTTTTAAAGAGCAACAAAAACGTTCTTCAGTTTGTACATAAAGCTTGCTAATTTACAACATTTGTTTTGCTGGTTAGTTTTCTTCTTAATTGGAAATGTTAATTACTACATGCTGTGTATTAAGATGTTGAAGCTGTGACTGGCAGTTCAGAATTGCAGAAGGATCAACCGTCTCTACAGGGCAGCCAGACAGCAGGGATTAGCTGGCACCCTTCTACCTGCAGCTCTTTTTCTTGCTGTGCCAGGTCATCAGAAACATTCTGCTAAATAGCATGCATCTTCCTGGTTGGCTCTTGTCACTTCCAAGGTACTTGGTTTTCTCTTTCCATTTTAAATGAAACCTATAGAAATCTACTGATTGGAAAGACCAGGTTTCAGAACTGAATGACAGATGGGGGAAATGTTGATTTCACTCTGCTTCTGGATCAGCCTTCCCTTTGTCTGATTAATGTTGTTGTGTTTTACTGCCAGGCAGGCCAGGACTCCCTTCCCATCTTTGGAGTCAGTTGCTATATTTGCAGTTTACTGCAGTTCCAGCTTTCAGTCCTGCCTAGCAATTTAGAAGAGAGTAGTGTGGGGAGTTCTTGTCCTCTTTGATCTGCTGATGTCAGCCGTCTATTAAACACTGTGCATAGCACATGACATGCATGTTGGGTGTGAACAGCCCTTGAGGATAGATGTGCTTTACATGTTCTTCAGGCTCCCTTCTTTCTTCATTTGCCTTCCCTCCCACTGCTTCAATGCAGATTCACAGGAAGATAAGAACTCACCCTGTGACTACTTATTTTGGTCCTTAGCCTACTGTGAAGGATTTGTCAAATGCTACTTGAAAGCCCAAATTGTCAGATGGGCCTTGGTTATCCATTATTTTGCAGCTGTGCTGGAGGAATTCCAGTAGACTAGAGAGACACAATTTTCCTTTGCAGAAACTTTGCTGGTTTGGCACTCCTCATATCATGTTTATCTTGGTTTTCTATTTTTCTGGTTTTAATTGTTCCTTCCACCAGGTTACCTAGCACTGAAATAAAGCTTGCTGGTCTGTAATTCCAAGGATCACCCATAGCCCTGTTTTTCAAGATAGGCACAACATTTGCTACCCTACTATCTGCCAGTATAGTAGCTGATTTTAATGAGTGTGTATATTTTTGTTAGCATCTCATTCCTTTAGTCTCTTGGATATAGACCATCAAGTCTTGGTGACTTATTGCTCTTCTAATTCTTTAGTTTGGTTTGACGCCTCAGTTGCTGACAGTATATTATCTTCTTACCTGAAACAGTAGCGCTTGGGTAGGTATCTTGCCAACATCCTCTGTGGTGAAGACTGCTGCAACAAAATCATTTAACTTCTCCATAATTTCCTTATTCTCTTGAATTGCTGCCTTTATTCCCTGGTGTTCTGGCTGATCCACCCAACTTCCTGTTGCTGACCAATGTAAATAATTTTTTGCTGTTTGTTTTTGTTTTTACCTATTTATTTCTCAAATTCACCCTTAGCCATCCTAATTTCCATCTTACATTTTGCCTGACATGATTTATGCTCCGTTCTCTTGCCTTTCGTAAGATTGTATTTCCATTTCTGAAGGCTAGTTATTTGGCTCTAATAATCTCCTGAAACTTGCTACTGGTTTCTCCCCACCCCCAGCCACCCCGCGCTCCCTCTCTCTCCTACTTTTCTTGTTCATACAGGGTACGCTATGTATTCAGGGACTCTCTATGGCTTGCTTAAGTAGTTTCCATACTAAGTCAAAGGATTTTAATTTTCTCCTTTTTAACTTTTTGGTCTTTTTGATTAACTTGCTTATTTTTGTCCTTAAATTTCCCCTTTCTGAAGTATAATTCTGTGATAGTTTTTGGTACAGTCCTTCCCCGAGGCTGTTTAACTTCATTATTCTGTGGTTGGTCACAATTATTTAAGTGTACTGTGGTTGGTCATAATTGCTTAGTGACCCAAGTATACTTCCATCACTTATCCAAGAATGCAGCCTCTCGATGAGTGACTAGGGATCTAGTTGAGGAGGAGAAAGGTAATAACTGGACTCCTGATGCACTCTTCAGACTCTTCTTTTCCTTGCTTTGCTTTGTAGTAACAGGAGTAATTAGAAGCAAGAGCTGTCAGGTACCTGATGTTGTTGGGATTGTCACCATCCTCCGTGAATGAGGTAAGTCCAAAGTCATACAGAAACCCTGGCGCAGACATCAGTACAAGTCCTCATACTCTGCATAAAGTTGTGAAAACAACACTCAATTTAAAGCCTTTTGAGGAATCCTGGAGAACTGGAGATCACAGTGTTCATTTGTTTTCAACAAATTGAAAATGAAGTGTGATGTCCAAAATAAACCACAATTGCAAAGCGGACTGATACTTAAATATTCATGTTGGGAATGCTGTAATGTAAGTACCTTGTGACTCCTTCCTGTAAATTCTGTCATACGCAGGTATTTAGGGATTTGGAATGCCTCATCATCCTGAATGCATAAAAATCAAATCCAGGGAAAGCCCTGTGGCAATGTGGAGCAACAGAATCCCCTCACTGATCACAGAAATGCAGCTTCGCCCCCCGGACTAGAAAATGGCCATCATACTGTGATGCCCAGCAACACTACACCACAGCTTTGCACCAAGATACCACATCAAGTTGAAATTGCAGGGGGAAATTTAAGTATGGAGACCGCAATGTAGCTGAACTGAACTGCAGTTATATCTGTCTATCTAGATACTCATGTGGCCCGTGTCACCAGAGTATCTGAATGCCTCAGAATCATTAATGGATATTATCTTTACAACACTCTCATGAAGGAGGGAAGTATTATCCCCATTTTACAGAGTGGGAAATAGGTCACAGGTCGGAAGATACAACTTGGCCAAGGTCATGCAGTGAGTCTCTTGCTGCCATGGAACATGTACCTAGGTTTTCGAGTCCTATCTGGTGCCCTTTGCTCTGCACCATCCTCCTTGAAGGATGGAATTTTGTCTGATGCAAGTGCTAAGTCCCACACTGTCTTGAAGGTTCTCTGAGATTTTTAATGTTCCCAAGTAAAGCTCACTTTAATGCTATATCTGGAAGATGACACTTGATATCTTGGACCAAACATCATGCCTCATGATTACTGAATCAGATGGAAGATGCCACCTATTGCACCCCCATTTCCACTCCTGGTCACACTCTGGGTTTTCAATGGCCTACCATCCAAGAAGCGCATCCCTTGCCATTCCAGTGAGTTGTCCCTCTCACTGACTACAACCCTAAACCCAAACATCCCCAGATTCTGGGATGGCTGGAATCTAAACCCCATTCTGGACCCAAATTTCATATCTGCTATCTGTATTATCAAGCCTAAATCAAAACAACCCTGAACATTTTTTTTAAGTGGGGTATTGAGATTTATAACTTGGATCTGGATCCATGTTTTACAGCTAAACTGCATGAAGTTTTGTTGATTTGGGCAGATGCCTCCTAGGAATTCATATGATTTTGAGGCCCTCAGATACTCCCGTGACACATAAATATCTAGATAGACGGATACAACTGTAGTTCAATTCAGCCACATTGCAGTCTCCATACTTAAATTTCCCCCTGCAATTTCAACTAGATGTGGTATCTTGGTGCAAAACTGTGGTGCAGTGTTGCTGGGTACCATTTTCACATGAATTCTGAACTGGGATTTGAAGTGAAGGTGAGTCTGACCCTGTTTCCTGACATGATGCCTACAGCCCCAATTTAAATGGCTTCATTCATATTTGATAAGCAAATAATGCCCTTACCAGTACCACTGAAGCCTTCCTTTTTTACTGGCATGTTATTAAACATATAATAAATCCAATAGCTGATGCCACAACAAGCTATTGGATTTAAGCCCATCTGAACATGTAGCTATTAAGACAACTCCTGCCCCTTTGTGTAACAAATGGTTCTTGGTTATTATAGAGAGCTGCACAACTTCACCTTCGCATGGAGTGTTCCTCAGAGAATCCCTGGTGGAAGGTGTTTGCTGCTGCTTGAGCCCTGGGAAATTCTCATATTCCATTAGCTCTGCTGCACTTGTTCGTTTTTTTTTAGTGAACCCAAAGAGCAGGAAAATGTATCTTTCCAGCCACGCAGGCAGGAATTAGCTTGACTGTACTTTACACATAAACTAACAAATAAGGGGAGAATCTGAGCAGCCCCTGGGGACCTGAATTTGTTTGCCACTGGGCCGTTCTATCTGCAGCTGGCATCGATGGAAACCTGAGTGCTCCATTAAAACTCAGCAGCCTCTATTCGCTGAGGCGCAGGGCAAACAGAGCCAGCCTGTTCTGCAGACAGACTGACGGCCTTTATCTCCCTTCACCCGGCTCGCGATGGGAAATGATGAGACTGAAACAAAAAGCTTGAATCGAGGACTCCTGGCTCGTACCCTGCACCTGTTGTGCTGGTGAGGACTGGAGACACAAGGTTGCTTTTCAGGGGCCTAGCGGTGGGAAACTCATTTGAGAGCAATGCATTAAGCCTGGGTCAGGGCTAACCTTTGGGTACTGATGGGGATGAGCGTGCATAGCTAGTTCTCCAGCCCTGGCGGATGATCAGAAATTAGGGAGCCATCAGTGTCTACATTGTAGAATCCTGGGAATTGCTGCTCTAGTTACAAACATGGAGGACATGGGGGCAGTAACCTATGTTGCCCCCACCCCTTCAGCTATGTCCATGGATTAATTCCTTTCAAAGTCTGAAACAAAAGAAAAGGAATTAAACCTCTTCCTCGCCCCGCCCCCACTATCCTCACGCACCCTCTTGCAGTAAAGATTGTCATTAAAATGAACAGACCTGTTCTGTCAGAAAGACAGGTAACTGTTCATTAGCTTATCTGATTCTTTAACTCTGTAGCTGCCAAACAGAGAAGAACTGTATATGTTTCTAGTGGGGAGCTGTTTATTATTTGAATTGTTGAGAAGCCTGAATAATCCACGTCAGTGACTAAATTTTAGAAGTGAAAGGCTTTGAGTTTATCCTTGTATTTAAGTAATATTCCAGCAGTTGGACAACTGTCATGTTTGTGTGTCTGTGTGTTCTCTATATTAAGTTCATTAAGATCTTGTGATATCAGAGTGCTAAAGCCAAACCCAATACACTTATGTTGTTGTTGTTGTTGTTGTTGTTATTGCAAATCCAGGGCAAGTGGCCTTTCAAATGTCTTTCAACCCCGAAGAGTCTAGGTCCAGGAGGAGTTTGCTGGCAAATATTCAGACTATCCAAATTATAGCTATGTTAGTTCTGATGAAGCAAGGTGCATCTCTTGGCAGAAGGGGCTTGTGAGTTCAGAATTCAAATATCAGTCTTTTGTGTGTGTGTCTGTTAGCATGAGGGAGGTGGCTGGCTGGGGAGACCCGAACCTAGCAAGAATTCAGCTGCAGTTACACCTGTGTTCTGCTCACTGCTATGCTATCCCTTTGTTCTGCATACTGGGTATATAACCCTAGATTTTGGGGAAATCCTTGGAACTTGTGCATAATCTTTTTTTCCTCCTCAATCACAGCTGATTTACTAAGGTATTTTGTGTGTAAATAGTGACTCTTTCCTTTCTAACCAGCCTCCTCCTGCTTCTTGGTTCCTTCAGTGGAGTTTCTAGTCACGCTGAGTGATCTCCCAGTAGCAGTCAGGACAGTGGTTTGTTATGTTGCAAAGGCTTGAGAGTAGAGCTGAGCAGCACAAATACACTGTAACTTTTTCTTTTGCCCCCTACATTAGGTACCAATCAAATGTCATGCCTATTTCTGGTCTTCCTAAGCCCTGAATGGATCAGGACCGAGCTGTTTCAATGTCTGTTTTCTGTCCATTTCTGTCCTGGTCAGCTACTTGCAACAGCGGCACTTCAACTGTTGGAACCCTAGTCTGAACTTGTGACAGCTGGGGACTGGACAGTCTTAGTGTAGCCCCCGTGATTATGGTGTTCATTCCCACAACAGATCATGCTGACTAAATCTCTTGACCTATAGTGAAGGGCACAAGAGACATGCTTTAAGCCAGTTGACACCCATGGAATTCTCCAATAGCCCCCAATCAACTTAATGGAAGCAAGGCAGGAATGTCCTTCCTTTTTGAGGGTAACTTGTATCTTTAGGATGGGTTTTCACAAGTGCTCAGCACAGCCGTAACTTTGCTTCCACTAAAGTCAATTGAAGTTTTAACACTGACTTTGATTGATTGAACAGAATTTAGGGCAATCCTGAGCACTTTTGGGAATCCCAGCTCAAATCCATAGGGCATCTAGCTACTAGCCCTACTAAAGAGATCTAAATATCAGCAGGGTCCCTGTGTGGGGCCACATCTGGGTATGGAAATTATATGGTGGACCATGAATGCTCACGAAATTGGTGATTGGGGTGCAGGACGGGATGAGGGCTCCAGCTGGGGGTGCAGGCTCTGGGGTTGGAGCCAAAAATGAGTTCAGGGTGTGGGAGGGGGCTTCGGGCTGGGGTAGGGGTTTGGGGTGTGTGTGAGGGGGTGAGGGCTCCGGCTGGGGATGCGGGCTTTGGGATCAGGCTGAGGATGAGGGGTTGGGGGTGCAAGAGAGTATTCTGGGCTGGGACCAAGGGGTTCAGAGGGCAGAAGAATGCTCCGGGGTGGGGCAGCGGTTGGGGCATGGGAGGGGGTCAGAGGTGCAGGTTCAGGGCAGCACTTACCTCAGGCAGTTCCCAGAAGCAGTGGCGTGTCCCTCCTCTGGCTCCTACGTGGAGGCACGGCCAGGTGGCTCTGTGCACTGCTCTGTCTGCAGGCGCTGCACCTGCCCCTCCCATTGGCTACAGTTACCAGCCCATGTAAGCTGCGGGGGTGGCGCTTAGGTGGGGGCAGCGTGTGGAGCCCCCTGGCTGCCCCACATGCCGCTACTTCTGGGAACCATGGCACACACGGAGTGGGGGAAGCCCCTGACCTTCCTCCCCAGCTGGAGCTCGAGGGCCGGATTCAAATGTCTGAAGGGTCGGATGTGGCCCATGGGCCATAGTTTGCCCATCCCTGTTCTAGAGTCCTGACCAAGAATCTAAAGGAGAGGCTTGAGGAGGAGACATTACAGGTGCTTTTTTCTTGATTGACCTTACAATGCTAGTTACTCCTTGCATCCACCTTTCTGCTTGTAACCCCCTCCCCGTGCATTATGTGCTTGGTCCTGGCTACCACCTGGCATTGTGGCTTCAGAGTTTTCCAAGGTGTCAGAGTGGTGAAGTCCAGCGATGTGAACATTAGGGAGGATTTGGCAGCCTGGCAATCCCCTTAAGATTCTCTGGCACACGTGCTGCATGACGCCTGACAGGGAACTGGATCATCTCCTCCCTTTTGGCCTCAGCAGCTTCAGTTACTTTTGTGTGCTTGTCATTTTCAGACTACAAGAAATTGCCTTGATTCTTCCACAGTCTCAAGAGCGCCCATCTCCAAGCCGCTTGGGGCTGCTTCTGAATCACTCTGTTCTGCACCTTCTGTCGTCTGCTTGAATCTGTCTGTCTGTCTGACTCTCTCCCCGATGATGAGGTCAGTGGATTTTGTTTCTTAAGGCATCAGTAACAGAATGAGGAGGAAGTGATGCCAAACTCCAATACCTCCCCATCTCCCTTCAGTCTATTTATCTTCCACTAGGGTCTGATAATGAATGACATTAATATAAGCAGCAAGTAAAGACCTGATGTGGACAGTTCAAACATCCTGTTATTATCTGGACATAGGCGCTGGATTGAAAAATAAACACCCAACATGCACAAATGTCTATAGTGTTTTTACTGGTTAATTTCACATCCCTAAGGTATATTTTTTCAAGTGCTGCAGTTTATTTCTACATTCTCCCCACAGCCATAAAACTCAGCCTATTTTGAATTCTGCTTCCAGCTGGTGGCTGGGTCTTGTTGTCAACTGTAAATGAATTTACCTTAAACTGAGGTTGTCTGATGTTAACGAAATGTGATCATCCAAGGTAATGATTTTTTTCTTCGCTAGCACCTCCTGCTTGAAGCATTTTACAGACTTTAAGGTTGGCAGCAGCACCTGAAAGAGGTGAGTGTTTACCCCCATTTTACAGATGGTTTGAGCTATAAAGTCCTACATGCTTTGCATCTGCCTACCTCAAAGGCACTCCCTTGCACTCCACCCCTTTTTCTCCTTACAGTGCTGCCACAGCTGAGATCAGGGATGCTTAAACTGAAGCCCCCACATGCCACACATGAGAAGGGGTTGCTTCCAAGGTGTCCTCTGGAGACCCCTCAGTGGAGAATCCTCACAGTGGTCCAAACCAGCCGGAGTCTGAGGTCCTTCAGTGTGGGTTTGTTTTAAGTCACTAGTCAGGAAGACTCGAATTAATCATGGATTTCTACATAAAAGTGCATTCTTGTTGTTATAACCTTAATTCATATTCTTCACAACTCAGAGATAGATGTAGGTTTCATTTTTAGAAGGTACACACTATTCATTTTTAAAGTGATTTATTCTGAAAACTTTTTAGCTTAGTTTTACAGCTATATCAGAAAATGAATGATTGGTTATTGCAATGACCAAAGGTAATTGAAGCAGATATTTATGAAGTCACTGGAAGAAGAACTATCTCCAATTCAGCAGGTGTGACAAAGCTCCAAGTCTGTACTTGTGGGTCCTGCGCTTCCTGGCAGATTTAGGGGCCTCAGAAACTCATCTAGGCCCCAGAGTGACCTCCCTTTCTCAGTATAATTGGCAAGAATCACCACCTAGTGAGTTACCTTCATCACAGGCCAGTATGGAAGATGGAAAAAGGGGGGAGCTCGGGCCCTCCCTCTACTCCGGACTCCAGCCCAGGGACCCTAATAGTATCAGCTAAGATGGCTGACCTTTTAGGCACAAAACACAATACAATTCCCTGGGCTACTTCCCCACAGCAGTCCCTGCTTCTTCAAACTCCACTTCACCCTTACCTCAGGGCCTCCTTCCTTCAGTATGATATGTTGTCCTACACTCAGTCTCACCAACAGCATAACTTCCTTCCACAGCTCCTGACACCCACACCCACCTGACTAACTGGGAGGTTTTTATCTGGTTTCAGCCAGTCCCTGATTGGCTTCAGGTGTCCCAATTAGGCTAGCTGTTTCTACTCCTTTCTAGAAGGTTCTTAATTGGCCCCAGGTGTCTTGACTGGCCTGGAGTAGCCTTTGTTTGGCTATCCAGGGAACAAGGACCTGCACATCCTGAGACTAATATACCTGCCTTCCAGCACTCTCCTATATCCTTCTGGTCTGACTCCGTCACACAGATTAATCATAAATATTTGGAGGATTTTCTTGCCATGCTGTATTAGAAGGATAGCATCACCAGACAGACATTTAAATGGTTTTATTTAACTAAAACAACAACATTATGTATTCTGGATTTTTTTCTTCAATAGCAAACGTGTAATATTTTGACAAAACAAGCATATGAATTTTTGAATTTAGTTAAATGTTCAAGTTTTTTAAAATCAGGTTTGTTTTTGTTAAAATTGTTAACTAAAATAGTTAAATGAAATATTTTTAAAACAATTAAATTAACTGTGTCATCCAGGTCACCATGAGAAATTTAAAATATTGGCTTTTGCAGCTAATTCAGTTGCCTTCACCTTCATTTTCCTGTTTGCTCATAATCTGGAAAAGAAGAACAAGCTTTCCTGCTTTTTCAGGTCCCAAACAATTTCTGAATTTGGAATGAATTAGTCCAAAGAAAGAAAATATTCTTTCTACACCGGCAGAAGAAGCTACTGCTGTTAAAAGTGAGATGATCACTTTAACAGTCTCTGAATCCAAGTGCTTAAATGAGTATGTAGGGATGACATATTAAAGTATTAAAAATGATTCCCCAAGTGGAAGTGACTCCCCATAATTTGTTCCCCACAACTGAAAGTCTACATAGTATAAGTTTGTTAAGTAGAAGTAGCTTGATAAGTGTTTAGATTTATTATTTGTTAAGATTGTTAAATGTTTAGATTTATTATTATTGCCCCTTTAAAATATAATTTGTTAATATTAGGTCATGTAACTTGAAATTGTACTGTGTAGCCAGAAACAGCTTCTCTCTCTCTGTCCCAGGGCACGCTCAAACTTTTGCAAGTAGCTACTTGAAATTGATATTGCAGCGATACATTGTAAGGATGCGTTGTCAAGCCACTAACTTCACTCTGGGAGCCAAGCCCTGTAATTGATTAAGGGCATTGTTACACAATTGACGCCAGTTCTCTTCAAAGCACTGTGAACCAATTAACCCTAATCGCAAAGTGAAAACTATTGTATGTGTAAAATTATTATTATACAAAATACTGTATGTGAAACATTAATTAGGGAATGTAGGTAAGAGAGAGAGTGCTTGGACAATGAATGGATGGTTTGAGAGGTTCCAGCCTGAGAATGCAGCATCAAAGGGCTGAAGAAGGCGTCAGGTGCCAGTGCAACCAAAAGGTGTCAAGTGGAGAAAAACTGGAGACTGGAGGTCCACCCTATGAGATCACTGACGAGCACCTGGCAGCCACCCTGAAGACATCAGCATGACGCAGCAATTCCCATAGACTGGCATAGGAAGAAATTCCTATAAAGACTGGACCAAAAGACTATGGAGTCAGAGTCCAAGGTTCTGCTGCCAGCCTACCAGGAGCTTCAGATGTGCATCTGATCAGGACTTCGCTCCCCACTACCATCGCCTGTGTATAGAATACCTGCCAGTATTCTGTCACAGGCAACTTCCAGGCTGGTAACTATAACAATTACCCAGAACCTGAATGAATGATTGAATGAATGCTTATATATATATATAATGTGTGTGTGTGTGTATAAGGGTTAAGTAGTGATAGGAATAAGTAGTTAAACAATGTTGTTTGCTTCTATCTTTTCTTTATTCTTTATTATTATCTTTACAATAAATGTGGCTTTTTGCCTTATCCCCCCTCATAAGATCCTGCTTGCTTCTATTGGTATAACAACTTCCACAGTTCACATATATTTCTTGAATGGTTCTTATTCCCAAACAGGGTGTCATTTACTACCTCCTGCCATTATAGGTTGTCCCTTACAGTGAGAGAACGGTACGGTAGATCTCAAATCAATGACAGCTACACTCAGAAGGACCTCAAGACTTCTGGAATATGCTGCTCAAACACTTTCAGTTTTGTTTCTACTGCCTGTCCCTCCTTCCTCACATTGATCTCCCGACTACTTCTCCTTGTCCAGATCTGTTCTGCCCCCAACGATCTTCTATTCGTTGAACTTTTTGAAACTTTGTACTTTTAGAGAGAGGTAAAAGAGAGACTCTGTGCACACAAATTTGCAGAGGGACAATAGGGTTGAGGTCTTATTTCTCACCTCTTTATATTTATTTATTTAAAAACATTTTTGCTGTTAACAAGCATGTTATTCTGGAGACACAAATCCACAGTTTGAGAACTGCAAAACTAAGCATCTCTGATGGTATCTTCTAGACTGGGCACTTAGTCCCATTGGGTACATAGAAAGATTAACCTAAATAATCTATACAAAACCCCAGAAACTCCATAAAATTGGGTCCCTAATCCATGAACTATTGGAACTTGTATACAAAACTTTTCTTAAACATTACATGAATATATTGTCTCATACTATAGAATTAGAATTTATAATCCCTATTTTGTTATGATAAATCTTTGAGCTATATATAAAAAAATGGGATATTCCTATCTCATAGAGCTGGAAAGACCTTGAAAAGTCACCAAGTCCAGTCCCCTGCCTACGCTAGCAGGACCAAGTACTATCCCCTAATAGATTTTTTGCCCCAGATCCCTAAATGGCCCCCTCAAGGATTGAACTCACAACGCTGGGTTTAGCAGGCTAATGCTCAAACCACTGAGCTATCCCTCCCCTACCAAATGTATCTTAATTAAAATTTTCTTTAGAAAATGCTCAAAAAGCATTTTATCAAAAAAAATCCGCTTTTTCATTTAAAAAAATCATTATTTTTATCCACCTTGGCATATGATGCACAACCCATCTCTTTTCACAGGCATTTGCAAATGTGAATTGTGAGATGGGGAGAAGGGGTTTGAACTTTAGGTTGTCTTATTTGCTAGTAGTGGGTTATGCTTATTAGTGCTGCTGCAGTTTAGTCCTGTTTTGGGGATTAATGTTGTTGATTTTTTAAGGCATGTGTGGCTAGATGCCCTTTTTATCATCTGTAAAAAATCAGTCAGACAGGCTGTCATTGTTCTGCCTTCCACTGACTCAGTAATGGGTTCCAACCAATGTGCTCTCAGACTGTGAAAGAGAGAGTGATGGTGGAAGTGCTATTCATTTGGGAGGTTATAATCAGTCTGCACTAAGTATTTAAATGTGCACAATGGGGAACAAGCTTGCATTGGCTAAAGGTGCAGAAAGACAAGATGGCGTAGTGTATTATATCTGTTCTATTTCTAGAATCTCTGTGACAGGCTCTCCTACATTAAGATTAAGACTTGAAGACCAGAGCATCTCAGGAAATCTGGGGAGAACAAGCAGTGAGAGATGCTGAGTGAGGTGTAGCAATGTCTCCAAAAGATGTCATAGGTTGGAAGGTTTCATTTTAGTTTGGGGTTTGATCCAAAACTCCTGAACCATCCTTGATGTTCACAATTGTATACTGGGCAGGAAAGAGACAAGTGTGAAGCCCTGTGTGGCCTCTTTGCTACCTCCTTTGCTACCCCCCTCAGTTCCTTCTTGCCGTTACTCTGACAGAGGTGCCAGAGGGTGGGTATTGGAATGGACATGAACGTATCTCGAAGAACACCAGTTACCAAAGGAACCATTTTTTTCTTCAAATTATTGTTCATGTGCATTCCAAGCAGGTGACTCACAAGGTGAGTTCAGGTGGTGGAGTCAGAGTCTGCTACTGACTGAAGCACTGCACGACCAAAAGTCAGCACCTGAGCCAACCCTACGGATACCGCTAGGGGAAAAGCCTTCCATCTGGTGTGCACAAGGCACGCACACACCGGTTTGGAATGGACATGAACAACACATCTCGAAGAACACCAGTTATGAAACGTAACCGTCTTTTTAATCTTGGTGTAGTATTGTGACTCTGCATCGTAATGCCACAATGTCCAGTCACAACAGTCTTGTAACAGAATGACATGTGCTGGCTTAAATTAAACAGGCACTTCAAAGCTTCTGCAGTCCTGGAGCTATCCAGATAGGTGGCAAACAACTTAACTCAGGAGACGCTGAGATTAGAGCAAGTACAAAAGAGGTCAGCTTCTGGGGCCTTGCGTTCCCTGATGGTGACCATTTCACAACACATTAGCAGAGGTATCCAGTAATGTGTCCAGGAGAAACTTCTGTGTGCAGAGTCCAGACCTGTCCATGAGAAGCTGTTTGTTTGTTTTGTTTTTATATGGGCTGCATCATGCCTTTTGTTCATCCGTAGCCTTGACTCCTTGTACTCCCGATGCACTCAGCTCTTTTCAGAAGCCCTAGATTTATCACTCTTGGATCAGCTGTTTGCTCTGGTTTTTATTTAAAGCCTTTTCAAAGGGCCTTTGGAACTATCTGTGTTATTTTTGGCATGGGTTTCCAGTGACACTCCTCACAGAATTAAAACTTCTAATTAAACAGCAAAAGCCACATTGCTGCAGAGTTAAGGTGGATAATTTAGCAGTGAACAAAGCAGAGAATTCAGATTTATGGTGGAAATTCTTAATCTTAGCTCTGCCCATTAAGACACCTCCATTACAACAAGGACTTTCCTTACAATATCCAGATTTTTTAAAAAACTTAAACATCCCTGCCAAACACTTGGATGGTGCACAACTTTAGACACCCATTCTACTAAAAAAAAAAATCCTCCTACCATTTAAACAGAAGACATGGAAGGGGATCAGTACGGGGGAAAAGAAGAAATATGGGCAGTGAGGAAAAGATAATAGAAGATAGATGCAATGAAAGCACACTAGGGTTATATTACCCACTCTCAGCCCCTGATCAACTGCATGAGCTTGGACGAGCTACTTAGTCTCTCTGTGGTTGTCTCCTCATCCCTCCCTTTTGAAATGTACTTTGAGATCATTTGTTAAAAGGCCATATCCTATAGAAGTTGGGCGTGTGACTATGTGAATTCCTGTGAAGTCCCAGCTGCCCTTTCTGTGCTTGTAGGGAATTTGTGCCCAGTCCTGCTTGTATCCCTCTGGGGTTCCAGCCAGGCGTGCTCTGTCTCTTTGGGCCTGCCTGCCTGGCACTGCCTGAATCCCTGTAAGCTCTCTTAGCTTCTTTGCCTTTTGGGGGTGTTATGGGGGTGTGTGACAGGCCCTGCCTGAATCCCCATGAGGTTGCCGTCATGTATTTTGTGCCTTTAGGGTTTCTTGGTGTGTGTGTGTGTGTGTGTGTGTCTGGCGCTGCCTGAATTCCTGTGAGGTCCCAGCCAAGCTGTCTGCAAAGCGGCTTCTGAGAAGAAGAAGAAGAAGAAGAAGAAGAAAAGCAGATGATTGGCAGTAGCCCTTTAGATTTCTATTGTTAATGCACCAGTAATAAGATAAGGCTTATCTTTAAATGTTTGTGGAATCGAGACTTTGATGGAAACAGGCTTTTGGGTTAATATATTTTTGATAGATAAAGCAGAATAAAATGAGAGGCCAGGGGAACCTACAGTATCTGGGGACAGACAAATTTTTCTTTTTAAATCTCTCTCCCCGTATCTGGCGCGGGTGGTATATATATGTACTGTATGTATATTGTGTGTTCGTAAACAGTCACACAATATGGGTAACCTGTGTAAGAGGCAGCTGGCTGAAATGAAATCTGCTGTTGTCTGCCCGTTGAGATGAAAAAACTAACCCTTCCTCCCACCAGTTCTGCTCAAGTCCAGTCACTGTTGAGGTGGGTAAATGTAAACAAAGGTTGCAAGGCAGCACAGATTCCCACCCTCGCCTTCCTGTCCTGACTGGAGATGAGTTGTGTGCCAGCTACTGGAGGAGTTTGGGCAGCAAAGTCCAGCTGTTCATTTAGCCTAGAGGGGGAGTTTGGGACTTCAGTTTACCAATTGTGTTTCAGCTTGAGCCCACTGCGTGATCTGTTTTGCACATTTGGATAAAATTATCTCACTATTGTGTGTAGTTCAATATCTGTGCAGACCAAGCCACATGCTGAGCTAGGGCACCATTTTCCTGGATCACTGATGGTTTTCTGGTTGGTTTTAAGTAGTACCTCTAAATTACAATTGTCACATCTTACTCCCCCTTGATTCTCCTCTCATCCCGCTCAAGGCCCAGGCATATTCCCCTGTGTTATCCTCCCTGCCTGTGAGCGTCTGCCATCTAAGCTACACAGCATGTCCGGGCAGGGAGGTGGGGAAGCCTTGTGATTCTGCATTGCTGATTGAGGGAACAGCACAGAAGGGGGCAGTCGTCTAATACTGCTGCACAGACTCAAGATTGGGTATGGAGCCCCCAGGCTGCAAGGTGAAGAGGCAGATGTAACACGGTAGGGCAGGTCTGTGCTGTGGAGAAAAGCATAGGGAGGGAAGGGGAAACCTGAGAGGTTTCTGCAATGTTGCAAGGCCGGCATGAGGGGAAGGTGAAAGAAATACCTTAGCACAGTACGGGAGCTTGTGTACTGCTGCAGTACGAGCTTGACCTAGGGAGCACAGTGCAGGGGCGCTCCTGTTAGATGCAGCAAATCTCACCAATGGCCAGAGATGAGACACTACATCGGGAGGGCTCTGAGTTACTACAGTGAGTTCTACTACAGTGAGTTCTTTCACAGGAGGATCCTGGGTCGCACTATCATGCCCATAGTCTCGCTGAGCGCCATATTTGGGATTGGGAAGAAATATTCCTCCAGGTCAGGTTGGCAGAGACCTGTGGCAGGGGAGGTGTTTCGCCTTCCTCTGCAGCATGGGGAAGGGTCACTTGCTGGTCTGAACTAGAGTAAATGGTGCAATTCTCTGTAACTTGAAGTCTTTACATCATGATTTGAGGACTTCAGTAACTCAGCCAGAGGCTCTGGGTCTAGTCCAGGAGTGGGTGGGTTGTGTGTAGGGTGACCAGACAGCAAATGTGAAAAATCGGGATAGAGAGTGGGGAATAATAGGAGCCTATATAAGCAAAAGACCCCAAAATCAGGACTGTCCCTACAAAACTGGGACATCTGGTCACTCTCATTGTGTGGCCTGCGACGTGCTGGAGGTCAGACTAGATGATGGTGATGGTCCCTTCTGGCCTGAACGTCTCTGAGCAGGACAGAGCTGAGGGGATAAGGAGTAAGTGCTGCAGAACAGGTCTCATCCAACCTTCTAACTCTTGTCTTCCTTTGTCTTACCTCCTCCCACCTCCCCCACAAATATTACTTCCTTTAACCTTCTGTCTCAACCTTGGCATGATGTTTTCCTTTTTCTGGTGAAACCGCTCTACTCTTTTGTTCAGGAGGGAAGGGCTGAGACCCAAGTCTCTCAAAAAACTCATAAACTCATTTAGAACAGCCATGTCCATCACAAAGAAGGATGAAGTCTAGAAAAGTGGGTTGTCACCCATCTAAGCATTAATCTGGACCTAAACTGAATCGTTTTGCAAACTAGACCAGATCAGGACTATTGAGACCAAAACGCCATCACTTGCAGACATCCAACTACTTCCTCTTCAGTTGCAACCCTGTGACACCTATAGTCAGATATGTCTGCAGTATCCTTGTCTGACATTATGTAAAACACCTGTATAAATTGGTGCTAGGGTGCCAATTTGTTACTATCATGTTGGCTGGAGTTACCTGGAAAGGGCTACGAGTGGTATCAACCTTGAACTCAAGTTCCTGGTTCTTTGAGGATATACGTGTTTTGTGACTGGATACACGAAAGGGTCTGCAAGTCTGAGAAACTCTGATTCAAATCAACCCTCTGTCGTATGAGAGAATGAGGGAACACCTTTAGAAAGGGTACCTTAAGAAGTCAGCAAGTCCAACCCCCTGTGCTGTGACAGGGCCAAGTAAACCTAGATAATCCTTGACAGGCGTTTGCCCAACTTGTTTTCAAAAGCTTCCAGTGGAGCTTTTGTTGCTCTCTCCAGTTTGTCGACATCTTTCCAGAATTGGCTGGGGCCTTTCCAGTGCCAACTAGACCAGAACAATTACCTCCCGTGTCTTACTTATAACATTCCTGTTCATACAACCCAGAATCATATAGAGCTTTTTTGCAGCTGCAGCACTCTGGCAGCTCATATTCAGTTTGTGATCTGCTGTAACTCAGATCTTTTCAGCAGTACTACCACCTCAACAGTTATTCCCCGTTTTGTAATTACACATTGGATTTATCCTTCCTAAGTGAAGTACTTTGCACTTGTGTTTATTGAATTTCATCTGATTGAATTCAGACCAGTTTTCCAATTTGTCAAGGTCATTTTGAATTTTAAACCTGTCCTCCTCAGTGCTCACAACCCCTCCCAACTTGTATCTATCTGTTGTTTGTATTTATTTGATGAATTTCTTGTTGAAGCTCAGGCTCCGTGTGTTGACTTCTTGAGTTTTGAATATTCTTAGTTGTGATTAGTCTGAAAAGTCACAGTGGGTCCTTTCTGTTCCTGCACTGGATGAGTGTGGAAGCACTTTGAGTGTGCAAATTACAAATCCAGTTCCTGCAATTACTTGCTACTCTGAAATGTGCTTTTCTTGAACACTTTCACCAGTGAGTCTCAGTCACTGGAATATTTCCAGAAAGTGAACTCAAAGAAGCTGGGGAAAAAAATACATTTAAAAATCTGAATGTGTTTGGTGCGAAGTTGTGTGATTCAGACTTATGTATTTAATTAATACAAAATAGCTTCTGAGATTTCTTCAGTTATGTAGCTGCAATTATTTACTAATTAATTACCAATGAATGATTAAGGACTCATTTACTAAAGTTTAGCAGCTATTATGAACACACTTCTGATACTCAGGGGATTTATTGTGCAGTAACTGGATTGTTCAATTACATTCTTATATGAGATCTTTAATCTGTGACCTAAGAATGCTGCTGTGCAACCAGAATACCCCGTAAGAGGATTCCCATGGTTGCCTGAAAGACTTCACCTTAGTAACAGGTGTTTATCCTGGTGAGAAAGGGCTAAGCAGGTTCTCTTGACTCTCTGGGGTCGGAGGCTTATCATCTCACCCAAGTACAAAGGCTCTCCACGGAGAGAGGATCTAGGTTGTGGACTGAGCAGTCCTGAAGGATGAACCTTGTTACCTTATTGTGGTTTTTTTTTCTCTTTTAAACTAAATCAAACCCCAGGAAGAGGGCAACATTGGACTTTGCATGCTTTTATGGGCTTTGTTTGAAGAGCAGCTTGGTTTGTACCTCACTCCCCAAACCAATTCTGTCCAATCTGTAATAATATTAGCTTTTATGTAGCTAGGGCAGTTCTTTTCAATCTGTCTCTTTCTCCTAACTAACGCTGCTAAAATTATTTGCTACAAATAATATCTGTCATGAACTGGGCCTTTTTTCTATTGCTGATTATTTTGCCAATTTACCTTGACTTCTGCATGTGGATTTGTTCTTCATCAGGACTTGCTTGGTGGTTTTGTTGAATCACTGAGACTATGGGACTGTCTGCGGATTGTTCAGTCCTTCTGTTCATTGTCTCCTTGGTCACCAGAGTCATTTGGTACACTTTTTGCTCACCACTTGGTGAACGAGGACTGGATTTTCAGGAGTAATTCGTGATTTTGGGTGTCCAACGTAAAGGGATCTAAGAAAGGGCTGAAAACCAGGCCCCTTTAAGCTGTTTTCAGATGAGCAGCCAAACTCACTCATTGTTTTTGACACTCTTGGCCTGAGCCTTTTAAATAGGGAAATGAGAAACACTCATGTCCATGCACAGAAGCTCTTGTATGCGTGTAAATCTGGATTTTCCTGGAAAGAGCAGCCATTCCCTAAACATTTGCTTCAGCAAAAGCCCATTCATGCAAACGATAGTGAATACAAGGGGCATAAACCTGCTCGACTGGAGCAGCAGCTTGGAGTTCGAAGGGATGTTCTCTTAAGCACTGTCTAGCAGCATTTGCTTAGGTCTGCTCCTGACAAAGGGTTCAGGGCCATGCTTTCCAGGGGTCAACACTTCCCCTGCTCTTGCCCCCTGCAGGTCACACTGCACAATGGTTTCCCTGCATGGGGACAGCATGTGGGGGTAGGGTCGAGGAGTCAGTTGAAGTCCTTGCCCCTGGCACTGCCGTTACTGCTGAGACACACAGTGGAGAGAGATCTGATGCTGTTCAACCGAGCGCTTTCACTCTCACTGTCTTTCATTCTTTCTCCATAATTTCCTTTTTTATAGGCCTGGAGCTTCAATTCCTTTTCCACCGGCCCCCTCACGCTAAGCAGAGCTGGATTAAAAAAGAGAGAGAGAGAGAGAGAGAGAGAGCAACTGCGGCAGAAAAGTGATTAAAAAGAATAATTAGCATTTGCCCCCGATAAATGAGCAAAGCCATTAATTAGACTGATTTACTCCTGGCTTTTTTTCTCTCTCCCTTTCCTCTGTTCCCCCCTCCCCCTTTATCAAATGGCAGCGCCGTGACTGCCCCTTTGGTACGTTTTCATCAGCTTTTCACTGGCTGTCAGAGCTAACGCTCTCCTTTCCCGAAACCCAAGCAGCCTCCTGTAGCTAATGGATATGGAATGCAGCCAGAGCTGATAGCTACGAGATCTCCTCTGGCTTACAGGTGTTTCCATCCTTAGTTGCACATTATCTGCCAGTGGGTCCCCTTCCTTATCCTCTTCCTCTTCCTCTCTTTTCTCTCTGGTTTTTCTCCTCTTCGCAGTGTTTCAAAATAATTACATTTTTTTTAATTGCTGGCAGGTTTTTTTTTAAAAATTTATTTTCTATGCAACATGATGTCCTGGCGATCAAATCAATTTTCTTTTTTTGGCACAGTGACAAGTGGCGATGCTGCTGTCGCCTGTTTGAATGTAATTAGTGGGATGAAAGGGAGAATTTTAATTAAGACAATTTCCCCCACCCCCACCCCACCTTCTTCCCTCCCCCTTTTTCAAATCAAGAGCTGTGGGCTGTTTTTTATTGAGAAATGTTAGCAGCATCAGGCGGTTATATCTAAGGTCTCTCATATCACAAGCATGTCCTGACCCCCGCCCCAACCCAGAGTTGGCTGGAGGCAAAGATCTATGCAGAGAGAGAAAATATTATTTAGAGGGTCCCAAGTGAGGGCTAGGCAGTTTACAGGTGAATATGAGGATGACGTCCTTGCTCCCAATCTAAGTAGTGCAAATGTGAGCGCTGACATATACCGAGAGCCTTTCATTATTAATTATTATATATATTACTGTAATGCTCAGAGGCCATATTCTTCTTGCAATTAGGGCACTTAAAGCAGAGACCCACCCAAACCACAGACCAGAATCCACTGAAACATTGGGAAGTCTGGATCTGAACTAGGCCCATCTCTAGTTTTAAGCAGGGTGGGGGCTGTGAATTGTGTGTATATGTGAGGTGGGGAGTGTCTGGCCCAAGGGAAAAGGAGGGAGGCCAAGACTAAGGGAAGCATGACGCTGAAAGCAGGGGAAGGGGTAGGGAGCAGGCCAGGGAGGAGTAAGAAATAGAAACTGAAGCCAGGAAGCTCAGAGGTAGCTGTGACAATGAGGGAATTTTGTTGTATTTAAACGGAGTAATTTTTGACCTTCAAACAAATAAAAAAGTAATGGGTCAAGGTTCAGGTGACGCTCTGGAGTGGGAGAAGGGTCAGTCAGAGTTTTGGGCTGAAGACTGGGGGCTTGGTTTGGGGGTGAAGGTCTGGGGGATTTGGTTCTGGGGGGCAGTTAACTGTTTTGATGATCGGATCCAGGTCAGTTGTGATTTTTCTCCCAAGGAGTTTGTACGCTGAGGAATATTTTAACTAGCACTCATCCTGTTCAGGCTTGTAAGACTATAATTGTGTGATCCTCCTTAGCTGCTGTCTCATGGGGCAGATACCAAGGTCCTAATAACTTCAGCAGTAACCACTGCTCTGGGGTGTAACTTGCTGCCTCTGGAGACCCACTGATGCAAAAACAGTGAGTCGGAAGAAGGCAGTGAATAAACATTCTCCCATACCTGGGGTGGAGGGGACCTCCACAGTCTGACTGAATATTGTCCATTTCCTTCTCCCACTTACCTTGTGTTACACAGCTGCTATGCTTGCAGCGGAGGGTGGACTCCCCTCCAGAGTCTGTCTGTGCAGGTCTGCTAACAGCACCCAGGGGACCAGTGCAGAGCTATCTGAGCTGCCCCTTATTTCCAGAGGTTGGACATGCTGCCAGCGTCCCCAGCACCCTTTTCTCCTGCTGACTCAGAAGCAAGGGACAGTTACTTCTGAGGATCAAAGTTGGGCCTCCACCAAGGCAGTTCTGGTGGTGGCCACCTAGTGAGAAAATTGATTCTCGGCTGTTGATGGCATGTGGTTCTTCGTTCACATGACTGGTTAGACCCACCCAGCTGCCATGCTTCTCCCAAAAAACACATTGTCATGCAAATAACCAATTAACCAGAGAGCAGCCTTGGAGGGGCCTTTTGGCCTTTTTCAGCCTGGGTCCAGGGTTTTCTGCCATGGCTGATGTGTTGGCAGTGGCACCAGGCAAGGATAGCTCCCAGGCTCTCTGCCCTTTCCCCTGCCTTGCCCTGGAACATGTCACATGGAACTTCAAGAACACAGGGCAAATAGAATGGAAAAATTAGCAGAGCAAGGCAGGCAACAATTGCCTGAAATGATTTATTGTAGGCCCAATAGAGGCAGAAGGAGGCAGGGCTCTGGGCAGCTTACCTGAATTTTGCTAGGATGATTTGTTGCTGTGGTGTTCAGAGTTTGACAGACATGGGACCCTTTTGAAATCTCTTCAGTCCCTCTCTCTCTGGTGCACACGGAGCACCCTGGAACAATAGGGAAGATGCACTTGGGCCAGGGTCAGCTGAGGCTGCCAAATCAAGGGACATGGGGTTAATAGGGAGCCCCTTCAGGCTGTGACTCTAAAAAGTCCATGGATGGACTGGCTGGGGAGGGCTCCAGCTGAATGGATTTTGTAGAGAGGAACCCTTGAATTACCTTGTAAAGTTTGCCTGGCACCAGTTCAGGTCACAGCTGGACCAGAGCTGGTGGAAGGTGATGATAAGATGGCCACCTGGTTATTCAGTAAAGTGTGCACACATCTTGGTGATTCTTTTCGCTTTAATTACCTATGCACCTTCCCTCCCCTTCTGGGTGGCTAAATGGCAGAAGTGAGTTTTTAGGAGGGATTTGACTGTGAGAAGGGAGGGAGCTTGGAGGACAGGTTCAGGGCAGCGTGAACCAAATACAAGGGGCACAGTGTGTGGACAAAGGCACAGAGATCCCCTCTTCTGTGAGAGGAAGAGGTGTAGAGGATCAAAGCTGGTATCGCTGCCAGAGAAGGGAGGGTGGCCGGGGACCAAATCTGAGATGCAGGCAGGAGCTGCATGATGAAGGGCCGGGGAAGCACAAAGAAGGGGTTTGATTTGAACTTGATGTGCAGGACAATGTGAACCCAGCAGATTGACTCCAAAGTTAGGAGCAAGGGCTCTGAGAGGGAGGGTGACTTCGGTACATACTGACATACATGGAGGAGAAAGTTGCAGTGGTCTAGGTGAGAGATGAGTTCATGGACAAGCTGTTTGGCTGCTGGGACAGAAAAGAAGTGGGAGGCCACAGCACTGCATTTTAAAGTCCCTGGATTCTGTCAGGCCATCATGGGAAGCAAATTCCAGAAGTGACTGGCCTTTTGTGAGATTTCTAGCCGTTAAATCAATGGAGTGTTCCCTGGAGTGTTCTGGCAGACATCATCCGCCATGATGGATCATGAGTGGAGAAAGGCAATCTCTTGGAACCCAAGCCATGTAGTGTTGGTGGAGTTGAGATGGAGTTGGCTGGCTGGCATATTTGCCCCAACCAAAAAGAGAGAGGCAGCCATGTGAATGATTCATGTGCAACCCAAACCTCCTGGCTACTTGATCCGGGAATGAAAATTCACCCAAGGCTACCACTGTGCAAAGAATTTATGGGAAATGTTTCACATTAAAAAAACCCCTGATTTTTGTAATGCTTGCTGTCCATCTCTTCACATCCTGTTAAACTAAATATTTGCCCAGTAGTACTAGTGCAAAGGGAGCTGAGCTAGGAGCTAGTGTGTTTCATCTGGGTGTCTGTATATTGTGATCAGCTGCTCCTTCCCCTTCTGTCTGTTTTTCTTAGCAGGGTCAGGACGAGTTTTGCAGTCTGAATGGTTCACTGCAATTCTCTACAGGATATCCTCGTTTTACTTTAATGGGGAGGAAATTAATGAAACATACAGGCCCTGGGGCTTCGAATACTATACATTAATATTATCCCAACTCATTGTGGTATGCGCGCTTTCTCAGACTAAACTTTACACTGGACGGAGGAAGCCATGATCAGATTCAGGTGCCTGTGAAATTTAAGTGGGGGGAGGAGATAAAAAAATAAAATAAAAGAACTGCTTGAAGCAGTTTCCTTCCTTTCCAGCCTCTGATCAGTGTGAGAACCAGTGATGGCCAAATGGGATCAGGTCAATACATATCAAATTGACACAGGCCCTTTAAATCCTTACATGGACTTTGTGACTTTCCTCCTGGTGAAAGACACTGGATTGGCAGCCCTGGAAACTGAATGTTTCGAGATGGCCACAGAACAGGTACAGCATGGGCAGTGGCAGCGCAAACTTTGACCATCCCCCAACAACCAAGAAGGGGACCTTCTTTGCGGGATAAGAGAGTGTTTGTTTCAATCTCCATGGCCCACTTGAGCCCCACCTCACTCCTCTCGCAAGCCACCAAACAGTCACCAATGACAGTAACAACAACTTTTATTTGCTCTGAACCTGTGATCTATAGATAGAAGGCTCTGTAGTCAGGTACCAATCCTCTGAGCTATCCAGCCCCACCTCTTTACAGAAACAAATGAGAAAAGAAAAGGAGCCCAGCTTCTAATCACAGCACCTTATATCCATCATGCTTGCTCTTCAGCAGAGGATCTCAAAGTGAGTCCCCAGGAGGTGGGCTAAGCATTATCCCTCATTTATAAAGGGGGCCAGTGTGGTACAAAGAGTTGACTTGGACTTCCTGAAAATCATGCAGCAAGTTAATGACAGGACAGGGACGGAGACCTAGGTGTTCTGACTTAGGAGTCCTCCTTTTCTAACTCTTAAAGTGCACTCCCTCTCAGCTCAGCTGTCCCTTCTTAAACAGGGGCCCTCCGCATATGACTGTCTCCGGCCCCGCCTCCCAGTCCTAGCAATGCTGCTTTCAATAATTCTATTTTCTTTCCTTTGTTTGTTTTCCCGCCGATCCCCCCGCTCCCCAGACTTGTAGTGCAGATTGACTCAAGTTACAGCAATTGGCACTACCCGTGCATCACAAGGGAACTGAATCTTTCACATTTTTGGTGGGAATGGAGTGAAAGAGAACTTGCTTGAAGAAACAGACTGCATTGAAGTGGGGCTGGGAGAGAGAGAAAAGGTCATAACAGTTTCATTCTCTCGGGGGTTAACTGGACATTTGTCTTTCTTTCTGAGAAATATGTTCCAATACCAAAAATTTTCTATGGGCTGAAGAACGGGGGATGTAAACCCCCAAACCCTGACTCACAAGGCTCTGATCGTTTGATTTTAAATGTTGCTGAACTGTTCGCCTAGTGGAGAAAACCACAACTTGAATATTACCACATTTTTGCAAACTGAAGGCTCTGCCTTGGGATACAGGGACAATTTATTAGTGGAAATATCTTTAATTAATTTGTGCACAAGTTCGTGTTTTTCTTTAATTCTTCTCCCCAGGCTCTTGACCCACAGTAATGAAATCTGAGAGCCCTTTTCAGAAAATGACTTTCTCAGCATTTTTGTTCCTTTTAAAGTTAAGTGTATCGCATAATGACCATGAAATGTTATCCTTTATTAGGAACACACTTTTCACTGAGAGTCTTCAAATAGACTTTATTACCAAGAGCTCTGTGCTAAGCTGCCATCCATTGCCTTCCAGTCAGACAGGCCTGGCTTTGAACTCCACGCTCTGGTGCACTGGAGGACACGAGTTCTTCTCTGGTGGCTCTGTGTGGACTGTCTCTCTGGGAGGGAGGTCACCATTTGACTGGTCTGGCTCTATCTCGAAAGGCTAAGCAGCAAATGAGGACTGGAGCTATAGTGGCCAAAAGTAGCCTGACAGACATTCACAATCCTCCCTCAGCTCCAGACCACTCATGTCACAAGCCTTTCCTTTTGAGCACACATTGTAGAAGAGAGGTAAGGGTTTACTTGTGATTTAGGCAGCAGCCTTCCTTGATCTGGGGACTCTCACCGACAATGCACTCAAACCGTGTTGCCCCTGTGAGTGAGCTGAGCCCCTCTCCCCAGTAGTGAGGCTGAGGATTCCCAGTGTGTGCTGGTTTTTGGCCATGGAAGTACAGGCCTCAGTTATAGCCCCCATAATCCTCTATGCTACTTTTTAGTGGGGGCTGCCCCAGGCCAGAGAGCTGCCATGGACCAAGGCCAGAGCAGTGAAGGAGAAGCTTGAGGAGGGCAGGGTTTTGTCCTCCTGTTTTACAAATTGTTGCTGGAGAAGGGTACCCTGTATTTTTCTAGACTTTGGATTTACATGGTGCCTTTCAGCACAAAGGATCCAAAAATTCTGTACAATGGCCCAGGATATATAGAGATCACTCATGCAGCCAGCTCTGGGGTGGCATGTGGGAGTGTTAGCAACAGCAGCCCTACACAATTAGGTTGTTTGAGGGGAAGTGAGGTCCATGAGGTAACTGTAGAGAGGTGGACTCTTGCTTATACAAGGCTGAATTTGACTAGGTTCTTGGAATTAGCATCCCTGCTCTTGAGAGAAATGTAGTGAGATCTTTAATGACAACAAATGACCCAGACCTTGGATTTACCTCCTTTCTGAAATCTGGTTCCCCCCTAAAAAGCCCAGCATTCTCTAACATAATGTTTGGGGCACTGGTGCAGTGCTGACTCAGAGGAAAGAGTATGGGATAGTTAAGACTGGGTGTTCTTTGGGAGTCTCCCATCCAAATACTGATCAAGGTGGATCCTGATTAGATTATAAAAGCGGAGGAGATTGCAGCACATGGTGGCACGCACTACTGGGTATGGTATAATATGGCCATGTAGAAATTATACATACAGTGTGTATTACTGAACGGCCCATCTAGAAGACCAAGTGGAATCCACAGGCCTGCCCCTGTGTGAGAAACAGAGAAATCATCATTTACCTCCCATTTCTTCTGAGTTTGACGCCTTATCCAAATTGACTCAAACCCATAGTGGAGTCTCACTGCTTCCCTGCCACCAAATCCCACCCCCACCACCGTTCACCTAATTTGGTATTGCTTATCTCAGAGAAATTATATTTGTTTAAAAAAATATGAAAGAACAGGTTCAGAAAAGGGCTAGCCCATTGTTGAGAGGTGGAATGTCATCTTTTCCTTGTCCAGTTTTTGCTCTAATTTGGTTAGGCTGCAGCCCAGGCATGTGAACTATTTGCTTTGTTTTTGTTGACAATCGACCATAAGAACATTGGCTGCATGTGCTTTTCGTTTGGTTGCAGTTTAACAGCTGTTCCCATCAAAATAACCCTGTTTCTGCTAGCTTGATTTCTGTTTTAGTTACTCTGACCTAACTTTCCAGATCTGTAAGCTTCCTCCCCCGCACCCAGACCTTTCCCCAATTTTCTGGCCCCATTCCTTGTCCACCCTACCATCACCTTTGTAACCCTTTTGGTTATTTCAACCTCCTTGATTAAACCGGTCCCCAGTTGTTATCAAGAAGATTCAGGAAGGAGGATGAAAAAAGGAAACATAATCTTATCTGAGAATAGAAACTATGATAAGAGCCCCCTATCTAGGCGCTGCAGTGTCCCTCGTGGTGGGGCCGCAGCAGTTCCTTTGAAAATAATCACCAACTCCATCTCTGCTAAATCACCTTTCACACAGCTCAGGCCTTTGATACAAAGGCCTCTGGCAAAATTAGAGCAGGATTGTGTAGACCCTAGAGAGAGAGCATTAAATGCTCAAGAGATCAGAATTAGGGGCGCCCCGCTATAATTGCACAGGAGGAACCTCTCTGTTATTTTTGCAGAGGGGAGGGTGTGTGTGTGGCTGGCCTTGCCTGCTACCAGACAGGCAATGGGTTATGAAAAGGACATGAAGGGCTAATTAATCAGCCTTTGTGACTTTTAACAATGCACACCAGAGGGGTAAATGATAGTGCCTGGTGCATATATACTATTATAGACAGACCTGGGTGAAGCACTGTGCAGGACAATCCTATAATGGCCAGGGGTGAACAAGACCAAATAGGTGTCCTTTAGTTCTAGCTTCTTTTCTGCTGATGGCCTCTGTTTTCATGGTCAGGAGGCATGAGGTCAAATCTTTATTTTGTTTAAACTCTGCCAAAGTGAATTTCATGGTTTCAAATGCTAGTAGGCCCTGGTGGGCGCATCACAAAACCAGGGCACCATTCAAAACAACTGGCGGCCTTTTTTTCATGACTCTACGTGGCCTGGAACAGTGTTGGTACAGCGAAGGAGAATCTGGGGGTTGGAGGAGTAGAATGTGCTGTGGAGTCAGGATTGAGGGTCACTGGCTGAGCTGTGTAGGGGTACCCCGGGCTGAAATAGCAGGGCTATGGAAATAGGAGCAAAAGGTTATGATCAAATGTGTTCTGTAAGCACTCTCTCTCTAGGCTGTGACTTCTGTGGGCCCTGCCTAAGACACCGTAAAGAGGCCTGATTTGCAAAAAAAATTGTTATATTATACCTGTTCTCTGAAAATGAGAGTTGGAGACCCAAGAACTGAAGTAGAAAAATTTTGGCCTCAGTCTGCAGCTTCCTACTTTCATACTGACCCGGGCTTTATCTCTTTTGGAATTTATCCAAACTGAAGAAATCTCACCAGAACAGTCCATTGTGCAACTGGTTTAGCTATTTCCACTCAGCCAGATTATCCTTCTACATGATATTTCCTCTTCAATTCCCAGACAGAACCAAGAGATGTGTTTTTAAGAAACACCCAAATAAACCCTGCTCTTTCTGAATATAAAGTTTGGGGAATTGCTTGGGGCAAGCATGGCGGTGAAGCTGTTACATTTTTGTGAGTTAATTTAAGTGGAGGAACCAGGTTAAGCTTCTTGCAGTGCAGACAGTGTAACAGAGCTTTTCTGAATGAAACCTTGTGATCATTAATTAGATCACTCCCCACTAGCTTCTCTCATGTGCTTTCATCATGACATCGTGATATAGAGATGGGGACATGACAGTCTGATGACATAGTTTCTGGTACCCAGTGATTGAGTGTCATGTTGATATCAGACCTTTAAGGTAAAAAGTTTCCGAAGTGACAGCCACATAGCTTGGAAGCTACTGATCTGATCTGGTTTCCAGGACCCTGGCAATTGTGACTAAAATCCATTGAGCATGAGCATAGTGAGGTGTTGGTCTGTAACATAGTTAGATTCCATGTGGGATAAGGTGTCCAGTGACTATGTCAGAAATTTTAGAATCATCCCTTCTGCCTAAATTTTTTCAAATACTTAGAATATGCCCTTTGGGTCTTTTCCTCCCATTCTTCTTCCATGACAGTATAAATTATGGGTGGAGGTACCAGCCTCAACTTGAAATTTCCTGTCTCTTGTTGATTTGTGGGATATTCATACCAAAGAAAAATGCATTGATTTGTGGGGCATTGATACCAAGCTAAATGATGAAAATTAAACATAAATCCATTTTACCTTTAATTAGTTTTGATATCATTTTCTTTATTTCTGTAGCTGATGTGGCAAAGCTCTAGTCTTGTCCTTGTGGGTCCTGCGCTTCCAGGTGGTTCGTGCTAGCCTCAGAGGCTCAATGTGACCCTCCACGTAGCCCTTCTCTCTCTAGGCCAGGGTTACAGTCTACTGAGCCCTTTTCATCATCAGCCAACAAAGCTGTTGGTGAGAGAACTCCCACAGTCTCTGTTGTCCTTTTGGGCTTATTTCAGGACAGTATAACCACCTCTCCTGCTAGGGGCCTGCCTTCCCCTTCCAGGAGGTGTTTCACTAGTAGCAGGTTGGGGAAAACCCGGGCACGCCCTCTACTCTGGGTTCCAGCCCAAGGACCCTACTGGTAGTAGCTATTGTCAGCCAACCTTTCACTGACAGAGTTGCTACTTTTGCCTGGGATACTTCCCCACGGCTCTCCTACTTCTTCCTTACCTCAGGGTATCCTAAAGCTTCCTCTCCTCCAACTCCTTTCTCCTTGGCTCCCCCACCTGACTAACTGGGAGGTTTTTAGCTGGTTTCAGCCAGCCCCTAACTGGCTTCAGATGTCCCAGTCAGGCTAGCTATTTCTACTCCTTTCTAGAAGCTTCTTGATTGGCCTGGAGTAGCCTTTGTTTGGCTATCCAGGGAACAGGGACCTGCACATCCTGAGACTAATATACTTGCCTTCCAGCACTCTCCTATACCCTTCTGGTCTGACTCCGTCACACTGGCTATAAGATGGATCCAAGTTGAAACCCCAAAATTAAACCTCACCATATTTTGGGGAAGCTCAGATCTGGATCCCAAACTCTATAAATGGGTGAACCAAAACTCTGGATGGCTAATAAGACAGTGCCTTTAGTTTTGTTTTCCTTTTATAGTTAGACACATTTGCACCTCCAAAGAGCTTACACTTGGATTTATACAGACAAAAGCAAAACAAGACATAGAACAAACATTTGATGGGGATGTGGAAGAGAGTGAGTGGTTGGTGAGCATTAGTAGGAGAAACTCTTTTGTGGAAAGGTTTATTTAAACATGGCTCCTTTATTTCAAAAGTCCTTACTAAAAAGTGTGTTAGTGTAGGGAAGTCCTAAAGTGAAACTGACCAGGAACAAACCCATTTAGCTTTATTGTCTGGAGAAGGGTGAAGTTGCGGGGTGTAGGGAGGGAGAGAGGGGAGCAAGCAGCATAAATCGTGCAAAGTCAATGAGATGTCTAACAACCCCTTTCAGTTCTAATGGTCTGAGATATTGTTAGTGACCAGGGGAAGGGAATTTTTCATGTGATGCTTAACCTGATTGTGTCCCTTTCATGTTGCACATGCAGGACTGGAACATGTGCTCTGTTTTCAGATGCTGTCTCCAGTGTACCTTTTAAGGAGGGGTTCAAAGGGTGATTGCTCAATCTGTAACCTTCCTGCACTTCCTGCAGAGCTCTCTCTTAAATTATTTTTTATCAAAAAGGCCCAGAAATTTTGATAGGGGAGATGAGGAGATGGGCATTGCCAGGAGGATAATAAAGAAGAACTGTCACTTCCCTGGCGGTCGCTTTGTTGGCCCTGCTGCTTCCCAAGATAAAGACACAGCGGCTGGTTTGGGTTCTATATCAAAAGGCTGATTTGGCTGCTTGATTGTATATGAAATATAGATTTAAAGCTCAACTTATGTTTCCGAAAGTGAGTTAATAGCAGGGTAGAGCCTGACACATTTGTTACGATCACTAAAGCGCTTTGCTGGGCTTGTTGAAGCTCACAGGGGTGGAGGGGCTTTAAAAAAGCTGTTTGGATCCAGTATATTAAAATCTGACCTGCTCAGAATATATTATTTATGAATTATCATGTAATGATTGATAAGTGATTTGGGAGGCAATATTTTCTCTCTTGATTATCCTTCTACTCCTAGGTTTCTGGAGTCACCCCCAGGAAAGGAATTACACTCCCTTTATCCCAGGAGGAACAGGCAAGGGACAATTGCAAACTCCCAAACAGCTGTTGCCCACAAATGCTACAGTCCAGCAAAGCACCTGAGTAGTCCCACTGACATCAAGCACAAGGTTAAGTGCTTTGCTGGGTCAGACCTTAGTATTTGTTCCTATGGGGTTGGTGTGCACAGAGTCACTGTTGACCACCTGGGAAACAGGCAGTTAGGAAGCTCAGGGGCATCAGTCTTAAGCAAGTCTCTTTCAGGATCCAAACTTGTGGCACTTGAAGCAAGAAGGGCCACAATGCTTTTTCTGTGTGTTGAGCCAGAAGACGTGTCTCAAAACCATAGGTCTTTAATGATGAGAGACTAAAAACAGACCCCAGATTAAAAACTCCCCAAACACAGGGGATGGTCAAGGTCTGCACCACCAACTAGGTCTGAATTTTGCAAATGGGCCAAACCAAAAGCCCTCCTGTAACATCCTCACACCTCCATGAATTTGGAAATGATGGTGATGAGCTTGAAAGTCAGCATTGGTCCTCCATGCATGCATTACAACACCAGTTCCCTAATACCAGAGGTAAGGGGAAATGGGTTTAATCCTTCCTCCGGGGCCATTCTAGCCAACAAGCTGTGTTGAGGAACTTTTCTTCTGCTCTCACCTTTGGCATTCTAGAGGGTTCAGTTTTCTCTCCTGTTTTGTTCAAAATCTGTATTGATTAGTTTGACATTTTGGTTTTTACTCCATTCCACGTTTAATGTGCTCCCTAGCATTGGTCGGGCTCCGTTTGTTCAAATGCTCCATTAAATCCAGGTACCCTCGTAGCCTGAAACATGAAATGCATAGAGTTTTTCCTCTAAAGTATAGTTTATGCAAATAATTCCCTCTTTGCATTCCTTCGCTAGTCAGGCTCTGCATATCTGATTGGGCTCTTAATGACTTTTGGGAATCATTTAAATAGCAAGCTGACTGGCTAATAATAATCAAAGCCGCAGCTCCTGGTAGTAGAAGTGATGGATGGCACAACCAAACTGCCTCTCTGCACTGGTCCCTGGTTATTCCCAAACCCACATTTGTCCATGGACCAGTTTTGCATTTTGCAGAACATTGGCATGATGTTGTCAGATGTCCCCCAGTAGTAATGAGACACACACATTGATATACTGTGCAGACTGTTAGCCTGTTACCTCTGCGTCTTGTCCTTGCTGAGGCTGAGGTTATTGTATCTTGTAAGTTAAGCAGTGCTGGGACCAGATGCTGCATCAAGAGCGTTCAGTAGATCACACACTTTCTGCTGTCTGATAGCCCACTTATGGTGTTTTGGTGCTATGTTGGTGGAAGCGCCACTTTTAGATGAGTCATAAGACAGAGGCCCCACCCTCTCGTGGTTCCTAGTTGATCTCATGGCATCCTTTCACAAGTGTATGTGAACTGGGCGTAATTGGTGCCCTGTCTACCTGAGTCTACAGAGAATCCGAAACAATTACTCTAAGAACTCCTGTGAATTCCTCCAGGGACCTCCATAGAGTGTTAACTCCAGGACCCACTGCTTTATGGGGCCTCAGGGACACCAATACCACCAGAATCGAAGAGTGAAGTGAACATCCCCCACCCATCAACACTGGATGGTGGGGTAAGTAAAGAGAAGCCATGTGCTGCCATCCCTGCCTCTCTTGGGGTTACGGAGGATCTCTGCTGCTCCTAAGGCCTTGTTGCCATTCCCGTGGGTTGGAGAAGACCCCATGTCACACCCCCTTCCTTTCTAAGAGGGGAGTGCTACAGTGATGAGTCTGTATGAGAACCTATATAAATAAGTCTATACCATATACAGAGTTCAGCTACTCATTGTTGAAATGCAGCAACCTGTGGCCCAGAGTGAGGCAGCCATTTTGCTCATTAATGGGATTGAAACGGGACAGCATCTCCAGCCGAAACAACAAGGGGAATTTAGGATGCTAGCTGATAACTACTCAAGTCAGAATTCGGCCACACAGAGAAACCAGGGCTGATGCTCTGGCTCATGCAAAAAGTGCCATGCTTCTTTTCATCAGCTGCAGGTGACTGGGGTTCTGTATTTCACCTAAAAGCTAGTGCTGCTTATCGCAGTGTCTCCTGTGGAGCCTAAATCCACTGATGTGGGTATTGTCTCCCCTGTCACCCTTCTGTTAAACCAATGAACCCTCGAGGTCTCGCCAAAGCTTCCTTTCACCTGTGTGACTCTTCCTCGATGCCAAGATGTAGTTCAATCTGTGCTGATGTCATTTCCTCTCACTTATTTGGATGATTTGGACAGAGTTGCCTAAAACCACAAAACACTGCTTTGAAGTTCCTTCTCTCTCCTATTTTTTTCCTGCATATGAAATGCAGATTTTTGTGCATGTTAATAGATGGCTGCCCCAAGCTAAATGCTTTTAATGGGAGATATGTGTGGAAGCAGCCCTGTCTGCCTCCCTCCAGGACTGCTCTTTACTCAACTTTAACAGTAATATTGTGTGTAATGGTTTCACCAAGCCTTTGTTGTCTGTGTTTCTGAAACACCCTCCTTAATTCACACTCATTGCATTTGAATAGAAAACTTCCTTATCATTCCAGGGCAAGTGAAGAGAAGCAATACCCAGGGTGTAATTACCATGTTCGTTAAATGGGATCCATTTAAAGCTGTCGAAAGAGCCAACCTCGTCCTCCTTCCAAATTGGTTCTCTCCTTTTTAAAGTGAAGGATTATGCCTCTGAGAGCTGATTGGGAGGCCCTCGCTGACAGGGAGAGGGTGGTCTCTGGCAAATATGGTGCTGCTTGTCAGCAGCTCCTGTTTCCCTCAGCTCTGTTTTTAAGACCCAGGATGGGGCTTCTCTCCCCTCTTCTCACAGCATCTGAAAGGTCAACGCTCCTCATCGTGGTCAAGACTTGGAGAGCTGCTTTAGTCACTGTGTGCTGCAAGCAAAAAAAGCACCCTGAATTTCCCACCTCTGTCATCTTTGGTTATGGCCTTCACATCTAGCTCCTCTGGGATTTTGAGGGAGAAGAGTCACCCCTCACATGGGGGCTCACATGTTGTGGGAAAGCTGTTACCTAGAGCTTGATGGGGACAGGACTTGCTGCCAGACTACTTCTAGTTAAGCTGTAATTCCAGGCAGGCTGGGAAATTCAGTTTTTGTAAAGATGGTCATTATACCAGGGGGCTCTTTCCCTGGCTGGGACATGCTGAGGAATGGGAGGAGTCTGGGTTCCTTTAAAAATAAGATCTCCCATGCTCATAAGAGCAGAGTGATATTATGGGGAGACAATAGAAAATTGCTTTCATCTGACATCCACAGAAACCTATAGTGGTAAAGCTGGGTGGAAGCTTTCGGAGTGGCCTCCATTTTGCTTGTCTGGATGGTTATTGCAGTGTTTGCTTCCCTGGTTTTATTTTAATGATGTATTTTGCATCATTTACTGTTTTATGCAGTTTGGGTACTGCCCTCATTTGTAGTTACTCCACATCTGGATTCGTGTTTGACTTTACAAGCGCAGTTGTGGTCCTAGTTTTAGCCACCACAACCCCAGGGACTGAAGTCCTCTGTCCATCCCCAGAACAGTTACAGCATGGGTAGCAGCAGGGTGAGCTCTGTCGCCTTCCATAGTAACTCAGCATTGACCTAGGTTGCTCATCTGATGGAAGGAGAGAGAACTTTTCCTTGCCCTCTCTACTGAGTCTGTTAACAAGGCTGTTGGTTAACACTTGTACCTTGGAAAAGGGGCACTTGTTCACTAGGAAATGGACTGCGAGCCACCAACTCTTATTTCACGTAGACAATCAAACAGCCTCCTAATGGCTTATCTAATTCTCTTTCAGTACCAGGGGACTGGACATCTCTACAAAGGAGAAGTTGCACATCTGAAATGAAAGCCCAGTGGCGGGGACAGTACCAAGTGATCTGCCTCCTCACTGGTCACCATAGCAGCAGGTGATGTACTTGTGAAAGTGCAGGTGCAAGTTCAAATAAATGTCACGTCTACTGGCAGGTCCAGGAGATCAGTTTGGCAGGTGTGTTTCTTTGCAGTGTATAGCAGCATATGTGTACGTCTCTCTCGGATGCGATCGTGTCCCAAGCTGTTTTGTAATTTGGTTGACAGATGCAGTCACTATTTATTTATAATTCTTTATTTAAGCAAGAGTAAAATCAAATAACTTACTAACTGTCTCCAAACTGCTGACCTTAATGTATTTTAAAAGTTCATCGGATACTGAACCTCAAATGACCCATGGATGGATCTGGAATAATAATTTTCCTAATCCTCAAGTCATTATCTTAAAAGGAATGCATTGTTCTCCTAATTAAGTCCATCCACATGCTGTGCATCCTCCATGCAAATGCACTGTGCATAAACTAATTAAAGGAAATATACAGCCACAAGGACTCAAACTGTCTTTTATGCAGTTTTTTTGAATTATAGGGAATCTCCTCCCTTCCCCATGTACACAAGCTGCTGTGAAGAATAACGTCCCAACCTGTAACAAAAACCAGTGAGCAGTTGTAGATCAGCGTTTGGAATTGCCAGAATTTTATTATTAATTCTTTGCGGCATGTTGTCCCTAGCAGTCCCGGCTGAGATCCAGATCCCTGTGTACATACACATAGGCAGTGTACATACACATAGTCCCTGCCCTGACGAGCTTACAAACTGAACAGATGAGACGGACAAAAGAAGTTGTACTGTCCCTGTTCAGGAAGTGAGGCACAGAGGGGTTCAGTGACTTTCCCCAGGTCATGCAGGGAGGAAGTGTGTGGCAGAACTGTGAATTGAACTTGGGTATCTCGAGTCCCAGTCTAGTGCCATAACCCTCCTTCCTCTCAATTTTGATAACTGGCCCACAAGGCCTTACAAGTCTAACCATAGCAGCAGCAGTGGAGAAATTCCACTACAATACTCACTGGCACCAAACATTGACTAGTTGGTGGGAGAGTGGATGGCTGTGGTGGGTTCCTGGCATCTGCTATATTTTGTATTCTGTTTGTGTTTCGCCTAGAGAGAAATGGGATTCCCATAAACTGACAATGCCTCTGTGACACCCTGACACCTCCTTATTTACCACTATCCTGTAATTAGGATATATTTTGCACAAAGTCTGCCTTGTGAGGTCTCATTCTAAAAGTCTTGATGTGCTAGGCATTAATATCTTGTTGGATTATATGTGCTATCATTGTATGTGAAGTTATGAAATTTGGCTATATATGTGTTACTGAAATGTGAGGTTGAAAACACTCACAAGTAGTCTTTCAGGTACAATGGTAAAAAGGTCAAACAATGTTAGTGGCTTGTTGAGGAAATGCACAACAGCACAAGGATTACCGCAGGAACTGTGTACAACACAAACCTCTCAGAGCTAGCACTACACAGTGGGAACTGTTTGAACCAGGTCACAACAAAAGAGCTTTCCAACAAGTGGGGAGAAGATGTAAAAGGGGGAAATGACATCATGATGGTACCCCACTCTCCCTACAACAACACACCTGGAAAGCCCTGAGGGACAAAGACTGAACTGGGGGAAGTGATGGTCCCAGGCTAAAGGGATTGTGTATGAAAACCTAGGAAACCCAAGCTGCAAAGCAAAGGCAGCTTGTGCCTTAAGAATCTGCCAGCCTGCTTACCACTCAGGGTGAGAATCTGCTAATTTATCTCCTACCTATCTAGTATGTTAAGCTCAGTTTGCGGTTTTGTTTATTTACTGGGTAATCTGCTTTGATCTGTTTGCTATCACTTATAATCACTTAAAATCTATCTTTTTGTAGTTAATAAACTTATTTTATGTTTTAATCCAAACCAGTGTGCATTTAACTAAGGTGTCTGGGGAAAATCTCAGCTTGGCTACTGCAAGTGTGCACAGTTCTCTTCACATTGAGGGAGAGGCTGACCAGGTATTAAACCCATATACTGCCAGATTTGACCAGGGCAGAACAGTACTGCTGTGGAGTTCTGGGCTAAGGGGCTAGTGGTTAGAGAGCCTGCATGTAACTGCAACTGGGTGAGTCCCTACCTGTGGGAATGCTGGTGAAAGTGTAAGCTTGGAGGGCTTTGCAGCTTGTTATATCAGCACAGTGTGAGAGGGAGCCCAGGCTGATGGGTCAGGGGGAACCTGTCACAACCACATTTTAAGGATAACCAAGCTCCCCTCTTATTCCCTATTAGGAGGAATTCTGAAAACACCTTGGAGGCAAATTTTCAGCCCTGGCCTCTGTTGTTTTTGCCCCAGCATGGCATATAGGCATAGATTTTAAGGCCAGAAGTGACCATTAGATCATCTGTTCTGACCTCTTCTCTATCACTGGCCATTACATTTCATCCAATTACCCCTTTATTGATCCCAGTAACTTGTGTTTGACTAAAGCAGTAAAGGCTTGTGACTGTGCATATGAAAGTAGGCACCCAGTTTGAATGCACTGCGGGTTTTATGTGCGCAGAATGTGTGCGGTCAGGTGCATGTGCAAACTCTGGTGTACAGAAATGAGTAAAACATAGCCCAGTCCAGTTCCCCTGGAGACTGGTTCGTTGTCCACATCATCCACACAGAGGATGCTCATACTGTGCACAAGACGCATTGAAGACCGACAAAGGAAAGAGATGTTACACATGCATGACCATCATAAAACACTTCCCCATAACATCTCTTGATACACCTGCCACACCAGCACTGGCACCCACATTTCCTCCCCATTTCCTCCCCCCTAGTTGTGCTCTTCTTGGAGCACAGAATCATTCTCTGTCTGAAGAATGGCATTCCGTAGTTATTCTCTATGCTATCACCAGAGTGCTGTGACACCAGCTGCTTCTTGGCCTTCTGGATGGAACTAAGCAAAATATCAGTTCAGCATCTGAGATGTCCTCTGCTATAGTGTGAAATGTCCTATATTCTGTGACAGAGAGTGAAGACACTGTGAAAGGGTGTCAGGTGCTAGGATTCTGCACAGAGAGGCAGAGAGATTCTGCTGACTCACCCTGGCAACCAGATCAAGTGGGTCCTATTAGCTTTAAATTGGGAGTATTAAGAGGGTTGTCTTTTTTAAGGCTGAGTGCGCTATGGGGAGAGGCAAGGGCAGAGAAGTCCTTCAGGGAGACACCCTGGCGACATCGGTTAGGAACAGAGTGGAAACACTGCCTGCTTACACAAACCTGTTAGACTGAGTCTAGCTACCCTGGTCCAGTTGATATTTCAGCTAGATAATGGGAAGATTTGAACAACATCAAGACCTAGGCTTATGAAGGTGTTCTCCCACTGCCATCTAACTGTGTATGCCATAGTCATCTATGCTGTATCATGGCTAAATTTTGGGTCCATTAGTTGGACTCACCATCTCATAGACTGAGTCAACAGCAGCAGTCTCTGAGCACTGCCATTGCTTTGAACAATCCCTCTGCGGTTCAGTGGGGAGGAGAGATGAGTGTGACTAATGATGTAACCCCATGCAAATCCCCAGTGGACGAGCATGATTAAGGCTCTGCAGAGAAGCTGAGAATAGCAAAACTGGGCCATTTGGACACTCTGCAAAGGACTCCGGATGGTTCATGAGTAGATAGGGACTGATGAAGTACAAAGAGCAGACCAACAGCTGCCTTCACCTTTGAGCTAATGTTCACATTCAGGTGAAGAACATACTGCAGCTGCCTTCACCTTTGAGGCACAGCGAAGGTGAGAGAGAAAACACAGCTACTCTCTGCTTTTCCAAGCCCATGTGAGAAGACTTCAAGGCTGCCTAGTAATTGGTTGAAATGTCTTGTAGTGGCCTGTCACCCCAGATCAGTATTAGCTAGGATGGCAACCACAGTAAGGCTCCCAGGGCTTAAGTGGGCCACTAGCCAGGGCTGGAAAATATTCTTCCCCCATCATATGCTGCTGTTCTCTGGAGATTTGTACCTTCCTCTGAAGTACCCGTCAATGGCCATTGTCAGAGACAGGTGCTGGACTACATGGATTGTTGATCTGTTCTGTATATAGGAATTCCCACGGTCTTATGAAAATCTGGAGGGTTTCCTTCCCCACTCCCTAGGAGGCACTAGAGGCACACTGTGAAATATGAAACTCTTCACATTGGTCTGATTTTTTTTGTCTCTTATGACTAGTCCCTTCGTCCGTCCGAAGCAGCAGGCTTTCCCCGCAACACAGCACTCGCTTGGTGCTGCCAAAGCCAGCTAGGAAGGGAGAGTGAAGGAGAAGAGCCCGGGAGGCCTCTGCAGCAGAGTATCAAAACCAGAGTGAGCGGGTATGCTGTTCCTGGTCTCTTATCTGATGTAGTCTAGAGAGCAGACAGATAGGACGCTAGCAGCCAGTATGATGGGAATGTGGGAGTGGACTGTACCAAGACAAAAAGAAACCCTCCCCTCCACAATGAACCTTCATCTCTGAGATGCTGCCCCCACCCTACTCTTCATTTTGTTCAGTGGGAGGATCCTCTTTCCCCCACTCCACAGATGAGATGAAAGGGTGCCCCACATATGACACTTCAGGAGTTGGCTGAACATGATCTTCATAAAATCCTGATTCCAAAGCTTCAAAGCCTTTTCCTGACTGGTGAAAACCCTAAAAATTCCTGGACGAACTGCCAAAGGCCAATGGAGCTGACTCCGTGAACTGTCTTTGGTTGGAACTGGGTTCAGTTATTTATGGAGGGCGGGGGAGGCAAGAACTTTCCAGATGGGCGGCTGAACCAAATATAGCAAAGATAAAAATCAGTGCAGTCATGTGAAGGGAAAAGGAATGTCTGCACTGAAGGACTGTATCAGGCAAACAGTCCTTTGCTGCTGAAACGCCACTCATTGGGACTATTAATAATGAGATCATACAGTGCCTTGCAGTCCAATGTACTTCACAGCTTTACTTACAGAAATTCCTCCATCTACTGCTGAATGCAGCTACCACTGTGGAGGAACACAGCTGGTGTTCAACCATGCACAGCAACACCATACAACACTTTACCTCAGGAAGTGGAGAATAATACAACCTCTAGTTAAAACTGCTGGAGGAGATTTGTCACCAAGATTTAACTAGCCCCCCAAGTAAAAAGAGAATAGCAGGAACTAACATCTCAACTGGTGAAAAGCACCATGGGATCTTTTATGGTCACATGTGATTTGGAACTTCTTGCCTTGTCTGAAAGATAGCAGTATAATGTCCCCACCCCACCCCCCAAACCATACAGGGACTTGGAAGAAAGCATCCACTTAATGAAATACTAATGTAATTTCCTGCAGGAGGTGGGTCTTCCTTCAAATAGTGAGTAATCCAGATGTATTTAGTATGTGAGCTCAGGCAAGGTCATTGCTTGGGGGAGGAAGGGGTGTCTGCACCTGGTGAGGTGACAAATGGGTCACATGGAATCTGAAGAAATTCACTCCCATAAAGCAAGAGAACTGCACTAGCAATGGATAGATCGCTATATGAGTGGAGGTGAAACATTTGGATGGTAAGCTCAACCTTGAACTGGTGGAATTAATAATGGATGTAGCACCATTGATGTGCATGGTATTGCGCAATGATTGGTCAGTGTCAAAAGAATGAGGTCCCTTCTCCAAAGCAAAGATAGTCTAAAAATACAAGGGAAAAGAGAGAGTACCAAAAAAAAAGGGCAGAAGAGAGAGTGGGATGTGACTATTAGAGCTTTGAATGCATTCCAGAATAGAGAAAAGTTCAAGGAGGGGAGATGTTTGAAGCTTGGCAGTTATCTTTGGAGGAGATCTGCTGGGCATATGGGCTGGGCAGGAAGATGGCATGATACCAGGACAGGGTGGAAGAGACACATGGGTGGGAGAGGAAGAGACAGCTGTAGAATGGTTTTGGTTGAATGTGCGAGGTTTGATTCCCTGACTAAATATCATTTGTATGGCTCCACCTGTTAATGGCCAAACAATTACTCGGTCCAGCTAAACTGATTCCAACCTCCACTGTTGGTCTTTACCTTTGCCTTAGGTATGAAACTTCAGTATTGCCATGGAAAGGACAAGGAAAGGCCAAATTCTAGCTCAGGCGATGACATTTTGTCAACAAAATTCATCCCAGCTGTATGATATTCTCCGCTTCCTGTCCTGAATTGTTGCTGCTGAAGAGATGCTGAGTTTGAGCCCACTGTGGTGGCTGCATTTCATTGCTGGATGAAAAGCGCTTGTTAATAAGTCTACACAACATTTGAGTTATGGAAATTGATGGAATGAATCAGCAGACAGATGAACAGACTGGAGTCCCATTCAGTAAGATTTGTTCTATTCAGATGCTTGTCCTGCACTCATCACTGTGGTATTACAGTGCCTTCCAGCAGCGTAAGTTAAGTCATCTTCTGGCTGTTCAGCACAGTCCCCATGGCATTGGATGTGGAGTCCGACCTTCCTTAAGTTATTTGCTCCTCACCCCCTATCCTGCCTCACAAGAAGACACTGTTCACAGCTCTTTCCATGAAATCCTGTGCAAGGGGCAGTGGGGAATCTGAGCTGAGGTTAACCATGTGTTTTAGCAGCATGAAGGATGCGCCTTTGTGCCCTGTTGCAGGATCCTCCGTGAGGAGATGCACTCGATCAATTTTAAGTTCTTATGGTAGCTCTCTGCCTACAGTGACATTGTTCATCCTTCCTGCTTCCTAAGTCTATTGCGGGAAGAGAAGCTTTTTCTCCAGCCCCCAGAAAACACCCCCTATCCCTGAGAATTTTTCAGACATATTTCCCTTTGTGAATCAAGCCCTCAGTCTTCAGTAAATAACTTGTTCCAGCGGGACCATGTTGTACGTGATCCTAATTGCACTTCGTTTTTAATAATCATAACCACTCTTGTTTTCTAAAAACCAGCAAAACTGATTTCCAAATCATTTAATTTGAACGGCGTGTGTTTTGTGTTTGTCTAGATCCCTCCCTCCCAAAAGAAAAACAAACTCACTCTCTCAAAACAAGAGTGGGAAAATCTTGGAGAACGTTAAAAGTCTCTACCCCTAAAAAGCGGGGAGAGGATGGGATCAGCTAATTTTTGTCCCTCTTTTGTGTGGTTTATTAAGCCTTTTGTTCTGGAACGCAAGGGTTCAGTGGGAAAGCGTTTTTGATATATAATGTATTTACTTTTGCTAATTAATTAAAGGAGTATTCATATGAAAATGCTGACTGATAATGGCTTTCACAGCAACAACTGTGTTTTTTAAAGTAGCAACTTTTAATTACAAATTGACTGGCAGAAATATATAAACCCAAATATTGTTCCACTGATTTCCTTTTAACTGTGTTACTCTTGCTTGATTTATCGGATTAGGGCTTTTCACACATGGCGCGTACAAGATATTGTTTTTAATGAGAAATTAAAAGATTACCAACAATACCCATAAACCATTAAAAAACAAACCCTAGATGAATTGTAATTAGACAGAATGATTTGAGACTGATAAATTGAAAGCAATTAATGTATTTGTTTGGGATTCAGAAGACAGCTCTGTGTGCTCCAGAATGCATCTGAAAGGTTCAGACTTGGAGACAGATGGCATATTCAGATGCCCCCACCGCTTCAAGTGTCCTTAGATACCACCAGAATAACCACAGGTAAGATGGATTCTAAAAATGGCAGAGACAATGGGGTATATGAAGGAGTTTGGGTGTTAGGACCTCAGTGGATTATCTGAGTGGGAGACTCTGGGGCTGAATCTGCTTTTTGTTTATGATTACCTATGACATAGCATGAAGACGTAGGAACTCCTGACAAAAACTTAATGAAATAAAAGGGGAGTGCAGAGAAGAAAAGACATCTTAGCTGTGTTGTGGTTTATCTATAATGCATTTTCCTCCTCAACCCATTCTGAGTCAAGTAATCTGAATGAGGCATGTTTTGTAGGGAGATCAGCAGGAGGCCTGTATATACCTGTATTTGGTGGCGTCAGCCTGTAAATCCGTTGTGAGCTTGTGGTTCTGCTCCTTCTGTTATAATTGATGGTATACAAGTTCAAAACTCCTCCCTCCCTTGCCATCCCCTGTACTTGAAATGAGATGGGGAATGGTTTTCCTGTTCCATGAGAATTTTTGAGATTTTGTTCCTGTTCTGAACTGGGATGAAGAATCAAAATTTTGAACTGATAATGTAGGGGGGAAAACATCTGGTCAGGTCAGTTGAAACATTTCATTTTGATTTCAACCTTTTTATTTTTAAATCTTTTTTTCTAGGATAAAATTAAGTCAGATTTCGAAATAAAAATCTGTTTCGGACTGAATTTTGTCAACCTTTTTTTCCCAGATCAGGACATTCATTGAAACTGATCCTTCCCTACAACACTTTTGGTTTTCACTAATCAGCTTTTACTGTGGGAGGAATATTCCCAACCAGATCCATTTCAAGCTCCCTCCTTTTCCACCTAACAACCATCCTCTCTCTGTAGTCCAATAGGGCAATCCCTTCTTCAGATGTACTTCTCCCATGAAGCAGTTCAGTGCTGATCCATCATAGAAAGAAATTCATTATTTGACCCAGAGAGAGAGAATTTTGCATTCCCTTCAAATGTAATCATCACCTGTTGGTATTTAGTGCATGGACACCAGATTTTCCAAAGAGCTCGAGCATTCGTGGTTGGGCCTAGATTTTCAAAAGAACTCAGCACATTGGGTGCTGAACTCTTGTTAAAAACTGACCATAACTGTCCCATGGGAACTGCTGCATGCTGAATGCTTTTGACAATCCGGCTCCAATGCTAAGTAGTGGGCACTTAAAAATCTGGCTCTGTGTGTCTAACTGTATTGTTTGTCTTAGGGCACAATTCTCTGAGTTAACTGAGTATATCCTACAAGGAGCTCAACATCCTAATCTCCCTTCTACGATCCTTGGAAACAGAGAGATATTTTTCTCTGCTTTTATGCAATGCTGGGCACACTTAGACACCCCATAACTAATGGAACAGAGACAAATTACAATGAGGGATGTTCAATCCACCATCTTATTAATTAGAAATTGTATCAGGCCCACAGCAGGGTAGATATTTTTTCAGTTCTGCTCCTTTCCATGTATCTGTCTCAGCCCACAGCTTTTAAAAAATTCTTTTTGTTATGGCTTTTGCCATAGGATTTGGTGAGAACCAAGGTCATCGCTAGTTGCAACGAAGAGTATCTCTCCTCTTCATCATCCAGGATGAACTGGTCAGGTACTGCTTCAGCCAGAGGTCTCACTCAGAAGTCTTTCTCTGGCTTGTTGTCACTGACCGTGAAGTAATATCTTGGGCTTCTGGTCAAATATTTACTTCATTCCCGGTACACCGTTTCAACAATCAAATAAATCACATTCCTTGGTAGCCACCTTGAGCCTAATGAAAAGCTGGGACACCAGCAAAATCCAGTTAGAGGTTGCAAAAGGGAAAAGGCTAATAACGCAAGAATAACAAAACAGCTCCATTAAAAAGGGAAATGGATACAATGTTACCGGCCAAGTTGGCGAACCTGTTATATTCAATAGGGCAATAAAATCCAAAGTAATTGCAAATGAAACTTAATGCCTTGTAAAAGAGTTCAGCTCTTTTCCCTTCCAAGACTAAAGCATTTTGAAATAAAGGCCTAATCCAGTCAGAGGTGTAAGTGTGCTGCACAAATTGAATATTTAACACTCAAGTTGTTCAGCGTTTGATCAACTGAGGGGGACACTGATGCTGGTTTAAACATTCACCCTACCCTTCTCCCCACCCCCACCCCCCGCCTGTCACCTCCCACCCAAGCCTTCTGAAGTGGAATATCCTGCAGTGTAGAGCAATGCAGATTTGACTGAGGCATGGCGTTGTGTGCTTGGCATCCTGCCCACTCCTGTCTTCCTTGTGATTTTAAGCATCTACTTGGACTTTGTAGCAGTGGTGAAGAGTTCACAGAGGTAATAAAATGTCTCCTTCTTTGTAAGTTATCAAACAACGTGCACACCTCCAGCACACTGACTATAGAAGTGTTTTGTTTAATCATAAATGGAAAAGTTCTTTTAACCTTGGGGTGACCATATGTCCCGATTTTATAGGGACAGTCCTGATTTTTGTTTTTTTTCTTTTATAGTCTCCAGTTACTCCCCACCTCCATCTTGATTTTTCACATTTGCTGCCTGGTCACTCTAATTAACCTGCCCACACTGCACATGCTCCATGGAGCAAATTCAGAGGGCCTTACGCCAGTGTAATGCAGACCTTCTTCAGGCAAACTCCCATTCTCTTTAATGAGAGTTGGACCTGAGGGAAGGGCTGAATAAAAATGAAGTAAGAGCTTCAGGATTTGCCCTATAAGCTTTGGCCTACAATATGACAATGTAGTAACTGAAAATATTATTGAGGTGCAATGTGTATGGATAAATTAATGTTAATGTGAGAACCTTAACTTTTGTTTTGTTTCCTTACTCTTGTTTAGTTACATTCCTAACCCGGATGTTGCAGAAATGAAGTTTTTTGCATTAAATATGATAATATTAGCTTCTCATATAGCACTTTCTTCCAAAGCAGGTGACATGGTGTTTAAGTATTATTAGATTAATCTCAATCTACTGGTGGGGAAACTGAGGCACAGAATGGTTGAGTGAATTCCTTAGGGCCATCTGATGAGTCAGTGTCAGAGCTGGGAATAGAAACCACGTATCCTGACTCCCAGTCCAGTACCTGTCTGGTGAAACATGCTGCTTCCCTACAATGCCAACTATAATTAGACATGTTTGTAAATGATCACTCCTTGTTATGTCAAAAATCATAATGTGCTCATCTGATGTCAGAATTATGGACTGTACCTCTCTCTATTTTGAAGGACATTTGGACAGCTTTGGGAACTATAATGGCCTTTAGTTAAAAATAATTGACACTGCAGAGTAATTATCAGAGCAGTTACAATGCTGAGGGAGGGGTCTGTGCTCGGAGAGAGGATTGGGGAGGAAGGAAGGGAGGGTGGAGCTTTGAGGGGATGGCAAGATTATGCCAGGTTTTGGGGGTGAGGATGTTGAATAAATGGAAGCTGGGTGGATGGGTGGGATTTGGCCTCGTCAGAGTAGTGAGATCGCATGTGCTTCTTGTAAAGTCAACTCACAGGAAGCCTGGTGTTCAAGCTTATCTGCAAACTATCCCAATGCAGACAAAAAGGCACTTAAATGGCAAGGGTGTTTTTCTGTGAGCATCTTGTCCATTCAGGGGCATCTCCTAGTTTGGAGAACTCCTGCTTGGAAGTATAAAATGAAATGAAGGCATAAGATTGGTTTTCTCCTTTAAAAAAAGTCTGGTTTGCACTGACGTCACAGCACACGTGATGTTACATAGTCATAGTTCTGGGCTGTTCTGTTCTGGTTCTTACTGTGGTGGTTGTGAGGCTGCTGTAACTAAGCACCTTCCAGTAGAGCATTAAATGGCTTGACTAACACTTGTTACATGTGACTTGTTTTTTCCTCTCATCTTTTCCCCAGGGGAAAAATTAGTACAATGCTTTATTTTGGTTAGTTTGTTTTAAAATGATATGTATACTGTACTGTTCGTGTACCTTCGTGAAGGCAAGGTTGAAGAAATGTGCCTTATATTTGGAACAAAAGGTGGTGAGGTTTCCAGTGTCTCCTTAGTTCCTGTGGGAGTACATCTTCCCGTCATATATCTGATGTATCCCTGTGTTTCTGAAGAAGGTCAAATGGGCTGGTGCTTAGAGGGTTTCGTACCTGAAAAGTTTGACAGGCCTAAAATCAGCGTCCTCTAAGCCAGCCAACAATCGGATGCTAAAGTGACATTAAGAACGAAAGCAAGATAGTGTAGATAAACACATTAGGCCAAATCCTGATGTTGATTTTCACTCTGTTCTTACCCAGGTCAAACTCCCACTAAATGAATATAAACTCACTTAGGACTTGGAGATTTAAAGTATTGCCAACTATTGTGATTTTATCAGCAGTCTGGGGATATTTGGAGTTTTTCTTAAGGCCCCACCTTCTGGGGGCCTCAAGCGATTACATGAGAATCTGAGCTGCATTAAAAATGAAAAGTATTATTTCTAACCCTCGTGGTTGTGGAGTGAAGTGTGGAAGTGTGTCCTGAGCACATCTGGAAGGTTCCGAAATCAGAAGGCAAAGGAAAAGACCCCAACATTTATTATTATTTAAAATCTCATGATTTTAAGCCAATCTCTTGATTTTTGGGAGGCCCAATTCATGAGATTTGAATGCTTGGGTTTTCAATACTGGGTTTGGGCTGGGATTTCCAGAGGAGCCTCTGGCAGCTAGTAATCCTGCTCTCTCTGGTTTTCCAGCCTCACTCCTTTCGGCTCATTCTCAAAGAGGCCTAGAGCCATTAATTTCAGTGAGTGTCTGCCTATATAAGGACCAGCAAGAATGATATTAAAGTCCTAAAGGAGAATATTCTTTTTTATTTAAATGGCAGCCTTTACATATGAGTCTTTCCTAGTTTAGGCCAGTAAAATTGCCCTTTTCTTTTGATCTTGCAAAGGGTGATATTTTTCCTCCACCCCTACTAATCAAGTTTTGTATTTAATTTGTAATGCTTCACCTACCCACATATATTAACTCTAGAAAAGTGGTTCCCAATGTGGTGCCCGTGGGCGCCATGGCACCTGCCGGGGCATATATGTGCGCCCGCGGGAGTGCTTCCTCTGAGAAACTACTGAAGTGCCTGCTTCTGCTGTTGGCGGCATTTTGGAAGAGACAGGGACGAACGCTGCGGGGCCCCCGAAATACTGCTGAAAGCAGAAGCAGACACTTCAGTGGTTTTCGGCAGACATGCCCCGGGCGCGAGATGATGGGGCGTAGCACACGGACCCGATAGGAATGTGCTATCGGTCACAAAAAGGTTGGGGACCACTGCTCTAGAACATTAAAATGGCCGTATTAGGTCAGACCAATGGTCCATCTAGCTCAGTATTCTGTCTTCACGTTGTGGCTAATGCCAGGTGCCCCAGAAGGAATGAACAGAACAGATAATCAAGTGATCCATCCCCTGTTGCCCATTCCCAGCATTTAGCAAACAGAGGCTAGGGACACTTCAGAGCCCAGTTTTGCATCCTTGCCCATCCTGGCTAATAGCCACTGATCGACATATCCTTCATGAACTTACTTGATCTTTTTTTAACGCTGTTATAGTCTTGGCCTTCACAACATCCTCTGGCAAAGAGTTCCACAGGTTGACTGTGTGCTGTGTGAAGAACTCTAGATGATAGATACAATTGTGAATTGCCCTTTTGAAGTCCACTTGACAGTCCTAGTCACAATTTCCTCAATTTAAAATGAACAGGGCCCTTGTGTCATGGCATGTCATTGGAAAAGTCATGGGGTGCTAATGGAAATATAGTAAATATTTTTTTAAAAGCCAAGTGTCATGGGCATTGTTTCATCCCAGAATAACATTTATTTCCTTGTTTTATCTTAAGTAACCAGGCTTGTGGTGTGCTAAATAGGTAGACTGGAACATAAGTAGTTGCCATGCAGCAGCTGAAGTTTGGAAATTCAACCTAGCACTCTAAAGGAACTTCCTCTTCCCTAGAGAGAATTAAAGCCCCCACTACAAATTCCTTAGCCTTTTCCTTCCCTGCAATGTTATGGCTGAGTTCCTGCTCTCCATTAGCCTTCCATGCAACCCTGGGTTTGACTTGGCTGCTTTCAGGGTTCTCAGTGAAATTGGTCCATCTCTTTACCATCATATCCACCCACACGCAAAAATTCCTCAGTGTCATAAGTCAGAGATATTGTTTAAAAACCATGTAAATCATGGAATCTGTGATTCACCCCCTTCCCCCCCATGAAAATATGCAGACTCATAAATGGAGGCAAAAAGCAAATGTTTACAAAGCTTCAGTTCTGAAGCTTCCCAACAGGATGAAAGCTGCAAAGAAATAGACGGCTCAAGGCTACTAGGTCCTTTCATTCTTAAAAACAAGATCTTCCGCTAGGACCTGATCCAAGGTTCATCAAAATCAATGGAGAAACTCATGTTGACTTCAAAGGGCTTTGGGTCAGTCCCCTAGGGAAGAGCAGAGCATGTGGTCTTACCTAGGTGACCTAACTGAATTGCTGCTAATGATTCTTAGCAAGATGCCCTGGTGGTAGATGTGTAAGATAGGGCAGACTTTCAAAAGAGCTCAGCTTACTGAGGCACCTAAATAAGGACTCCGGTCTTAGGCACCTAAATAAGGACAAGTGCTCAGCCTGGAGGTTGTTGAGCTCTTTTTAAAATCTAGCCAGGAGCATCATGGTGGTGGCTGCTGGGGCCTGAGTACTTCAGAAAATCTGCCTCATATTCAGGTGCCTAAATGGGAGCTCAGCTTCTTTGAAAATCTTTCCCCAGTTCTGGGTGCTGAGCTCTCAGTTCGGCAAGGTGTTGAGTGCCGTTATCTCCTTTTGATGGCTGCGGGAATAAGATTGTTCAGCACCTTGCGGGATTGAGCCTTATAAACTGACAGGCCAAAGTCGGCATTAGGGACAGTGCTAGAGGGTTATGCAAAGACAGCTCTTCCCCTGATGGAGCAGCTCTTGCATTTCACTTAAGCGGTGAACAGCGGTGTTCACTGAAGAACATTGTTTGAATTTACAGTGATCATTTGACCACCCAGAAAGACATCCATTGAAGCTCCTTTGAATGAAATGCACCAAAAATGGCCAATCGCCCTTGTGAAAAATGTGCATCCTGCTTCAGAGCTTAAAGGCCCCTTCTTCCACCCCTAAAAAGAAGAGCTGTGATGTTTAAACAGAGGGTATGAACATCTGGTCCATTTTGGTAATTACAGACAGGAAATTTGTATCCTGAACCCTATCAGAGTTTGGGGATGCTTGGTCTCAGGATTTGGTTTGTCTAAACATAGAAAAATGGTGCAAAGTGAAATAAGCAGCCAAAATAAATCTAAAGGCATTGAGCACATATATTGGTCAGGATGCAAATGATCCTGTCATTCAGGAACCCTGGTATTCCCTAATACACAACAATTATCTTTCTGAAATATTACCTGTCCCACAGCCGATGGGATTGGGTTTCCATGCCTATGGATTAGACACGAGGAATCTGAAACAAAAATACATAGACAAAACGCCTGCATTTCCTCTGCAAAATCTGGCTTTGCATGTAGCTAATTCTTTTCACTTACAACCCGATAACAAGTCTGAGCTTTCTTCTAACTAGAGTTGATTAAATTTGGAAGATTTCTTCCCAACAGGAGAACCTATTCAGCTCTCATGCAGTAAACATGATTTTGTGCTTTTCTTAAATTATTTTTTATTTCAGGAATTCTTTATTTTTTTTATTATGAATAAGCTAGTTTTAAATCAATTTCAACAGCTGGAATTAATTTTCCTGTTACTGACTCTTCACTTGGGCCTGTCACAGAGCGGGAGGCTTTCTATTAGCATAAACATAACTGAGAGCTCTGGAATTTGCATTAATGTACTTTTAACAAGTTGACAGTCTTTTGGCATGTGCTCCTGAGATCTGAGAAGCCCGGAGAAAAAAAAGACTGTATTATACCTTACACTGGCTGGATTGTAAAAAGCTGTCAGGTAAAACCTCTGGTTTCTTTTCCTACTACAGAAATATGAGACAAAATATCCACTCTTAAGCAGGTGCATATATCTAACAGTTTTATAAAGTTTTTGCTGCTGGCCTTCTAGCCCAAACAGAACGTGCTTACAACTCAAGAGTTGTTCACTATTTATTTATTTATTTTATTTAACAGATATGAATCATAAAACGTGCTGGAGGCACTAAAATATTCTTAAGGTTTTTGATGAGTTTTTGTAGAATTATATTTGTCTCTGTGGCAACGGGCTTTTTAACGGTGACCCAAAACTGTTAAATAAATTGGAAGACATATGCTTAATAAGGGCCTGATCCTGAAAACACACAGGCTGGGATTTTTAAAAGGGCTCAGTGTTGCAGTTTTGGCAACCCCAAGCATTGAAAGTCATGGATTAGGCCATGTAGATCATGAGACTGGCTTGAAACTTGTCTTTTATTTATTTATTTATTTATTTATTTATTTCGGGTTCTTCTGGTTTGCCTTTCAGTTTCTGAGCCCGTAGAAGGCATTCAGGACACATTTTCAAGCTTTTCTCCACAGTCAGAAGGGCTAGAGATTTAGTTTTCTACTAAATAGCAGCAGTGATTCTCACTGAATCACATGGCTATCGTAGCAATGCCTTGAAGGGACAAAGATCGGGAATTTGACATTGGTGGTGTGGGTCTAACTCTCATCCCTCTGAAATCAGGGTGGAAACTGGCCAGTGCTGAATCCTTTTGCAAATCCCACCCTTACTGGACCCATGTGAGTCATTTTACTCACACAAGTCGTCCCACTGTAGTCAGTGGAATCATTCATGTATGTAAAGTTATGTGCTTGCACAAAAATTTACTCGACTGTACTCTAAGGCTCCTGAGCCAACGAGTAAATTCTATTCAGACAAAGCCCCGTGACTTTCAGGAGCTCTGCACCAGCGCAAGGGCCCATCCACATACAGCCAGTAGCTGGATCAGCACCGAAGATCCCAAATCTCTGAAACAATAGTGAACCTATGGGGCTTGGTCCGGAGAGTAGATCCATATTCCTGGACCCTTTATCCCCCATGGAGTCCTGCCTGCAGATCAGTATACAGGATTGAGTCCTATGTGTAGACCTAAATTAATAAATACATTTTGCAACAATTTATTTGGAACAGTTTAAAAAAATGTGCTTATACAAGATTTGCAGTTTCACTTTCCATTTATACATACATACTTATATATAATACACACTGAAAAATGATTCAAAGCAAAATAAGCAGCCAAAATGAATGTAAAGGCATTGAACACACATATTGGTCGGGATGCAAATAATCCTGTCATTTAGGAACCCTGGTATTCCCCGATATGCAACAATTATGCAATAATATATATAATTTTTTTTTGTTAAAAATAGATATGCAGAGGATGATAGCTAGCCCCTAAATCTGGCCCATTTTACAATTGTCAACTGTTAGGGGGAAAATTTTATGAATTGTCAATATCTAAGGCCTGGACTACCCTTAAAATTTAGGTTGACATAGCTATGTTTCTTGGAAAAATCCACATTCCTGTACAATGTAGCTGTGCTTTCCTCACCCGCAGTGTAGATGCAGTTAGGTTGATGGAAGGATTCTTCTGTTGACCTAGCTACTGTCACTTGGGGAGATGGCATTCCTCACTGATAGGAAAAACTCTTTCCACTGGTGTAGATTGCACATACACTGAAGGGTTATGTCAGCATACTATGGCTCCGTATGGAGGCTGGTATTGTACCCATAGTGTAGACAATATCTGAGTTATTCCACTAAGCCCTCATTTTAATAGATACTGTTTATCTAGGTCCTACATAAAGTCAATACTTTGTGCTCTTTTGCTCATTCTGCTGGCTGCACTGCAACAAATACAAATTGTTTCCATAGAATACAAAAGTAGTAAACAGAAAGACCTGGAAGAAAAGAGTTTCTTGGCTTAATGGAATTAAGATCGTCATGCGGGGAGAGAGTGCTTAGAGAAGCTTCACACAGTTCCTGTAGCCAGGTAAGAAAGACCAGGCTTAGGAGTACCTGGTAAAGCGGTTGCCAATGGACTACAAATTCCACAGCATTTCAGTGCTTCAGGCATGGCTGCTGAGATAGTTTTCTTAGAGAGTGGGGAATCCAAATTGGTCCCCAGAAGACTGGCTGATCGTGTTGGACCATTTGGTGGTTTCCCTCTGTCGGGACTGGAGCAACAGACTTCACATGATTGTGCTGTCTGATAGACTCATCGACTTTAAGATCCACAGGGACTATCATGATCATCTAGTCCAGGGATTCTCATAACACATTTTTGGTGGTCTCAGAGTGCTGCCACCAGGTCTTGCTGGTGGCTGCTCTGACAATTTTTCCAAGCCCGCGTTTCATCACCCTGGGGCTAAAGCCTGAAGCTCATCATCAGAACCCTGTAGCTGAAGCTGGTTGGGGAGTGGGGGTGGGGGCTGAAACCTGGATCCTACCCCTGGACCCCCTCCACCCCAGGAAGGTGAGTCAGGAACTCACTGGCCACCAGCAAAGTCAAAGTTTCCTCCCCCATCTAGCGCACACACAACCCCACGTGTCTGCAGAGTAGCTTCCTGGAGCCCCTGGAAGGCTGTGTGGTGCAGGGTGAAAATCCCTAGCTGGCAGTGCCAGCAAACACCAAGGGTGTGACTCCAGGAGCCACAACTGCTCCATCTCTGCCCAGGAGGCTGTTGTGGCCACACAAAAAATTCCCTGGTGGCTGCATTTGAGAAACACTGTTCTAGCCTGACCTACATGTTGCAGGCCTCTGAGCCTCACCCTCCCACTCCTGTAATAGACCCCTAATCTCTGGCTGAGTTACTGAAGTCCTCAAATCATGGTTTAAAGAATGCAGTTTACAGAGACCTCACCATTTATATCAGTTTAAACCTGCAAGTGACCCATTCCCCATGCTGCAGAGGAAGGTGAAACCCACCCAGGGTCTCTGCTAATCTGACCCGGGAGAAAATTCCTTTCCAATCCCAAATACAGCGAGCAGTTAGACCCTGAGCATGTGCACAAGACCCACCAGCCAGGCACCTGGGAAAGAGTTCTCTGTAGAACTCGGAGCCTTCCCCTTATAGCTCAAAGCCTGAATTGGCTGTGTCCCTTTCCTGGCCTACAGAATGCTGGTGAAGGAAAAAGGCAAACTGCCTGGGTAACTGGTTGAATCGGATCTCTCCTGTACTCTGTGGCTTCAGTAATGGATAGCACTTGGGTTGCCACTGGGATTCTGGAGGAGAAGGAACGAACAGTGGAGAGTGGAAGGAGATGAAGGCAACAGGTAAGGGGGATGCTTGAGGTGGTTAGGAAGAAATGAGAGCAACAATGAAGATGGGGTAGATTTGTGCAAGACCTTGAAAGTAGAGATGTGAATCTTGACCTTGGTGAGGAAGGTAAGGAAAAGCTAATGAGGGGATACAAGGGAAACACAGTGGGGCAAAATTACTTTTAGTAATGGGAATTTGGGTAGACTGGAGGGGAGTGAGGTGAGATGTTGCAGAATAGCCAAAGGCAAGGATATAGCAACAGCAGGTATGGGGAGGAATTTATTAATTATTTTAGAGAGGTTGATGTAGGTGAAGAATAAGGTTTGGTAAGGTTAGGGATGAATCCTAGGGATGAACTTGAAGCTGAAAAAGAGCCTGTGTGTCTGGGTGAGGGTGAAGGTGATGGAGTTGGAGTTATGGACGTGAGAGACCAAATCTAGATCAACTCGTGGCCTCCATCACTTCATGTGGTTCCCAGCCTGCTGGACCCCAGTGGTTTCAAAGCACAGTGGCAGGTACTGATAAACAGTGTTTGGATGTGGATGCAGCTGTTGTGGTTCTGATCGCAGAGCGGACTGAGCTGGGAAGGGAGCGTACTGATAAACAGGCATCACAATCACTTGCTGCATGGGAAGCTTTGATGCAGCAGGGGAGTCACAGACTGACAGACAAGGCCCTGCAAAGAAGGTTCTAGAATGAGTCTGGCAGTTGGAGGAGGAGTGAGCTGGTCAGGGAGTCAGATTGCCAGGCTGTGAAGCGGCAAAGGCTCAAATCTCTGGCAGGTAAGAGATTTTTAATGTTTTCTTTCCTGTCTTCTAGGCCAATCCCTTTGAATCATGCTAGCCCAGCAATTCCCCTGAGCATGGGAGTGAGACAGGTGAGAGGATAGCTGCACAGCAGACAGCCGGAGCCAGGGCAACAGTCGCTGCACAGGGAAACTTGTGGACAGCGAGATGAAGCAGTAGCTTTCTCATCGTATTTCTGGAGGCCTTCACCTTGCAGACCCAAGTGTTTCCATCACCAGCGTCGCCGGGAACTTTGGTGTGCATGAGTGTTTGCGGTGTTGGGCCCTAACTCAAATTGGAGGAAGAGAAGGGGCCTTGGTAGGACAGGAAAGGGGAGCGTAGGAGGGGAAAAGGGAAGGGTGTTATGGTTTAGAGATACCGTCCTCAGCGCTGATTCACTGGGTTAATCGGATCTCAGTGTTGTTTTCCCCCGATATCTGCTCTGGGCGTCTGTTGCTGTTTTTGAGAATTTATCTTTCTCATCAGAGATGGTTTTTTTTCTTTCTTCATTCAGTGCCTGAAGGAGGAAAACATTAAAAAACTGTGTCCTTTTCTCAAAGCTGTGTTTGCTAGGCCTAAGCCAGGATAAACTGCTGCCTTATTCACTTGGTGTATGAGGCCCTGAGTCATATGGGGGCTTTGTGAGGCCTGGCTGATCAGAGTTATCTGTACAGTGTCTTTGATTAATGGGTTTTTGTCAGAGCTTTCAGTTACAGGTCCCCTATCCCAAAAGCAGTATGTTGGGTCCTGGAAATTGGTCCCCAACCTCTTTCCTGTGTCACGCTTCCTGTCGTAAATGATACTACTATGCAGCAAGGCGTTAGCTACTCTGAAATGGTTGTCTTGGGTCACTGAGGACTGGGAACTAGGATATGGAGCCATCCTTTTCTAGGTCAACCTATCCCAATCAGGCCTAGGATACAGTATGTTTGGCTGAAACTGGTGGTTCCTCTGAGAAATGATTTTGGGAGGCTCTTTGTCCAGTTCTCAGTGGGTAGGTATCCACACCACCAAATTACCCAGTTCCAAGTGGTGCTAATTGTGGCTCCCTTGCTGACATTACTGGCTACCTGGGGTTACCCGTCACTGGATTGACTCAGCTAACTTAATAAGAGAGGCAGTCATCTTAGGTTTCTGATACTTTGTTGGAACACATCAGTACAACAAGATCATTTCTCAAGCAACTGAGAAGCCTCACATGTGAGTACTAAAGATCCATCAAGAGATACTGCTGACTGAATATTTTACTTACCACCACAGTGACCTGCTTTTTGCACACACTGGAGTGGTAGCAACTATCAATGCTTGTAGGACTCTTGCCAAGAATTCTCAATAGAAGCATCTTTTCAGATGTGTGGTGGGTAAGTGCTTTGTCTTAAGCAATGCTGCACACCAAAGTTCAAAGAGTGCTGAGATTGTGAATGACTCACTTGGAAAAACAATCCCCAAACTTGCCTTTACACAATGGAATTCAGCATTTGATTGCTTTCACCACATTTATGACATGCGTGGTAGGATTAATATTGTGATGGAGTGACTTCAGCTGCCAAAATTCACCAACCCAGAGCTGGAATTTTGCGGTGAGTGGCTGAAGGTGATGTCCCAATTTCAGCTGCACTTTACAGACTTCCAGTGGTGGAAGAGAACATAGTCTTTCCGTGGTACAGTTCTGTTTACTGTGCTTGTGCTGAAATCCAGACTTGACTTGTTTTCCCCAAAATACAGTTCTTGCTTAGTAGATAATTTGAAGAAGTGAGTTAGAAAATGATTTGGGCATATTTCCATCTTTGATGCAGCTGTGAGAAACAGAAGTACAAAATCATTCATCGTTATTTCTGTGTCAGACCCATTTTTTAAGTTGCATTGGCTATAGAATCAGGATTATAGAAAAACTGCAGAGGAACTTTTTTTAATACAAGATCTGATTTGTGACACCTGAGCAAAGCCCATAGAACAAGTTACAACACCCAAAGCTGCCACTAATCTCTATGGTTTGGATGATCAGGGGGCACCTCCATCTTAAGGATTGTTGGGATGCAATACCTTAGTGATCCATCGCATGAATTGAATCACTGAAAAGATATCCATCAAGTGCTAAGCTTTTTATCAAATTCAGTACCACAATGCCAAGCTCTGCTCCCCTGGAAAGACTATTCAGTAGCACTGGGTAAATCATTTTGCCAAGAAGAAACCATCTTCAGGATATGTTTGAGATTATGCTGCAATTGAAGAAAAATGTTCTTTTCATGGAATAATGTTGTCTGTACAAACTATTGTAATAAATATATATATATAAAAAATGGAAGGGAAATGTATTGTTATTTACATTTGTAAGAAATATTTTCATTCCATGCTTATTTGTGTATATGAATAAAATTTCATTGTTGCTCTTTTTCTTTCTCTTCTACTATGTGCTTATATTATTTAGGTTGTCCATATATTGACCAGACAGTTGATTTGGGAGTCTAAAGTACTTGAACTAGTACTTATGCTTTTGCTTGAAAATACATGCATACTATTTCCGCAGCATACTTATATTTATGCTTATAAGTACTTCTGTAAAGGTGTTCTTGGCATTTGTACTTAAGTCCTTTTTATCAGTACTTATGGCAACACAAGATAAAGATGTGGACCAAGGAGGCAATGTACCGATCTGGGTTAGGCTATGGTTCAGGGTTTAGCTTGGAGAGAGAATCTGGAGCCACTTTCAGCGATACTGAAATGTTGAGAGTCAAATTTCTGTCATCTTCAATACTGAAAATCTCATGAGATCATCTTGAGAATTCTGCTATATTGGGATGAAATCTCATGATTTCTGTTTGGGATGTGGTCACACCGGAAAATAATCCATTACTGGTTTTGGATCCAAGAACCAAATTTGTAGAAGTGGGTTCAAATCTGGGATTCATGTCCAAATCTCTTGATCTCTAAAATCCAAAGGGGTTGGATTCAACTCTGATATCATAGGGCCAGATTCTTGTACCTATACTTACTCATGTTGGAGTAGCATCTTAATCTAGGAGTGATCCAACTGACCTCAATAGTACTATCCCTGGAGTAAGGCACTACTCAGCATGAGTAAGGGGGTAAGAATCTGACGTATGGTGTTTTTGTTGTTGTTAAATGGACTTCTTTCCGGGGTCTAGGTCACTTGTGGCATTGGGCCAATCTGCTATATTCTAGGACTAAAGATTTCTGTAATTATAGTGTTAGGCTTTCTGGATGAGATTTTCAGAAGAACTCGGCATTTATCTAATTCTGCTGCTGCTGAAATTGATAGTGGTTTACTCTTGAGTTCAACCCTCCTTTTTGTGAGCAGTCAGAGGTAGTGAGCAGAATAAGGGTGACTGATAGACGTGAGTGAGGCTGCATGAGGGATATATAGTTGGTGATCAAGACAGTTTGGATATTTCTCAGCAGGAACTTTTGTTGATAGTACCACTGGGAAATTAAACAATATATCACTCTGGTACCATGAAGCCTATCTGGATAAACTGAGGAGAAAATGGAGTCTATGGTTGCAGCTATTTCTGCTAATGGCATAGCTCACAGAGCGTGTCCTCTTGAGAAGAGCCTCATATTGTTATGTGCTCACTAGGGCAGTTTGTCACCAGTCTGAATGCAAGAGGGTTTTTGGTATCTTGGGGATCCTGTTCAGAAATTTTTCCAGAGTGTGGGAGCGTTTTGGTGGGTTTAGAAGATGTAGGACAGGGGTGGCCAACCTGAGCCTGAGAAGGAGCCAGAATTTACCAATGTACATTGTCAAAGAGCCACAGTAATACATCAGCAGCCCCACATCAGCTTCCCCCGCTCCCAGCGCCTCCCACCTACTGGTAGCCCTGCTGATCAGCACTTCCCGCTCCCTCCCTGCACCTCCCGATCAGCTGTTTCATGGCATGCAGGAGGCTCTGAGGGGAGGGGGCACGAGAGAAGGCACGGCAGGCTCGGGGAGGAGGTGGGAAGGGGTGGAGTGGGGGCAGAGCCAGGGATTGAGTAGTGAGCACCTGCCGGCACATTGGAAAGTTGGCACCTGTAGCTCCAGTCCTAGAATTGGTGCCTATACAAGGAGTTGCATATTAACTTCTGAAGAGCCACATGTGGCTCTGGAGCCACAGGTTGGCCACCTCTGGTGCAGGAGATGACAGCTGGAGGGTAGGGAAGTGGAGGTCAGGCCAGGAGTCTTTTTCTGGGAGATGCCTATTCATTGTCTCCTATCTAGCTCACAATGCACATATACCATTCCTCTGATGACCCATTTCTTTTTGGCCTCCAGACCTGCATGATTCTTGTCCTTGCCCCCTGCAACATCTCTCCTTCTCCTGAAAATAACCCCTGACCCATTTTCACAACTTTTAAAGGTGAACTGGGTGCCCAAGGCCTGCAAACACAAATGTGAAGTACAGTATTGAGGGTACCAAGTCCTGGTCTCATGGATCTGGTATACTCCAAGGCGTGGAGCTTCTCAGTGTGCACAGTTCCCTATACAGGAAACCCTATACAGAGGCAGCTGGATCCAGAGTTCATCTGCAAATTAATAAGGGAGGATCTGCCCAGAGTACTAAATGGGGAGCAATGGCCAATCTATTTATTATAGTGAAACTAGGTCATAGCCTCCATTTCAGTCTAATTATCCAGGACAGCAGCATGTTCTCATGAAATTGGGGCAGCTGTTTGTCCTGATTATCAAAAGATTCCAGTGGTGAGGATCCTCCACGTAAATCGTCCCATTTTCCAGAGTTGCAAATTGATCCCATCAGCAAACAATGCTGCACTCAACAGCTCAGGAAGTGGCAGGCACGCACTGTGTGTTCAAATCCAAGACAGCAAAACGTCAATGAAACAGTGAGTAGAAGCTAATCAGTAAGACGGAGCTGGTGTGCTAAACATCTTGTGGAAGATAAGTCTGTACTGCTTGATTCTTTCCAGTCTTTTTGGTGACTGTGATAAGGAGGAGGCAGTTGCTATGTCAGGGTTACTCGTGTTTTTTGAACAGTAAGTTTAGAAAAGACAAACATCTAAACTCCATTTCTGGAGAAACGCAGCAGGCTTTGTGCTCAGATACTGGTTGGTTACTGGACACTGAGCACGTGTTGAAAGGCCATGAGAAGGAATTCACTGTAATAGCTTGCAATTCTTTATCTCCTTTTGTGCCAGGTAGTCTCAAAGCTCTGATCCAGATTTTCAAAAGAGCTCAGCATATTGGATTCTCTTCTGAAAATCTGTCCACTAGTGTCACACTGAATGACACTGAACACTTTTGAAAATCTAGCCTTCCTGGGAACCTGAGCTCTTTTGAAAATCTGACCCCAACTGTGGGCACTGAGTACTTGAAAATCTGGCTTCGCCCACTCTTTAGGCCTGATCAAGACAGGAGAAGAGCACCTGCAGCTCTACATTGATATCCATGTGAACTGGGTGTGCTCTGCACTGTCAGAATAAGGCCTTTTATATGGAGGAAATGCTTCATCTACTACTGAAAGGTAAGTTGACTAAGAGTGCATGTGACACAACTGTTTAAGACAGACAGTGAAGTAAAATTCCCTGTTCAACTTGGCAATACACAGAGACTTTAGCATGGCAGAATATAATAATTATCCAAGATGGAAATCATCCAAAGCAATAGGTAAATACTCCTGCTCTTGCAAAAAGTGCTATGAGCACTTTACTGCTTACAAACAGGTAGGACCTCTTTTTTTAAAATCCTCGTCCTAAACACAGCATCTTGGAACGTCATGCTGGTGGTTTGATTCAACATGGGCTCCGAGGAAAGCCCATCCCATACTGAATCACCAACACCTCTTTCTGCAGTTCTTGGGTTTTCCGTGGAGGTCTCCAAATCTAATGACTAACCATGCTTTAGCTAGTGAGATCTGAATAAGATTCTAGGTTGAGGTGGGATAAGCCTATGGCAATAAACAGGCACTGAATGGAACAGTCCCCAGTTGCCAGACGCTCCATTTGTGATGTATCTTGGAATGTCAGGGACATGTTAACAAGGTGGTATGGCCTATGCATACTCAGCTTGCTGACGTGGTGCACTGTTTGATTTTGTTCTATGCTACCCAATATCTTAGCATGTTAACTGCGATCTTCATTTTTCCATTTCATGTAGGTCCAATTTAAGAGCCACAAGATTGGTCTGTAGTCATCGACTCAACCAACTTGGAGGTCTAATCAAGTTGCCCATTTGGAAAATGCTAAAACAAATGACATTCATGTTAATCTTGGGAAGAGGGGGTTCAATAAGAAGTGTGTGCGTGTCTGTGTGTGCACATGGACTGTATGTGCAGTCTTGATTTTCCAATCCCAAAAGCAATGAGAATGGAGGGGGAAACAACTTTAAACCTAATTTCCAGTGAGAGCCGCACAATATTGTGATTTTCCATTCCCCAGGCTCAGGATTGGCTCCTAACAGACTTCCCACAACTGTAGGTAGCGCATGAGAAGAGTCAAATGCCTGCCTGCAGAGCAAAGGAGATTAATTCCCTAGAGTCACACTTCCTCCCATGAAATTGCAGTCTCATTCAGGGTCAGCTTATGCAGTAACTGAGCAGGAGCAGACATAGCCAGCAGTGGCTTGCACTGAACTGTGTGTTTAATTCTGCTAGTGTTCTGCACTGAAAACAGGTGTAACCCAGACATCCAAGAGGGATAGCTACTCTAGAACATATTGAAAACCAGTTTATTGGATAATTACAAGAATCTATCTGCTTGGAGATCCTGGGGTGAGAGGTTCTATATAAAGGCACAGTGCAATTGCCATTATTTATCTGTCCGGGATGATCACTTTTAAACGGCCCCTTTCTCATCATCTAGCAGAGACTTACACTAAAAACACAGAGGAGACAAGAAGGAGCTGAGGTCCCGCTGCAGTTCTAAGGAGTTGACTCATGGAATAAGCCCTCTTCTGACAAAAGACTCTCCTCAGTCTCTACACCCAACGTGTCTGTAAGTGGGATAATTCCTCCCTGGCCCTAAATAGTCATCAGTTTAACCTTCAAGTGAGCAGCAAATGCTGCAGTTAAGCATCTAATCCCGTTTATACCCTGAGATACCAATTATTGTAATAAAACACAAAAACTAGAGATGGAAAGGCCTAGTATTAGGTCCTCAAGTGCATTCTGCTGCAAGTGTGGGAGTTATTCGATTAGTTGGGATCCAAGTCACTAGCATGGCTATTTTTTGTTGTTGTTAATTTCTTAGCATTGGAGCAATGTTATATGCCATTTTAGAATTTTGATGAGATTTCCTCCAATAGCAGCTTTTAAAGGGCCAGGTATTGGGCCCAAGGCATTTAGCAGTGTCATTCTAAAGCAGCAGGACGAGTGAGTAACATAGGAAAAACTGTTCCTGAAAGCAATGGATACACGTGAATTAGTACTCCCTTCTCTTGTGGCATTAAACCCTATTTTGAGTGCTACTGGGTTTGAAAGTGTGGGGGATTTCCCAGATTTTACTGTGCCAGTTTAGCTACCTTTAAGAATTGTTTTTGGAAAACAATGATGTAGCCTTTAATTCCAGTTCTGCAGTTTCTCGTTGAAGTTTGTTTTTGAAGTTTTTTGTTGAAGAATTGCCACTTTTAAGTCTGTTATTGAGTGTCCATGGAGATTGAAGTATTCTCCTACTGGTTTTTGAATGGTACAATTCTTGATGTCTGATTTGTATCCATTTGTTCTTTTGTGTAGAGACTGTCCGGTTTGGACAACGTACATGGCAGAGGGGCACTGCTGACACATGACATCTGTCACATTGGTAGATGTGCAGGTGAACGAGCCCCTGATGGTGTGGCTGATGTGGTTTGGTCCTATGATGGTGTCCCTTGAATAGATATGCGGACAGAGTTGACATTGGGGTTTGTTGCCGGGATTGCGTTCCTGGGTTAGCATTTCTGTTGTGTGGTGTGTAGCTGCTGGTGAGTATTTGCTTTAGGTTAGGGGGCTGTCTGTAACCTGAAGCAAATACTCACCAGCAACAACAAATAGGCCTGAATAAAGATTGAGAATGGCTGGGTCACTACAAAAAATAATTTCCCTTTGTTGATACTCACACCTTCTTGTTAACTGTTGGGAATAGGCCATTCACAGTAATTGAATTGGCCTCGTTAGCACTGACCCCCCACTTAGTAAGGCAAGTCTCATCTTTTCATGTGCTGTATATTTATACCTGCTAAACTGTATTTTTCACTCAATGCATCTGATGAAGTGGGTTCTAGCCCATGAAAGCTTATGCCCCCCCCAAAATTTTAGTTTGTGAGGTGCCACAAGGACTCCTTGTTGTTTTTGCTGATACAGACTAACATGGAAACCTCTGAAACCTGTATAGTTTGACTATACCTATCATATCCCTGATGAAATGCAGCTGCTGTGCAGCTGAATGTGCTCTTCCACCCTGTGTTCTGATTCATGCTGCCTCCTCAAACCCTCATCTCATCGCAACAACCTCCTCTACCTTCCCACCCATTCCAGGAATTACTGCCTAGCCCTTTCTAAAGACTGTATCTTCCTGTCTTGTAAGAAGCAGCTCACAGCAGCAGGGGAAGTCCTGAAGCTCACTCAAGTGCCGAACAGTGAAACTTTTTGTTGTCTCAAAGTCACGTTGACCTGACTGCTGCAGCACAAGAACACACACAGCATCTGCTGTTGTCGTCTCACATGAGGGAGCTGCAGTCAAATATTAAAAAGGCAACAAGAGCATTAAATTATTCAGCAACAGAACATTGTCATCCCCCCATAAAATTATTTTGACCTGTAGTTTTCTGCGGAGTCCATTGCTCTTAAATGTGCAATGAGAGAGGAAATTAAAAATTAATCTTTATTTCCATCTCAGAAGAAAACCTTAATTCTCTGCATTGAAATTATACTCATAATCCAGGATAATAAATTATAGTTTTTCATTGCAGCTAGTCACAGCCAATCAAATGTGGATGTGTCTCTCTCACTCTCACTCCCTTTAACTTTGCTATGCAGAAGAACTCATAGAGTGCTGGAAAAAATTCACATACAAAGATCAGAGCTCCTAGCACTATTCAAGACAAGCCCAGGGCACCTCACAACAATAAACTTTCCTCTGGAATCATTTACTTGAGACACTTTGCAAACATTAATTTTCAAATGCATACATAGTATGTGTAAGGCACTATTTTCCTCATTTTAAATAGGGGGAAACTGAGGCACAGCACTGCACTCAAGGTCACAGAGTGTCAAGTGGCAGAATGTGAAATAAAAACCCAGGAGTCCTGATTCCAATTCAGTTGCTCTTAACTATCTGCAACACTCCTTCCCAGAGCTGGGAATCATGACTCCCAGTTCCTTGCTCTGACCCCTAGATGCATTCTCTGGTCAGCCAAGGCAATCCACATATCTATCTGTGATGTCACTTCAGGAAGAACTGCTTTTTGAAGAACAGGAGGGTTATGTAAAGTTAAAATGACTGTTATCATGTGTATGTTCTACCTTGGAGAGATGGGACCTCCAGCGTTTACACACATGTGCGGAGAGAGGAGTCTAGTCATCCTGCAGGGTTGACTGCACGCAGGGGCTTGCGGGACAGGAGATGGAGAGTTCAAAGGAATTCATCTGCTCCACATCCTTGATCGTTCTTCTTACTCTTCTTTTAACATCCTCTTGTGCTTGTCAATATCTTTACAGTAATGCGGTGGTCAAAACAATGGCTAGGCCAACTCTTATGGCACTTGAAACCAAAAGATACACTGATGGGGGATTTCAACTGCCTGGAAGTCTGTTGAATAACAAATACAGCTTCTCAAGCACCACCAAAGAGGTTTTGAACCTGTGTGGAAGACAGGTAGAAGACAATTTGTGATCCAGAAAGTAGAGATTACAAGTAGAGAAGAAACCATCCTATATCTAATTCTTTCCAACAGAAAGAAACTAATGGAATTACAAGAATACTACAGGAAACACACACACAGACACATACCCCCTTAGGGGATTAAGGGAAATAGCCAACAAACTTGCCAAACTACTGACAATTCCTTTTGACGCCATGGGCATCAGGAAGAGATTCCAGAAGGTTAGAGAAAAACTACTATTGTATTACTTTTCAAAAAAGAAAGAAGAGTGATCCTGGAAATTACTATCCTACAAGTCTACCTCTATACTTATATATTTTACCTAGCAAATAATGGAACAAGGATTAAGAGCAAAAACAAAAATTGTTAAACATCTAAATGATCCAGCCATAAGTAATAAGCAACAGTGGGTTATGAAGAGTATATTTTGCCAGAAAAGCTTGATTTTTTTTTAAAAAATTAAATAATTAAAAAAATAATGACTAAAAGTAAAGAGGTGGATATATTTAAATTTCAGTAAAACATGTGAATGAATTTCATGAAGTCTTACCTGAAAAGATTAATTCAATTTGGCCTAGGTAGGAACACATGGAAAAAGAAGTGCAAATTAGAGAGAGGGAAAAGGAGATCATGAGAATTGAGGAGAATAGGTTGATGCAGAAAGAGAGGAGGGTTGTGTACTTATGTTTCATTGAATTTTGATTGAGAGAGAAGATAGTCCAGAGATTAGCAGGGTGGATTATTAAATCAAAGCAATTTAAATCAACAAGCAGAAAAACTTGATTTAAATTATTGATTTTAATTGTGTTTTACACATGTACTTTTTAGTTATTTTCCTAAAGAAAGGTTGATTATCATTGGTTGGTAACCATTAAAATTAGTTTATTTGCAACTAAATATATTTAAGCAATATTGAATTTTTACTTGAAGTTTGTGTCAAGTTGTATTTGGATGGAAATTCAAACTCAATTAATGCACAAAAGCAACATTTAAAATTTTTTATTAAATAAAGCTACCTTAAATGTGCTTAATACATAAGGCCAGGGGGGGGAGTTTATCTGAACAGGTTTTGCATTGAAAACAAAATAACTGACTAAATAATACTTCCTTTATTTGTAATTATTGAATTGAACTGATTGTTTCTGATCACCATGTTCTTCAACACTTTAGAACTAGTAGATCCCATCCTCATTGTTATTCCTAGGTTGGAAAAGGAAAATAAGCTTCCTTGTTTTTTCAGCCCCCAATTGGTTCCTTAACTTTGAATGGACTAGTCATTGAATTGAACTTGTTGAGTAAACTGAAATGAAGAAGATATTCTTTCTGCACCCGCAGAAGAGGCTACTGCTGTCAAAAGCTGTTTTAGCACTTCAATGAACTCTGGTTCCAGGTGCTTAGCCAGTGATTTCCATCAGTTCAGTGGTCTGACTTTCTTTAAAACTTGTCAGCAAACATGTACTGCTTAATGTTATTTTTTGTATTTAATGTAAATTATTTTAATAGGTTATAATAATTTTAGGCCTTAATATAGGTTGTCATAATTTCAAATTTAATTGTAAATAGGTTTATTTAAAAACCCCTATATTTAATTTAAATAAAAACATTGATTTAAATTAAAAACATCTTTTTTTTTTAATTGATTTTTATCCACCCCAGTGATTAGATTGGTAGCCTGGTATTTCAAAGACCTGGGTTCAATTCCCTGCTCTGCAATGGGCAAATGGAAATGGTAACACTGTTCTACCTCTCAGGGTTATTGTAAGGATGAATGCATGAGAGATTGTGAAGTGCTCAGATACTATGGTAGTGGAAACCATATAAGTACTTAAATTAGGTTTTTCCCAGGCATTCTTGATGTATTACTCATAACTGCTCTGTGGGTCCGACATGCATCACACACAAAGGATCTGACTCTCTGCTTCAGATCAGAATAGCAGCATTTTAAAATCACTTTGTGCTGGCATAATTGATGACACAAGGTGCAGGGCCAAAAAGAATTGGCCGTGGAAGTCCATAAGGCAATTGGCAAACTTGTACATTACATTTAACTATTCTGCATCTGAGGTAGGCCATGACACCTGTTCCTTGAACTTGGCCCAGAATCATGTGTGAGAGAGAAGGATAATTTGAGTTTTAAAAAACTCCCCACTGCAGTGCAAGAGAGGGTAAATAGTGCATTTGCTTCTCTTTTGGCCTGGTTTTGAGGTAGCTAAATAGAGCTCTAGATATGTAAGTGAAAGGGAGTCATTTCGGTACATCTGAAACTTCACTGGGAACATTCAGGCTGCTTTTTTTCTCAGTAATGGGGGAAAATGTCCTCTCTGTGCCACCCTTGATGTGGGGAGACTGTGTGTGCTTCACATGCATGCACGCACACCCATACCCATGTACATACACAGACTATACACGGATATTCTCTCTGGCACACACACACATTGTACAACTCTCTCTCATGCACATTTTTTCCTGTATCAAACTATTCCCACCTTGAAAGCTTCCTTGGTTAACTGCTCTTTTCAAAATCATTATTAGTGTATTTGCTTGGGGATTTTGGAATTTAATTAGCCTCTTCTGAACTGCTGTTAGCATGTTTGACTAGAAAAACAGAAAATCTCTCCCTGACTTATTTGCTTTGCTCCTTCATTGGTTTTCAACTGGAAGAGAAAGATATTGATGGGGTTTGCAGTCCTCCTGATGCAATTGGTGCTGCTTTTGAGGATAAACTCTGAGGATCCCTGAAGAAAGCTGCTTATCCTTTGAGGCATCAAGGACTCTTTTGCAAGTGTGCAGGATGTGTTGATATCATTGTAGAAAGGTCCAGAACCCTCATTTAACACAGCAGAACAGACTAGCTGCTCATAGGCATCATGTAGTTTGGATCTGGGCAATGTCCACATACAAGATCCACCTCAAGCCTGACCTGCAACCCCACCTCATATTCCAGTCCCAGGAGCCTGACAACATGCACCAGCAACACCTGCTTTTCAGTCCTGGATACCTATGCAGCTCTGCTGGTGCACCTCTGTCCTGACCTGCTCCCTGATTTTTTCAGCTATTCCCAACCCTCTCCTGAAAAAAAATTAGGAATTGTGTGATGACTTTGCAAGGATGGTAGATGTTCACAAGGAACCAGGCTGAGGCCTCCAAAATCCTTTCACTTGATGAGCTAAGATACATCCGAACCTCCACGTTGCCTCCAGAGGTAAAAAGGCTAGTGGATGCAGAACATTTTTCATCCTTGATTTTGGTAACTCTTTTTCATATCAGAAATGCCCTGGATCTGAATCTCAAACATCTACGCTCATAGTGTCATGCTGCAGTGCAGACCCACAGACATAGATTTTCTATTAAAGGTACCTCGTCAGAATTCTAGTTTTGTCTGATATTGGTTTGAAAAACTAGACTCAGAAAAGTACAGTCATGTGTCTGACAGTTGCTGCTTACACTTACACACACACACACACACACACACAAACCACAGTGGTTGTGACCACTGCCTCTGGAACTGGTTGTATTGGTCCTGAATTGAGGAAGGATGACTAACTTAATTACTTGATAGTTTTGATTTCTAAAATTAAACAGCCCCTGTGGCCTGCCATATGTGCAACTCTGTTACTATATTTACAGCAGCAGTTAGCAAACCGCATGGGCTGAGTGAGAGACTACAGCTGCAGCTAGTGTCTGTGCTGGAATGATGTGTTCACAGATGGTGGTTTCCCCATTTTCTTGACTGCCCCTGATTGCAGCACCCTAGGCAGCTGCCATGCATTTTTCCTATAAGAACAAATATCCCTGTGTTCGTGCAGTTTCCAGTTAATTCTCAGTGATTGGTCTGTAAATATGTCCTGAGACTCCCTCACTGTGTATCAGTTTGATAGGGTGTGGAGATTAAAATGACATGATCTAGACCATGTTATAGAATAGCAAAGCAGAGTTCAGAGGTTCCTACCCAGAATGAACAAACAAAGCCCACAACAAAAGCTAACCTATATACAAGTGTCACGTCTTACCAAATGCAGTGACCTGACTTGTACCCACACCTGCATTTGAGAAAGTTTCCCTCTGTGTTAGAAGCACAAGAGGAATTGAGCCAACAGAGTCCTTGTGATTCCTTGGAATTGTTTCTGGAATAGAGTGTTTCATAGGCTTTTATCCGGATCCCTGAGGTCCAGTGTTTATCTTCAGCATCTTGATCACCATCTCACTGCTCCCAGCCAGTAACCGTTGCCTGAGTTTCTATGCATCCGATGAAGTGGGCTATAGCCCACGAAAGCTTATGCTGAAATAAACTGGTTAGTCTCTAAGGTGCCACAAGTATTCCTTGTTTTCTTTACGGATACAGACTAACACAGCTGCTATTCTTAAGCCTATCATGCAAATATTGGTGGCTCCTAAGAAAGAAGGAAGAAAGGAAGGATACTTTTGTGGCTAAAGCATTGGATGGGGAGTCTCTTATGGGCTCTACCGTTGACTTGCTATGACATCTTGGGAAACACACTCAACCTTTCTGTGCCCAGTTGTTCCATCTGTCTTTTGGAAAATCTATTTACCAGCCTGCCACCAGGTGATTTTGGCCTTTAAGAGGGAAGAGGCCAGTACACCTGCAACTTGTCAGCTCACTCCAGCTGATCTTATGAGAGGGCTCCTGGGCACTAGAGAGGGGAGAGAGCTCATGAGTCAGAGGTGCCTGAGATCAATGACAGAGAGACAGAGAAGGGAAGGTGACAGCTGCCTCAGGAGCCAAGGAGAGACCCAGGGAAGAGGAGGAGAAGCAAGAGCAGCCCAGGAGAACTGGTTCAGAGAACCATTGAGAAGAGTAAAAGTTCAATGGTAAGAACTGGCCAGAGCTGGGGAACCCTTGCTGAGCTAAAGGAGAGCTTGTACAGAGCCCCTCTGCAGAAGGGGAAGAATCACCCTGGTTAGGAGAAGCTGAGTCCAACACAAGAGGGTTGATGCTGGAGAGTGGATCTCAGGAGCAGGGATAGGACTTACGGGTAGGGAATTCTGTTGCAGGAGAAGACTCACAGGAGAGATTCTAAGCGCACTCTCTGTTACAAGACCTGGAGAATGGGGCCTTGGAATAGAGGCAAAAGGAGCTGTGACAAAGTGGTTAATGATTCTTGGGTGGGTTACCTGGGAGCAGTGACTTGGGAATGGGATTGAAGAGCTGCTGCCTTATATCCTGGAATTACTATGCATGTTTGAGGAGAATGGTTTGTAACACATCATGCTGCCTGCTACTCTTATTTTCTCCCCGCCCAATGTTAATTGTCCACTCCATTTTCAGTGGTCTCCCCTCAACAGGTGTTCTACTGAACAATTTGTCCGCTTTGTAATTAGCTTGTAATGAGCTCTGGTTACCTTCCACACACCTGAGAATGTGCTCTGTGAAGCTCAAAGGTTTTGTCACTTCCACCAACAAAAGTTGGTGCAATAAAAAATATTACCTCATCCACCTTACATCTCTCATATTTAACCTTTTAGGTCTCACTCTATTCACAAAAAGGAATTGCTGTGTGAAAGTGCTTAGCTGCCAGCATCTGGAAGGCAATACCTATATGAAAATGACAAGGCAAATAAATTAAAGTAGCCACCACCATCTCGCATGCTATCTACATGGCTTGTACTGATTGTTGCTTTTAAATAATTCATATTGTAATCCATAGCATAAGAGACAAAATAACTCTACTGCCTTATTACAGGTGCCTTCTTTTCTGTATCCTCCTGCCCTTCCTGGTGAAGACTGACTTAGCAGATGTACCTGAAGAAGACAAGAAGAAAGACAGTAAAATAACAAGGCAGCTTGGGGTGAGGAAGATCAATTTTTCAAAAGATTCCAGGAGAGGGACTAGGATGTCTGGAAGATCAGAGGGTTACACAGAATAGGCCAGGGGCTCTGGAAAGCCAGAATATTGTGTAGCCTGGAACTGAGGATGTCTAGAAAGCCAGGGCATTGTACAATCTTGGGACAGGGGCTGTGGAAGGTTAGCGGATTGCTCTGTCTGGACATGTGGAAGCTGTGAGAGATGAATGGTGGCTGAGAGTTGTTGTTCAGTATCTGTATGATAAATTATAAAATGTTATACACTGGATGGGACTGTAAATAAGGTTAAAATTAAAAGATTCATGTTGTAGAAGAGGGGAGGTGGGCAAAGACCCGAGATGGGGATGGACTGTGGTTTGGGTAAGGATCTCTGTTCTGGGTAGGATGACTAGATAGTTAAAAAATCAGGACAGGGATTGGGGGGTAATAGGAGCCTATATAAGAGTGAGCCCCCAAAATCAGGACTGTGCCTATAAAATCAAGATATCTGGTCACCCTAGTTCTGGGACTGGGCCCTTTGGATGGGAACACTGATGCACTCCAAGATTTAGTTGGCTTGAGGGATGTTATAACTTCAGAACTATAGGTGCACTGTATAAGGACCACTGTGTTGGGGAAGAGGGAGAGAGAGTGGCTAGAACAGGGGTCTCAAACTCAAATGACCACAAAGGCCACATGAGAACTAGTTCATTGGCCCAAGGGCTGCATCACTGACACACCCCCCTTCCTGCCCCTGGCCCCGCCTCTACCTCACCCCTGCCATGAGGTCCCACCTCTGCCCTGCCTCCTCCCGTGAGTGCACAGCTCCCTGCTCCTCTCCCCTCCCTCCTGGAAAGTGCTAAGCGCCTGGAGGTAGGCAGGGAGGAGGCAGGGGGTGCGGGGAGCTTGGCGGAGAGGCAGGGGAGGACCTCAGGGAGCTTGGCACGGGACCGTGGGGAGGTTGGTGCGGGACTGTGGAGAACTTGGCGGGGGGACCGTCGGGAACTTGGCGGGGGACCTCGGGGAGCTTGGCAGGGGGGCTGGGGAGCCGCGGGGAGCTTGGCAGGGGGACCGTGGGGAGCTTGGCGGGGGGGGGGTGGAGGTGCCACGGGGAGCTTGGCAGGGGGCTGCGGGGAGCTTGGCAGGGAGGCTGGGGGGGCTGAGGGGAGCTTGGTGGGGGGGCCATGAGGGAGCTTGGTGGGGGCGTGGGGACAGCATCGCGGGCCGCAGGGAAGGGCTTGGTGGGCCGCATGCAGCCTACGGGCCACGTGTTTGAGACCCCTGGGCTAGAGCTAGGCTCTTGGAAGGAGTCCCAACTTGTTCTTCCCCCTGATGCATGGAACGTCCCTGCTGCTCCCCAAGATTCCATTCCTCAGTCTAGGAAGCAGCAGAGGTAGACATGGGTTGATGCTGCAGCCCAAGCAGAGGGTGGTATGAATTTATGCATGCTCAGTTAGGCAATAATGAGGGAGTCTCTAGGGTTAAAGAAGGTGGGTGGGGGCAGAAGACTTGCAGGGGCCAGGAGAAGTGGGAGTGGTCTTATTTTACAATGGGGTTGGAGCAGGAGTGATTTAGCACCTCTCTTTCTGTTCCAAAGCGGGAAGAAAGGTGAGGATTTGGGCTCTCTCTCTCACTTACAGTTCTTAGGCTCAGGCTGAAGCAACAGCTCCTTAACAATAATGCTGACTTGCTCTAGCACCTTAATCAAAGGCTCTCAAAGTGCTTTAAAGGCATGAATGCATTAAACCTAACCCTCAATCCCCCTTCCTCCCTGTGATTCAGGCACGTCTCACCCTCATTTTATACAAACAAAGACTCAGAGATGCTTGAGCCCAGACTTTTAAAGGTATTTAAGTATTGCTCTGCTCAGCATTACACCTAAGTGACTTGGGAGCCTAATTTCAAAATGACCTAGGCACTTAGGAGCCTAATTCTCCTAGGCTTTCAATAAGACTCAGGCTTCTGAGTGCTCAAGTTGCTTTGGAAAATGACTTAGGCTCCTAAATCATGTAGGGCTTGCATTGCTGAGTGGAGCAACTCCTCTAAACCTGTAAAATCTGGACCTGAGCGAATGCCCTACGGCCACACAGTAAATCAGAGCCTGTGTGTATCCTCCTCCCGCCGCACTGGAAGCCAACAGCTAAGAGCCCAGGAGTCCAGACTCTCCGGCTTATGCTTTAATATACCTGGGTGCAATTCATATCTATCAGCACCCTTTGCCTGGGTCATCTGGAAGTCTTTGGCCTGGGCAATTTTACGCAGAATTCACAGTTGTGACACACTAGTGGTCTAGGGGATGGATGACTCAGGTTTCCCTCCCAGTTGGCCTCGTCTCTGGCAATGCCTAGACTTGCTTTGTTAACTGTGTGACTTGTAGATGAGCCTTGGCTAAAAGGAAGGAGTTCCTGCCAGCTGCAATTCCCAGGAACTCCAATCTCTTTTGAAATTCCCCTTTTTCGTAAGCATCTTCCTGTTGCAACATTGCAGCTAATATTTGTGTAACCTCATCATTTTCACCCCACATTTAATTCTCAGTGATGAAGGGGAAAAAAAAACAAACCCCTCTACTCAGCCCAGGAGTCAATTCAATTAACAGCTCATTTCATTACTTGAGACCATTGCCCTTGAGTCACTCTGGCTCAACTGGCACTCCAGATGTGTTTATGGGAGCCAAACTACTCTACATCCATTGTGCCTGATGATTCTGCTTCCTACTGCAACAAGGCAAGGTGTCTTGTACCTGCTGCTGTGGCGTGTCTCCTAGAACTCCAGGAACACGAGCTCATGACTATCAATCCTGTCTCTCCTGCTACAAATCTCAGTTCAGGAGCAGTGTGTTTGTCTGTGTGAGCCAGAGAGAACAAAGGGGAAAATTGGGAGTGGGGTGATGGGAGACCCTGAGGTCTCTGAAGCAGGTCTTGGAGGACCCCAGTGTAGAAAGAAAAAAGATGGTATAACATAGTATAGCCACAAAATTACAGGTGGAAAAGTCCTATGGGGTCCCATCTTGTCTAGCCCACTAAAGCCAAATTTTACACTTTTTTACTTCAGTGTAAATCCAGAGTAAAGCCATCATTTTTCTTAGAGTTATTCCAGATTTGCATAGTGAAACAGAACAGAATTTGGCCCCCATACTCTATTTGATAGTATAACATTAGGTGTCCAAAGTGAGAAGGCTTCCACCTCTTCATTTGAAAGACAACGCTACAATCTAAGTGAAATCTATGAAACTACAACACTTTGTTCTACACTGCACCTTTTCATTTCTAATAAGAATGCCGCCACTGGGCAGAGTCAGCAGCCAGTGTGTTCTCAGAGGCAGCCTGTTCCAGAGGAGACATACACACTCTGAGCTCTTCTGAAGACTTGACATTAGTTCTTTCTTGTTTTCTTAATCGAAAATCATTCAGATTGAGAACGTGTATATAGAAAATCATACTATTAATAATAATGCCTTATTATTTATAATAAAACTCTATAATGCCTCCTGTCCAAAGATCTCAAATAATAGCAGATCTTGCTGCTAGGAAGTGTTTGCTGGTTTTGGTGAGGGTACTGTGTGGTTTAGGAAATGATGAGATGTTTACCTTAAGCAAACAGCATAAAGAATTATGCCCTGCTGAGCCCTCCTTCCCTCCCCCAGTCCACAAGTGTCTTGAAACCTTGAGTTTTGTGTAAAGTTGTTAAATAAGCTTCCAGGCAAAATAAAGGATCAAAAGGGGCCTAATTAGCTGCAGTCTGCTTTTGAATTGTGGCTGTTCACCTAGTTTTATAAATTGACACTTTTAACATTAAAACTCAAAGCAAAAAATGATGTAATTATTCTCTTTTTTTGAAGCTTAGGTTTAATATCTTTATTGAAAATTGGATACTTCTATTGCATCTCAAGATGCTTTATTCTATCAAAGCTGGAGCAAGTCATTTTTTATTTCGGATTGTAATGTGGTACAAATGAGAGCCTGATTCAGAAAGCTTTCTCCCTCTTCTTCCCCCCGACAGCCTGACAAGAAAGCTCACAGTCGAATCACAATAACCCTGAAGATAATCTATGGTTTGAGTCTTTGTGAGACAGCTCACTTAATACAAGGGGGGAAGAGTAGGATTTTAACTCAGGCCTTGGTTACACTGGCACTTTATAATGCTATAAAGTCGCCTGGAGCACTATAACCTCCTACCTGTCCACACTGGTGAGGCACGTAAAGCACTATAAGTCTGAGTTTATAGTGCTACTGGTAATCCACCTCCGTACAGGAAATAAGGGCTGTAGCGCTCCCGCTGTAGCGCTACGGCACGAATGTGGATGCCCACTGCAGCTACAAGTGATCTCTTGAGATGCCTGGAGCCATTTAAGGCAATTGACATCTCTTCCCTTTGTTTTGAACTCAGCTGGAGGAATGCGGAAGTACGTTTTCACAGTTTCTCTCTTAACTTGGCAGATAAGCAATGCAAATGTTTACGGAGGGAGCCTGTGTGAAATACAAAGCCTGCTAGTCTTCTCTGTCAAAGGATACTTACTGACAGGCTCTCAGAAGGATGAACTCTCTCCCTCCGCATACACACAACATGTTCCCCCTAACTCCCCACGTTTGAAAAGCATGTTGCACCCAGCTGAATGCTGGGATAGCTGCCCATAATGCACCACTCCCCGTGCCACTGCAAATGTTGCAAATGTGGCCACGCTATACCGCTGACAGCTCTCAGTGTGGACACGGTATAGCGCTATCCCTATAGCTGTATACGAGGACAGGTATAACCAAAACCGCTATAAAGCTGTAAGTGTAACCATGCCCTTAGTGTTAGAATGCCCAAACCCATTTTATCTCCACAGGATTTCTTTTTTTTCTTTTTTTTAGGATTAGCATAAAACTGATCCCTCTGATGGGACCCTTTCTGGGCTGCCCTCATCAATAGCAGTGTTTGTTTAGACCATCTCTAATTTAGAGATGTAGTGGGTGATTGGATGGACCAACACGCTGTAGTTAAGAGGTGGAAAAAGAGTGATATACAGATTTTTTTTTCCCATAGACTTTTTTCATTTTTGTTCTAATTTGACTTGGTCATGTGTTTCTCTTGATGGTCTCTGATTAGGGTGACCAAATGGCCAGTGTGAAAAATCGGGACAAGGGGCGGGAGTGGGGGGGTTAATAGGAACCTATATAAGAAAAAGACCCAAAAATCAGAACTGTTCCTATAAAATCAGGACATCTGGTCACCCTATCTCTGATCACTTGGATGTACCATGTCAAATTCATTTTCATGTATGAAAATTTACCTGTTTGCTCATTTTAACACCAATATTTGATATCTGGACTGGTGTGGGCTGATGGGAGTGAAGGTCCCATTGTTTAGTCCTTGCCCATGGCACTGGATTATGATTTATATCGCAGCAGTGCCCAAAAGGCTCACCCTCAATGTTCGATAGTACTTGCATTGCACAAATGCGTATGTTCATGGTCCCTGCCCCCAAGACTATACAACCTAAATAGACAAGCAGCATATGAAGGGTCTGTGTGACAGATGCAGTAGAAAATGGCTAATTTCTTACTGAGCCTTAAGCATTTCAGATGTTTGTCCAGAGGTTTATGCAAACTAATCTGGAGTTCTTTGGTCTGGGAATTTCCTGAAAACTGTCTTTCTTGTGAGAGTTTTACTGCTCCTTGGCTTGTGTTGGAAATATCATGAGTGGGTTTTCCTTTGGGATTTTAGTAGGTCCAGAGTTTTGCCCTGGGCTGGAAGTGAAATGCAGCAATATCTATGCAGTGCAACAGAGCAAGAATGAAAAATAAAATGGCAATTTTTCTATTTTCTGAAAAATATCAATTTGAAAATCATAGATTCTGGCAAAGTTTCAAGACTGTTAACATTTCATCTGAAGTTATTGTCTTATCTCAAAGGGTAGAGAAAACTTTCACTATAGAGATGGAGGCTTTTCCTTAAGTAATCCACTTTCTCGTTGGATTATAACTCTTGGATTAGTGCTTCCTTATGAACCCAGAAATGCTTTGCCTTGCTTGCTTCCTGCCCTGCCCCCAAATCTCTGATCATTTGCAGTGATTAAAGAAGACCCCAAGGAATTTTTTGCAAGAATTCATCAAATTGCAGCTATGTTAATTACATTCTGGCTGCCCTGAGTTAGCTCTATATTTTTCAATTATTAAAGCTGATTGAATAAATTACATAACAGTTTGGGCACCTTTTTTTTTCATTGATTCACAAATAAAAATTTCCACAATATGAGTAGGGTTGGTTTTTGTCATGTTGTTTTTTACTACTTCTCCTAAACTGTTGTGTGGTGTTAGTGGTAAACAAGCCTAACATTCCCCTCCAGAGGTGGCTGCATTTCAGGAGTGGGTAAAACGGTATTTTTCTTCTTGTGCACTGTTATGTATGGCCTTTGGTGCCATATGAAATACAGTCCAACCCTGCTTGCACTGAAGTTGGTGGCAAAACTCCCACTGACTTCAAAACACTGTCTCTGATCTGAGGAGCTTACCATCTAAATAGACAAAGATCAGACACACAAGCAGCTGTGGAGACTACTGCAGCTCTGGGGCTGTAATAACAGCTATAGAACACTGCTATTCCTAATGAGTGATTTGCATGGGGGAGAGAGGGGGAAGGGAGAGGGAATTTCTTTCCTTCACACCCCCTCCCCACCATGGACCTATAGAATCCCAGTGCAGTGTTGGGCTGTGCACTGTGTCAGGGGTTTGACCTTTAGTCAAAAGAAGTTTAAATACTAGTTGGTGTTCTGGAGCTATTTCCTGGTGTGTGCCATATTGCTAAACAACTTGCATCACTTGGGACAGCGTCACTGAGAGGCTAATTTCCAACAGAACAAAGCAGCTTCTGTCCTGGCTCTACTATTAGTGTAACCATCATTTTAAAAATTAATGTTTTGCAGCTTAATGTTTTTCCTTGAAGGTGGTTTTGTTTAATCATTGGGTTATATTGCTGACCAGGCTATAAGCATTATAAAAGTTTGTGGAATTCCTCAAATGCACCAGAGAATGAAAGTTCTTATGAATTACTAAACAATATGAATGAAATACAGATTGCAAACCCATCAAACCAGTTATCTGAGGGACAGAAACATGTATGTATAAGAGGACAGAGCATGACAGTCCCATCAGATACACCACTGGACAGATTCCTTTCCAGAGGCACCAAAATGATAGATAGTGTGTAGATGAGTGGCCCTCAGAAAGAATGTCACAGTTTCTGGGAGTGCCAGTTGCAGCCAATTCTAACCTGACTGACCTGCCATGGCTCTAAAATGCTTGACAAGGTGGGCTTTGTCCTAACAGGATGGAAATTTTGATCTCATGCATGTATGTGATTTAGGCCTTGTCTACAGTGGCAAGTTTCTGCAGTAAAGCAGCTATCTGCAATGTAACTCCCGAGGTGTACACATTGCCAAGCCACTTAGTGCGCAGAAAATCACCCCAGTGGGAGGCGCTGTGCCAGTGTAGACCCCCTGGTCGATTACCGCCCTGTGAGGTGTCCCACAATGCCTGTTCTCGCCTCTCTGGTCGTCGGTTTGAACTCTACTGCACTGTATTCCAAAGGAGAAGGTTGGATATTATACCTGGACGTACACAAATCTTTAACCATCCCGGGACCTCACCTCCTCCTGGGACCCTCCCTTCTTCCATTCCCCTCAATGCTAACCTGTTGTTTTTTTTTTTGTTTGCCTCTCTCCTTTGGTGGTTGTTTTTTAATAAAGGAATTGTTTTGGTTTGAAAGCAATCCTTGTTCCATTAGCTGAAAGCAAAAAGAGCCCTGCAAAGCAACAGACAGATTTCTTACACCTTCAGAGTGCATCATCTGTACCAATCGCAATCAACTCCTAGCATTACAAGCACTGCACTCACGAGCATAGCAACAAATATTAGTGGTTTTTAGGTTCAAATTGCTGCCTCAAAGGCATCCCTGATTCTTATGACCCTGCGCTGCACCCCTCTAATAGTCCTAGTCTCTGGCTGTTAAAATTCAGCCTTCAGGTGCTGAGCCTCAGTGGTCCAGCCCTGAGTAAAGCTTTCACCCTTCCCTTCACAAATATTATAGAGTGTACAGCATGCGGCTATAAGCACAGGAATATTGTCATTGGCCAGGTCCAGCCTCCAATATAGGCAGTGCCAATGGGCCTTTAAACAGCCAAAAGCACGTTCAACAGCCATTCTGCACTTGCTCAGCCTGTTGTTGAATTGCTCCTTGCTGCTGTGAAGGTGCCCCGTGCATGGCTTCATAAGACACGGCATTAATGGGTAGGTGGTGTCTCCCAGGATCACAATGGGCATTTCAACTTCCCCTATGGTCTTCTGGTCCAGAAAGAAAATCCCCGCTTGCAGCTTCCTGAACAGGCCAGTGGGATATGTGCCCTTTATGGGGTCCCCGTCTAGGTGTGCTGAACTCCACTGGTTGTCTGGTTTTAGTAGTAGAGGGAAGAAGGTGGATTTTGAATTCACAACCTTCTCTTATTACATGTGGTCATCCTTTGTGTGTTTCTGGACTTGCTGCGTGTCTGCATGTCTGGACGTATGGAGATATCCTACTTCATAGGAACAGAAAAGAAGACTCCTCCTGATTAAGTAGGAGGGGCCACCCTAAGAAGGAAGCTCCTTTTTACACATGGGGTACATCCCCAGAACAGACACACCAATGCTTCAGCCTGATCTTTTCTTTCTTTTTCGTCTCTGCAGGCTCTCGGGGGAAGATCAACAAGTGATCCGCATTTCCATCCTTCTCTTGTCAGACTTGTCAATCGAAATCTTCATCTCAGAGGCAGAACTCTGTCTGTCACTTGGGTAGTTGTCATGTTGGGGAGGTCGCATGTTACAGAGGACCCTCTTGTTAATGAGAAGTTTTTGAAGTTAGAAGTTCTGTTTTTGTCAATAATTACCTTGGCTTTTCAAGAGTTCTACTATAAGCATTGTGGTAACTTTTTTAAGGTTCTTTGAGAGCTATTAAAGTGTGATATAAATCAGATATTTCTGACTACGGAGATCAAAGATGCAATTCGGTAATATGACGATAGGTGGGTAGAGTTCTCCACAACGTTCCCATCAGCATTGTTTAATGACCCAAGCTCTATGACTAGCTTCGGCAATAGCAGCTTTGACATGAATATATAAGAGAATGTCAGGGTCAAAATTTCTACAATCTCAAAGCAGCAATAGTGCTAACTTGCCACCTCTGCTCTCCTGCCTTGCTCTGCTTTCTACACTGTTAAAGTCCTAATGTTGTGACTGTCAGCTGGGCCTAGACGCTAGAGAGTTTGCTTGCTGAATATTGGGCCTTTCATTCATATTCATGGCTTGAACAAGCCACGCTGGGCAATGCAAGAATCTTCTTCTCGGTTCTGCTGACCAACAGCCAACTTCTGAAATGAATTCACCCAGGGGTGAAAATAAGGCGGTACGGGCCAGTACAGCGTACCAGTAAAAAGTGGCTGCGGGTACCGGCCCCTACTGCCTTACTTACAGAGCTGCCATGGCAGTGCTTTAACTTCGTGCCATTTTTGCGTGCCCTGCCCCCATGTTGGCAGCCCCGCCCCCATGTTGGCAGCCCTGCCGGGTCCCTAGCAGCAGGTGCAAAAGGGGCAGCAACATTAAAACGCTGCCATGGCAGCACTTTAAGCAGCATCCTTAAGTGCTGCCGCCGCCGCAAAGATCCTGCTGAAAGTGCTGCCATGACAGCGCTTTATTGTCACTGCCTCTCTTCTCCCCCCAGACTGCCAACTGGGGGTGGAGGTGACAAAAGGAGAAGCTGCCCTGATGCTGGCAATTTAGAAGGGCCTGGGGCCCCAGCCTCTGCTGCAGTAGCAGCTGGAGCCCCAGGCCCTTTAGTTAGGTGCTGGAGCCCCAGGCAGCCTGGGCCAGACAGCCCTGAAGGGCTGGCTGGGAGGATGCTGACCCCCCCCGATCCGCCTCTTCCGCCTGAGGCCCTGCCCTTTCGGGGGCGGAACCGGCCCCCTACCGGTAAATTTTCAATTTTACTTTCACTCTTGAATTAACCCCATCAGCAGAATTTGCTGTGCAGTGGCTGAATGTGTGCATGTCGTAATATATCATTTCTCTAAAGCTTTTGTTTGTCTCCAAACCATGGAAAGAAACTTGGGACAGGTAGAAGGTAGAAGGTCACCTTCTATTGTTTTTATAAATTATATTTAAAAAACTGTATTAAAAGAACAGTTGCAAAGTCAAGCACTTAGAAGAGAATTTAGCTCCAAGCTCTCTCAAATCTCCAATGAGAATGTTTGAACTGTGATTTTTCAAAGCTTGTAACGTGGCCAAATTTGGGTGAATTTCCCGGGGATGGCAAAAGACACAACCCTGAACCAGTGTGACCTCCCTGCCAAATTATAAGCCCCTGCTCCAAAACATTGCGGCGCTAGAGCTTCTGAATGAAACAGTTGTTGTAAGAATTTTTAACATGGGCAAGACAATATTATATAATTAGACACCCACTGCTGGCCCATGCCAGCTGACTCAGGTTCAAGATAAGAGTCTGTTTAATTGCCATGTAGACACTTGGGCTCCAGTCCAAGCTCTGGGACCCTCCCACCTCACAGGATCCTAGAGCCCAGACTCCAGTCCAAACCCCACTATCTGTACTAGAGCCCTGTATGGGACTATTTTTTTAATTCAACTCCAGTCTCACCCCGTAATACCCACACCTGCATTGTTTCTTTCATTGTTATCCTGCTCCCATAAGCAAAAACCTTAAATCCCACAAGAGAGACCGATCCGCCCCCACTCCCTCCCAGAACAAACAAACACGAAAACTGCATGGTCAGTTAATATATTTTATAGATGTAAATGGAATTCAGACAATTTTCTTCACTAAAAGAATAAAATAAATCTTGTTCACACCATGTAACAAAAATACTTTAACTCCCGTTATAACAGACCGAATCTCTTTCTATCCCCCTTTTAAATTCAAGTATTAAAACCTTTATTTTTTTTTAAAAAAGGAAAAACTTGCTTCACGTTGCTGAAATTCTGTTTATGACAAACTGAGGAGAAATTGTGTTTTCCTGCAAATTACCAAAGTCTGGGGATTTTTTTGGCCACCCAATCCCACCTGCAACAAAGGACATTTTACCTGCTCCCGCTATTATGGCAGCAGGTCCAGCTGGACCCATGGGATCTCAGTCCCACCACAGGGCTCTAGTCTGTGCTGCAGTTAAATAGTCTCTTAACCCAAGCCCCACAAGCCCAAGATGGCTGGTGCAAGCCAGCCAGGAGTTTTTAATTGCAATGTAGACATATCCATTATTAGTTATGTTACAGGAGGGAAACAGGTCTAGATTAAGTGATTTGCCCATGGTGTCACAGGAAACCTGTGTTCTGAATCTCAGTCCAGGCCCTTAACCCCAAAGCCAGGCTTCCTCACCTCATGTTTGTAGAGTCCGGCTTTATCTCTCTTCCTCTCAGCATGTTCGGTCACAGCTAGACCAGCTGTGAATAGTCACAGTTGGTTTCCACCCTATTTTTCTGTATGCAGTGGGAGAGATGGGCCGTTTCTCGTTCCTTCTGCAATGTTGCAGGGGACTGTCTTTCTGATGAATTCATATTCACCCCCCTGAGGGAGGGGTTGGAGGGTGTGTCTTGGCAGTGGGAAAGTGTAAACATGGCTGGGGGTGGCGATGATTGGTAGACATCAGCCTTCCTTTACCTGCTGCATGTGAACTGATAGGGTCAAAGGTAAAGCTTGCAGCATGAAAGGCTTCTTGTTGCAGCATTTCCTGGCCAGTGAGCATGACAGCCTTCAGGGTAATTACCAAAGGGGAGAGAAGTAGGTTCTTGTCAGCAGACCTACAGGGCTACTTTTTAATGAAGCAGTCGCAGATATTCAGGTAGATTGTTAAAAGTGGCAGTTACATCGTAAGTGAGTGACTTACACACATCCAGGCAGCTTTTGCCCTTTGGGTCTCCTGCCAGCTCTTGAGTAGAGCACAGAGCATGTGTATGCTGCACTCCTAGCTATGCCTGCAGTTTGTGTGGCTATCCTTGCCTAGCATTTCTAAAAGTAACAAAGGAGATATGGCAGCACATGTTGTCCAAGTCCACCCGGAACCCGGGTACCTACTGGTGTTGCAGAAGCCTGCGCCAGCACATCTACATGGCTATTTTTATTAGCACTAGTGTGGATAAAGCTAGTTCAAGGATGTCTGCCCGAGCTGCAATCATATCTTGGATTGTAGCATACACGTAGCCTAAGCATGACTCTCTCTGTCTCCTACGCAAAAGAATAAATGGACACAAATTGGATGTCAAGAATTATAACATTCAAAAGCCAGTCGGAGAACACTTCATCCTCCCTGGACACTCAGTTACAGACCTCAAAGTGGCAATTTTTCAAAAACAAAACTTCAAAAACAGATTCCAGTGAGAAACTGCAGAACTGGAACTAATTTGTAAACTGGACACCATCAAATTAGGCTTGAATAATGACTGGTAGCAGATGTGTCATTACACAAACTAAAAACTATTTCCCCATGCTAATTTTCCCTCCTACTGTTACACACACCTTCTTGTCAACTATTTGAAATGGCCCATCCTGATGATCACTATAAAAGTTTTTTTTCTCCTGCTGATAATAACCCACCTTAATTTATGTGTTCTTAAAGTTGGCATGACAACCCCCATCTTTTCCTGTTCTCTCTCTCTCTGTATCTATCTATCTGTTTTCCACTCCGTGCATCTGATGAAGTGGGTTTTAACCCACGAAAGCTCATGCCTAAATAAATGTGTTAGTCTTTACGGTGCCACAAATACTCCTCGTTCTTTTTTCTGTCTCCTGTGGTGATTTTCTCTTCTTCTGCTTTTTCTCTCCCTTTCTTGTCTGTTATCCTAAATCCTTCTCCACCTCTATCTCCTCCTGTTCCTTTTTTCTTTCTTTCCTGTACTTTTCACCCTCTCTATTGTTTTCTCCAGTACCTGGCTCTTAGCCCCCCCCCCCTTTCTTTCATGGCTTCTTTAACTTTGTTTTTGTTTTCTTCTCTAGTTCACTCAACTAAATGGCACTGAGTGATCATGTCATCGCCGTTTCATAATGCAAAATGCTGCAAGACTCCCTGGGTAGTGATATTTGAAGTGTGCTTGAGCTGGGACTAGCCGGCATTGTCCTTCCTGCAGTATCTTGAGTGTGCTTGCATTGGAAATCCCACAGTCTGTCAGAATGTCTGTTGACTCTTCTTTGGCTACTGTTTGGGAGTGATTGTTATGTCCATCCCTGCCATTGCCCTGTAGAATGAAACCTAAAATCGCCCTGCTGACCAGTTTTCACAAGTGTTGGGGTTGTTAGCTTAGGGTTCCTGGTGAAAAGTCTCCGCTTGTGTTGGAGTCCAAGTTCTGTGATGCTCTGGGGGCGATCTGCTACAGACATTTCACAAATGGAAAACCAGGCTTTTTTCTACCTCTGTTGTTTGCTGGACTTTTCCCTTAAGATGATCCCTGTAAGACAATCATTCTATGACAAAGCAATTTACATACAATTTTGCAACCAAATACTTATTATTTAATTTTTAGAATAAATGTAGATACATGCTATAGTCTGTGGTAGAAAAATGTACATAGGGAAAAAAAATAACCCTTTGCCTTTCTGGACCACTTTCCAAGCCACTGTTTCAAAGGGTTTGTAAATATTAATGAAGTTAGCCCTTTATCATTATTTCCATTTCAGGGGAAACTGAGGCCAGAAGAAGGGAAGTAATTTGTCCAAGGTCACACAGAGGTTCTATGTCAGGGACGGGAATAGGACCCAGGAGCCCTACATATGCACTGCTGTGTTAGATCACATACTCTTGGAAAGAGCTCTTGTAAAAATAAAAAACTAGATATCTGTCGATTTGCTAGTCTAGTAGCTGCAGGGTCCTCCATGATGGAGAATAGATAGGGCTTGATTGTAATGAATATAATAGTGATTTTTTTATTTAGGCTGCTGGGCACCGAGAGGTTCTGTGGCTGCCTCTGACTCTTTAACTTGCATATTAACTAAACGCACCTTGTGCCATTTAGCATCACCACACAGGTCCTCCCTGTGTCCTGGACTGGAGTTAGCAGTCCTGAAAAGAACTGTTAACTTTATTGCAGAAACCAGCTCCTGTAACTGGCACTTAGATTGCAGCACCCTCAGAGAAATTATATTTTCAATGTATGTTGTTATAGGGACAACATATTCCTACTATAATTAAAAATAAATATGTTTTGTGTGGCTTGGACATCTTTAGCTCCAAGCTAACATGATACCTGACCTTTCCAACAGGTCAGATGCAATAGTTTGGATACAGCGTATGAAAAGAAACTTGAAGAGAAGGTAAGCTTGAGACAGGAACTACCTTCTCATGTCTGCCAATATCAGTTATGTGTATTACACTGTTACAGATTGTTATCAATAGTGCCATTTGATTATCAAAACCCCTTCCCTATGGTCTGATAATTTCCCACTGCCACCAGAAGGAATATCCTTGTCCAAGGCATAGTCCAATAGCAGCATATTTTAAGAGTCCTGCTGGACTGCATTGGCAGAACTGTGGGGAGCCAGTATTGGAACAGCAAAGGGTGTTGTGGGCCAGGAGCAAAGTGTCTTGGCAGAAATTTTGGGCAAAGACTATATGATTGCCTGACTTGTGCCTGACTGTTCCTGTCTGTGAGGGCAATCCTTTTTGGCATCTCTTCACGCACACAAAGGTATGACAGTTTGGGAAAAACACACCTTACAGTTTCTATGTTCCCAGGTCTCATACTCGATTGCTGGTAAGGGAGATTTTTTGCTGTGATACTGAGCAATCAGATTTTGAAAATGAGCCTGTCTTCCCTTCATTTATCTGTCTGTCTCTCTTTCTGAATGCTTCCCAAGCCTCTCATGAAAATACTGAAAAAAATCTGGTAAATGGTTGTGCTACTGGACTGAGATCAAGTCCCAAATCCTAAATGACTCTGATCCATGTAGCAGTAATGCTGGGATTTGAGAACTGAAGCTGTGTTATCAAGCAAAGGCTCTGACCCACCGAGTCTTGCTATCTCTCCAGCTAAGATGGTTCCATGTCCCCCCTTCCCCTGCTCAGCTGTTTGCTATATGGACAGGCAATGGCCTTGAACATAGTGCCATGACTTTTAATTGTTTTTTTTTGCGTATTTTGCCAAAAGGATCAGGGCCATCCTTCGGATTCTGCAGGCCTGTACTGTCCTCCAGGAGATGCATTTTGCTGACTAGTCACTTGGTTACACTGGACACAGCACTACCACCCCCAGCTGCAGCAGGTATGGAAGCAGCAGTGGTGGAAGCACCAGAAGGAGCAGCAGTTACAGCAGCAGTGGTGGAAGCACCAGAAGCTGCAGCAGCTTCAGTAGCAGTGGTGGAAGCACCAGAGGAAGCAGCAGCTGTAGGAGCAGTGGTGGAAGCACCAGAAGGAGCAGCTGAAGTAGTAGTAGTGGAAGCACCAGAGGGAGCAGCAGCAGGGGTGGAAGCACCAGAGGGAGAAGTGGCTGCAGCAGCAGTGAAAACACAAGTAGATCTGAAGTCAGTAGCCAGAGCAGCAGAGAGGGTGGCAAAAGCAGAAGTAGAGAAGGTGCTGCAGTCAGCAGCAGCGGAGGTAGCAATCGTTGCAACATGGGTCTCTAGCTTGGCTGAATGTCAAGTGGATGGATGTGGTGCCCCTCTCTGCCTCTCCCCGCCCTTTCTTTAATAATCCTAGGCTCACAGACTCTTTGCCTGGCTGGTGTCCAGTAATATGGGGGGCGGGCATGGCTCCACAATTAAGAATAAATCTAGTCTTCCAAACTTGCCTTCCAAATGCACCTTAAACACTCAGCTGGTACGAACATGTTCATGTTTAGCCTCAAGCCATGGGAGAATCTTTTCCTTTGGAAAGTTTGAAGTTCACTAAAATTGCTGCTTGGGATTTCCCTTCCTTTCCCATCTTGTTCTCTCTCTCTCTCTCTGTCTCTCTCTCTCCTATGAGCTTTTCATTCATGATAGCCGTCATTTAATCGCATCCGTTAGAGTGAAGGATGCAAAGTATTCTCCATTACAGCCACCTCCGTCCATTTGTTCATCGGGTTCTGGGGTCAGAAAATGCCCATGCGCAGTGTTTGCCCCAAGGTGAAATTTTCTTTTACATGTCAGCAAAATCCTTTGTGATTTGCGAGCTCACTGAGGAAGGTGCAAAAACTACTTTTTGAGCCTGACTTAAAGTTGATGCTGTGGAGACAGATTTTCCAAGGGACCTGGAGGCCAGATTTGCAAGGGCTCAGCACCCAGCAGGCTCGATTTTCAGAAATGCTCAGCAGCTCCTTCAGGGATGCTCACGTCAGACTTATCAACGCCCTCCCACCCAACCTGTTGAGTTCATTTGAAAATCTTTTCACTTAGTTTATTACCTACACGGAAGCTGAGCTCTTTGGAAAATCCATCCTCTATTGCAGAAACTGACCACTTCTGAAAATCCGGCTTTTGGGGCTTCCTTGGCTGTGCCTCCACAAGCCATGCAGAGTACATGTCCACTCTGTAGGATATCACCCATTGTCTTAGGCCCCAATACAGACAAATCTCTTTATTCAGGATGGGCACTTTGGCACATGCTTGACTTTAAGCATGTGCTTAAGTATCCTGGGAGTGAGTGGGATGTAAGGACATGCTTGGTGCTCTCCTGGATTGGGACCTGAATGGGGAAAAGTTTGAATTCTCAAGGGCAGGATTTAACTGAATTTTCTGATGAATTTTCAGCTAAAACTCAAAAGAAAGGAGTGCAGGATTAAAGCTGAGGAAACCCACGCAGAGAGAAGAGGAGAAAGAGGGGAGTGAAGGTGAAGTGAAATGAAATGAAGTGCTGTTCCATGTAATACCATCAGAATGAGAACATGCTCTACAATCCAACTGCTGTTTGAATGTGGTTGGACACCAATCACGTCCTTTTAGAGAGTGTGTTGGTCCTCGCTGAAAAAGTTCAAAGAATAAAAATGCATTGTCTTCCAAGTGTAGTCATTTTATTAAGTGTTTGGAAAGCTAGTCTGTCCTGCAGTGCCAAAAACCTAGGCCCCCAAACACTGTTTCTGGAAATGGGAGAGCAGAGGGCACTGCTGGTGCTGGAAAACACATTGATGACAGTTGCACCGCCAAGCTAGTGGGGTGAATTAATACACTGCAACTTGATGTTAAAGTAAATGTGCGCAATATGGACTTGATCCTGCTTGCCTGACTTGTAGGGCCCAGGCAAGCAAGATTTAGCCCCATGTTGACACAGCACTAATTACAATTCCCAACACTTCATCATAGGAAGCGGGTATAATAGACTGGGGAGGCTAAGCCTCCCCTGGCACAGGCGCTGCTGCTGGACAACTGTTTGCAGGTTTTGACAGTTTGCATGGGGCGGGGGGGGTTAGTTTATTATTATGCCCCAGGCAGGTTCCAGAGTGGCTGAGGAAGGTGGCATCTGCTACTCAGCTTCCTGGGTTATTCGCATCAGGGCGATTACTGATGAGCCCAGGAAGCTGAGTAGCACACACCACTGCCTCAGCTGCGCCGGAACCTGCATGGCACATATAAAAAGCTCAGGTTCTTCGGGAAGAGACAAGAGCTTTTCCTGTGGGGCATGTTGGGATCTCAGGAAGGGAGATGCAGCACAGCAGGTGCAGCACAGCTGGGGCAGCTCCAGCCAGCCCGGGGCTCCTCTGGGTGCGGGGAGGAGGAGGGAAGCCTCGGGGCTCTGGCCCCGGGGAGGTGGGGCTTTAAGCAGAAGGGGTGGGGGTGGGGGATTCCACCCACCGCCCATGCACTTCATCCTAGCTTGTGTTGGGTCTAGTGTAAAACCAGAAATCAAGTTTTTGCTTGGGGGGAGTGAAAGGCGAGGCCCCGTTTGCTTGTTTCATAATTGTGCCCATTAATCTAGAGGGGAGGGCTCTTTCCCTTGGCCATAATGATGATGGGGAAGGAAAGGGGGGAAATGCATGAGTGCAGCTCAGGAAGAAATTGGGTTGGGGAGGAGCACTTTCTCCAGAGTGCTGGGGGAGCCTTCAGATTGCAGGATCCATGTGTGTTCGTTAATGCTGTTTAATCCAGCACTGCTGCCAAAGTGCTCATTACTCCAGACTCGTATTTCGAGTGAGCAAAGGAAGACTTCTACATATTGAAAGATCTGTTGTTTGGTCAGTGAAGACATGGGGAAGCCCTTGTCTTTGTGGATCTGTGAGGCTCAGGTCGTGTGGCATAGCTTTCATAATAAATGACTGAGGGTTAAGGGAGATGGAGAGTGCTTTACTGAGAGCAAAGCTCACCCTGGTATTTCTGTCTGAGACTGCTCTGGCCATTCAAGAACTCTCAGCACTTTTGTAAAAGTAGAGATTGCTACCCTCGTATTTTGTCCAAATTTCTACCTGGGTAATTATAATATGCCTCTCCAAATTCCCCTGTATGGTAGTTGCATTTGGATGTGGTATTCTCCACATGCTTCACTTCCATTCTAGCACTGTTGTGTAGGTTTCTGTGAGTAATTAAACGGTGGTTCTATTCCACTCCAGAAGCAGCTGCATTTCAGTGGCAGATGACTGATTCTCCTTTACCTGTTCTATAAAGTGATTTTGGATCCTTAAGAACAAAAAGCATAACAAAACAGAGGGTAGTAAAGTTCTGTCTTTCATTGGCTGAGGTAGCCAATGATGAAGACTCATATATTTATTTCTTTTTTGGAGTGCCTGCTCCATCCTGCAGTGAACCCAAGGGGGTGCAATTCCAGATTCTTGTCTTTGCACCTTTTATAGAATACTGCTGCGATCTCACTCATTCCTTTGCTGGTACTTTTGCACCACACCCTGACGCACCTAGACTGAGTTGTCTCTACTTTAAGCAACAGGCTCAGCTGGGGGAGGGGGATAGAACAGCAGCATTTGATTAAAGCTGAGCCCCCCTGGCCCTAGATCTAAGGAGACAGAGCTAGCCCTCCCCTCCCTTACAATAATTTTATTTTATTACAGAAAGGGCTCATATTAAAAAAGCTCATGATTATGTTTTCTGTTCACCAAGACTTTTCCTGTATTCGACCTTTGGATAACCTCCAAGGCTTGCAAACATTTGAAAGGAGTAAAGGAGCTCATTTTATTACAGGGCCTCAACATACATTCTTTCCAGCCTATCTTTAACATCAGTTAACAAGAATTATATAATTGCCGTCTGTGATCCCTTTAAGGCTAAAATGTATTCGTTTTCCCTCAAAGAACACTTCAGGTTTCCGAGCTAAATGTATACTTTTTTTTTTTTTTTTAAGATTGCATGCTAAGTAGAAGAAATAGCCCTCAAATCCCAATCTGTGTTTCCACTGCAGTGGGTTTTGGAGAACACACATGAAGGAAAAAAATCCTTTGGTGAAATCAAATACAATTTCAAGCTACCAAGTTCAAATCAGTCAAATTAGCATCTAGTACTATAGTGACGGATGTTCTAGAGATGAGCAGTTGGATGGATTGAATTAGATCTTATGTTTCAAAGGTATAAAGTAATGATCTGCAGGGGTCAGGAAGACATTTCTGTTCTCCCGCTGCAATTGCCTCTGCCGCCATGTTGTTGGAATCCATTGATACTCTGGATATAGAGCTGGGGGAATAATGAAAGAGGGGGGAAAAAGAGCTAGATACATTCACTGGAATATTAAAAGAGAATTAGTTGAGACCATCTTCACATTTGTCTTGCATACATATCCCATGATTGTTCTTGCCATTCAGTTTTATTACAGTGAAGTAAATCAAATCCCAGAATTCAAATATCAAAATCACATGGAAGCTTAATGTGAAATTTACATGAGAGAGTGTTTGGGCCCTGACATGCTTATGTGCTCCTCCCGTCAGGGAACAGAAATGACTCTGTGCAACGAATCTGATCAATCCCAGCTTAAATAACAAATTTGAAGTACTCACCGAGAACTGATCAACTGAAGCAGCTTAAAAAAATTACCAAAAAAAACCAAATGAAAACAAACCTAAAAAAGTCCATTGAATATTTTTTAATAAAAAAATGAAGGAAATAATGATCTGTTCATGGATGTTCTGCATGCAGAAAATGAGGCCAAATTCATCTAATAAATGATCTGTTACAAACTATTCACTGAACTCTATTTAGAGACAGGAGACTGGGCGCCATCAAACTAATTGTCTGATCTGCTATGATAAATGATACATTTTAGTATCAAATGTGGATTGAGCAAGAGGCTGGAATCCAGAGACTTGAGTTCTGTTCTTGACTGACTGACGTTATGACTTTGGGTAAGTCACATGACCTTTCTGTGCCTCATCTGTAAAAAGAGGATGATTCTGGTGAGCCACCTTCCTGAAGTGCTCAGATAAAAGACTCCAGTGATATTATAATTGGCACGTATAGTATACAATGAAAATGATTCACATCTTCAAATACTGGGTTACTATGATGCTAGGTGTAATAACAGGGCAGATTCAGTGGGGTTTATCGTATGGTACTGAGGCGGAAGTACAGAAACCTTAGAGAGAGAGAATGCTGTAACAGAGTGATGATCCCTTTTATGAAACACGAGTCTGTAGCTTATAAAACTTGATACACATTAATTATATAGCATAATTATGTTTTATAGTTACGGCCAAAGGATCTTTTAACACGCTAATTTCCTCATCTGTGCAGTTATTTCTGTAGTGTAGACAGGACCTTAGCATAATACCTGCTACTGCACTGAAATGAAAATCTCAGGTCTGTTAAGCTCTTCCTTGCTTTTGGTTGCCCCACTGGATCAGTCAGTCACATTCTTGTTTCTGTTTCATGTCAGAGACTAGTTTACAAGGCAAGTTCCCCCTTGGATATCACAAGAGGCTTTCTTCCCCCTTTCTTTCTCTAAGAGGAAGAATTAGGTCACTGGTAATACCATTTGCTCTCTCTCTCTTCGCCCTTTTTCCTTCCTACCCCCATCCCCTAGTTAATCTGCTCTCCAATATATCCATGTTACAAGAGAAATAAAAGGCTTTCAGTGAGTGCAGAATTTTTCCCTCACCTTAGCACTCCAAGAGAGACGGGTGATTTACAGAAACCACCATGTGGAAAAGTTTAAAAGCGGAATTTCAGATGCTTGTGAGACAAAGCAAAAAGCAGAGTATTCAGGTATCATCCAAAAGGGTCACATTCTGTCTGCTTTTAAGAAGTTTGGTTTATGGTGATTACAAGTATGTCTGCAATATACAAGCCTATACTGTACAGACAAGTCTGTGCATTTGTTCACCATGACACAACCCCCCATTGGTGGCTCACTACTCTGCATCAGCAACTCTTGTGAGGCCTGACATACTCAGTGTATCCCAGCTTACTGGTGTCAAGATATATGGCCAAGAGATGGATCTCTGTATGGATATAGATCTCTGTATTTATGGAAAACTAATAACTCACTGATCATTAATATGGATGGTAAACCCACAAGACTTTATAGATATGTGCTGCACATATCTTCATAAAATATATTTAGCAAGCAGTGCCTAAGCCATGCCTGTTTCAGGCAAGGGAATGTAAATTAGGCAAGGTGTGATCAAAGACAAACAAAAGCACATCTGTGTGCAAGGTAAGCAAAACCATTAGACAAGCCAGTGGAGAAGGACGAATACTTAACAATTTATGGGAGATGGCGATTGCACTCCCAGGGAGACTTCTGGCTTCCTGTAACAGGGAAATATAAGCAGAAACAGAATGCCATTTTGGTATCCACCACCTGCGGCATTAAAAAGGCCAGATCCCTTGAATCACAGAACATTGGATCCTTTAACCAAGGGGACTGAAGTCTCTGGAAAGTGAGTTGAGGTGAGAAACCCACTTAGGCAAAGTGGTAGCTTGCTGAAGTTAAGTTTTAGTCTTAGAAACGTATTTTACTTTTGTTTGCTTGTAACCCTTTCTGTCTTCAATCCTTTTACTTGGTACCACTTAATCCTATGTCCTTTTGTTAAATAAACTTGTTTTACTTTTACTATAAACCACTGCAGTGCTGTTATTGATATTAGTGTTTGTCAAACTCCAGTTAAATGAATGAACTGCAGTGTATTGCCTCTTTAAAGGAGCAACAAACTTGATAAGTTCTGAGAGTGTTCCAGGTAAGGGCTGAATACTGCAGAGAGATGTCCTGGGAATGGGGTTTACTGTGTTTGTTGGCCTGCAAGACAAGGTTTGGACTGGCAGTAGCCTCAAGAGTTTGCTGGTAAAGCAGACAAGCTGGTATGTCAGGGAATTGTCACACAGCTAAACAATAGCAAAACTCTCTCTTGCTCAGGCTGAGAGACGTAACACAGTAACTTGCAATTCTGGGAACCTCAGCAGATTGTCCCAGTGGCAGACAATTTTGGGGAAATTCAGAACTGGGAGGGTGTTGGGGTCACTGAAAAAAAGTAACTGAACAGTTGAAGTCAGGGTATGACCTGATGCTTGTAGGCTGGCTGCTGATGTCACAGCAACGTAGCATTGAAGTCACCCAGAGTTGCAAGACAGACGGTGACGCAGTCCCTTACTGGTCTGGGTTGAACACCAAAGCATCACACACCTGTGATCAATAGGTTTAGAATAACTACACAGCATTTATTTTCTGTGGCATTTGTATGTTTGTTCCAATGAGACCACAATGGCCAAGGTTCTGTCGGCTTTGTGGGACCTATACTTAATCCTGCCTCAGCACAGGAGATGGACTTGGTGTTTCTCAAATGCAGCCATTAATGGATTTTTTTTTTGCAGCCATGGCAACATCCAAACATGGGTGGGGGGAACCAGGGACCTCATCCCTGCTGTACCAAGCTATTGCTCCTGAATAGTTGTTACCAAGGACACTGAGATGTTTGTGCTGGTGCCGCCGGTACAATCAGTGACCTTCACTACGCAGCCTTCTCAAGGGCTCCAGGCAGCACCTCTGGAGACACGTGGGATCAGTGTGTGCAATGTCAGAGGCAGCTCTTGTCAGTAGAGGTGGCTCTGGCGTATGGTCCCCAGGGCGCTCCCTTGGGCAGCTTCCCCACTCCTGCCCATCCGGGCACGGGCAGACTGGAACTCCACAGACTGCTGGTGAGTTTCTCACCCCCCTTTCCCAGGGTGGCTCTCATTGGAGGGCAGCGGGAGGCAGGGACAGAGAGATTGGTTTGTCAGAGTGTCCATAAGCAAGAGTTGGTGACCACACTCTGAAGCCACCAAAAAATTAATTGTGAGAACTCCTGGACTAGACAACTTCTTGAGATACATCCCAGCCATACATTTCTATGATATTACAGATTCCATAGCATTTCTCCTAAGAGTTGTAGTTTGACCCAGGTGTCCTTGGACAATATACTGTATTGCCCTTCCAATATATTGCCCAACAGGCTGTACCCAAGAGATGGCTGCATTTTAATTAAGTTGTTTATATAGAGAGAGTAATGTATTTTAGGATCCCTGAGCACAGTCTAAATACCTAGATAGATTAGATTATTATTTTACAGAAATCTGTATTAACCTTGTTTAAATGCCAACACTTGATTCCAGTTTGTAATGAGGCATAAAAATTATGCAATGATAAATATTAGGGCTGTCAAGTGATTGATTAATCGCACGATTAAAAAAATTAATCATGATTAATCACACAATTAATTGCACTGTTAAATAATAGCAGGATACCATTTATTTAAATATATTTGGATGTTTTCTACATTTCCAAATATATTGATTTCAGTTACAAGACAGAATGCAAAGTGTACAGTGTTCACTTTATATTTATTTTTGATTGCAAATATCTGCACTGTAAAAAAAGTATTTTTCAATTCACCTGATACAAGTACTGTAATGCAATCTCTTTATAATGAAAGTTGAACTTACAAACATAGAATTATATACAAAAAAAACCCCTGCATTCAAAAACAAACTTTAAAACTTTAGAACCTAATAGTCCACTCAGTTCTCCTACTTGTTCAGCCAATTGCTCAGACAAATAAGTTTGTTTACATTTGCAGGTGATAATGCTGCCCACTTCTTGCTTACAATGTCCCCTGAAAGTGAGAACAGGCATTCACATGGCACTGTTGTAGCTGGCGTCACAAGATATTTATGTGCCAGATGCGCTAATGATTCATGAGTCCCTTCATGCTTCAACCAACATTCGAGAGGATATGCATCCATGCTGATGATGGATTCAGTTTGTTAATGATCCAAATCAGTGTGGACTGATGCATGCTCATTTTCAGTCAGATGCCACCTGACGAAGGCTGATTTTCTTTTTTGGTGGTTCAGGTTCTGTAGTTTCTGCATCAGCGTGATGGTCTTTTAAGTCTTTTGAAAGCATGCTCCACACTTTGATCCTCTCAGATTTTGGAAGGCACTTCAGATTCTTAAACATTGGGTCAGGTGCTGTAGCTGTCTTTAGAAATTTCACATTGGTACCTTCTTTGCATTTTGTCAAATCTGCAGTGAAAGGGTTCTTAAAACAAGAAACATGTGCTGGGTCATCATCCGAGACTGCTGTGACATGAAATATATGGCAGAATGTGGGTTAAACAGAACAGGAGACATACAATTTTCCCCCAAGGAATTCAGTTACTAATTTAATTAACACATTTTTTTTAACAGCATCAGCATGGAAGCATGTCCTCTGGGATGGTGGCTGAAGCATGAAGGGGCATATGAATGTTTAGCATATCTGGCATGTAAATACCTTGCAATGCCAGCTACAAATGTGCCATGTGAACACTTGTTCTCACTGTCAGGTGACATTGTAAATAAGCAGGCAGCAGTATTTCCCATCAATGTAAACCAACTTGTTTCTCTTAGCAATTTAATGAACAAGAAGTAGGTCTAAGTGGACTTGTAGGCTCTAACATTTTACATTGTTTTATTTTGAGTTCAGCTACGTAAAAAAAAAAAATCTACATTTGTAAGTTGCACTTTCACAGTAGAGATTGCCCTACAGTACTTGTATGAGATGAACTGAAAAATAGTATTTCTTTTGTTATTTTTACAGTGCAAATATTTGTAATAAAAATAATATAAAATGAGCTCTGTCAACTTTGTATGTTGTGTTTGTAAGTGAAATCAATATATTTTAAAATATAGAAAAGCATCCAAAAATGTTTAACAAATTTCAGTTGCTATTCTATTGCTTAACAGAGCAACTAAAAGTGTTGTTAATCACAATTAGTTTTTTAATATTTTTGATTTTTTGATTAATTTTTGAGTTAATCGTGTGGGTTAACTGTGATTGACTGCCCTAATAAATCTGGATCTGTGTTGAATAATTTCTTAGTGTATAAACAACTTTGTAGTACCGATTGTCTTATGTATGGTGACTTATTTTAAAGGACAGACCCTTAGCTGGTGTAAATCAGCATAGCTCCATTGAAATCAGTGCTAATTTATACCAGCTGAAAGTCTAGCTCTTTAAATGTTTTGAGTTATATTTTCAATTCCTTATTTCAACTGAGTTTTTAAAACATGCTTAAAAGGACAATAGTGCCCAGCACTTTTCTATATATTGCTTTCTATCTGAGGGTGTTGAAGCACTTTACAAAGATGGATAATTATCACTATTCCTTTTTTACTGGTTGGGATACTAATGTGCACAGAAAGTAAATGGCTTACCCACGTTAACAGAGCGAGAGTCAGTAGCTTAGGTGGTAGTTAGAGCCCTAGTTTCATGAGACCACTTCTGTACTCTTACTACTAAGAAGAACTGCCTCTCAGAGCTATATCTATCTCATCTCTATCTCTCTACACGCAAACAATAGAACCTTTGTAGTATATGCTGTACACACGCCGTTGATAGTTATATCAGCTGAAAGATAATTGTTGCTGTTCTAACTGTCTGCATTTATGCACCGTACAACCTCAATTATCTAAATGTAATGGGGGGAGCATTGAAGAATTTTGGATAATCAAATTTTCATATAATGGAGGGAATTTTCCATGTAAATAACAGGTATTGTGGAACATAACATTTCAGAGAGCAGTCAGCTTCAGATGTTTGAGGTTCAGATATCTGAGGCTGAAATGTCTAGCCAGTCAATAAATAATCAGCACGCTAGTTTTTTCTTCCTTCACTTTGTATTACAGAAGAAACAACAAACCCACTTCAAACATGTTGCCGTTATCCATTTAAAACTAGTCAAGGCTAATAACATCATCTGTTAACAGAAAGCTTCCTGTATACACAGGCAATTTAAAAATACCAGCAAACATGCATTTTATACACGCCCAGTACCCATGATCATATGTGTAAGGAGGGATCATGTCAACTGCTAGGAAATGGAGGTTGTACCAGAGATAATTTTTTCCCCTAAGATATGTAATCAGTTCTAGCATTTGAATTATGACCTGGATACCACTGCTCCATGCAGGTAAGACACAGGAATACAAATGAAATATTTTTATATTTATTTATTTATTTTATTTTTTTATTTTATTTGCTGGAATTGTATTAATTTATAAAGATAAAACTCAATCAGCAGAATCCATTGACTTCCAACATTTTATGTATTTACACTGAGTACTGCACTTCTTCAGACAGAGATCTTTACTAGCGCAGCCAAACCTGACGTATGTTTTTCTATGCTGTTTAGGAGTGAGCTTTGTTTTGCTAAATAATATGTATCTAATTTAATTTGTTTCCAAAGGCAATGGGGTATAGCAACAAAGATAAAATGTGCAAAGTACAATATTAAGAGTTATTATTTTGTGCATATGATTTTGCTAGGCTTTTCTCACACCATAAGCTATTATAACTACTTATTTTTAAAAACCAGCAATATTTTCTGCATTGTATCACATTCAGAAATGAAGGCCATGTTTACTCTGAAGCCTGTTTGAGCCAATAAATGGACCCAGGTAAGATGGGACAAACTGAGAGACCCTCAGAAAGGAATTAACTTTGACTCTTTTTATTAAATGTAATGTTAGGCTGAAGATGCGTGTTCAGCATGGACAAACCTTGGCTTTGATCCAAAAGTCTTAATCCATTTGGAGACTGTTGTAATTGTACATTCTATGGCATCAGAATATCAACATGCATTTTTATTACTATCAGAAAAAATTGTTTGCATTTATTTTGCTGTTTATTTAAACTGTCACCTGAGAGGATGTAATGGTATCCAGTAATTGTCATCTGAACATTTTTTTTAAAGGGTCAGTTTTCCCTTGGTCGTTTCATATTATGAACTCTATTTTTTTCCCTTAAAGTTTACAATTTCCACCATTTTAAATGCCTTCAATATATGAAATGTTTGTGTGTGTGCATGAGTGCCTACACAACTGTATGTGCATATGTGTAGGGAGTCCGTATGTCTGTCTGAAATACTGATCACACACACACGTTTCTCTTTCTAGTTATGCACCCACCTGTATGTGTGTATTTATTGGAGTTTTGCCAGAGATGTCAGTGGGAGCAGCTTTGAATCCAACGTTGTATATACATTATTAGAAGGAATAGCAATTTACTTTTTAAAATGACTACATTCAGAAATCTGATTCTAGACTCACATTGGTTTAATTTTGTGGCATTCTTCCAGTGTTTTATAATTGGGGGTAAGGACAGAATCAGGCCCCAAGAATATTTATGCTACTTGAAGATGATTATTCATCCTGCTACTGAATGCAAAGATAGAATTACATATTAGTTTTCTATGAAGACAGAAAAGCCTTCTATGCTAACTTTATATGAGAAAAGAGAATTTGCCTTATATGAGAATAGCAGGATGCCCTGCTTTTGTCCAAAATGTAAGAAAACAATTGCAATTACTTCTATTGAGAATCTGCTGTACTTCTTTTGCAGTTTTAATTTTGTGCACTTCCTCCCATTCTACAGCCCTTCATTTCCATCTCTTTGATTGCAATGAACCCTGCATCTTTTTAAATATCTGCACAGAGACTTTTGCATAAATCTTACTCCCCCTTTTCCTGGGTAGCCTCTATCACTTATCTGGGTCATTTCATAACACACAAATAAAGTAGTGAGATAAAAAGCACAAAGAGTCCTCGATAAAGTGCAAGTTTTGTTTAACATTTAAGATAGTGAAAGTTTACAAGAGCTGCACTGGGAAAGCTGTGTTGTGAATAGAGTTATTATTGCCACTATCAAATTCTTTAGACTGGTGGGCAAAACACAGGGACTTTATATTTGTTTAGGGGCTTCATCATTCTGTATATTTTCATTGTCCTTTGGACTGTGTTGTCATAGGGATGAAAATGACATAATAAAAAGAATCAGTGATTCCTTCAGAAAATCTGACAGGTCCCGGAAGTCATTAATTATTAAACTGTAGAGACTGAGTAGATCAGACCTTGGTTCTTCCTGAACTTCTCCTGGGGAACTTGCTTTTCTGATGCCAACAGAGGGCAGTAGTATCCTGTTTCTTTTGATGATAGCTTTTGGATTTCATCAAGCAGTGGAGCTGCAAATATAACTCCTTGTTGTGCTGTACACTAGAGCGACAAGGAAATGATCTAATATTTTACTATTAAAATCATTGTATTTATCATATGCTCTCTGGGTTAAAACCTTACTAGTCTGGTTTCTTTATAGTAAAATACTACTAAATGTTGTATTATGGTTCAGATGAAGATGCATGGCGTTGGGGGAGTATTTCTCCAAGACAGTGAATTGCTATTTAACATTTGCCAAAAATACTAACAAACTGGAAATGCTATTGTAAAGCATGCCACTAAAAGATCCTCCCAAGAACAATGCTTTTGTTTATTTTGCGTAAAATATGCATTAACATATGTTCCTGTATCTCTCTATGTACCTGTCTGTATATCTGTATGTATATTCTTAGCTATGAATATAGACTAGATAGAGAACTTATAGCTTATATGGTTATTCTTGCTTATCTTTTAGTTATAGTCCACTGCACTTCTTTTATTAAAGGAAAAATCTTGCCAACTCTTAAACATTTCATTTCATTGCCAGTAAAGTAGATCTTTTAAAAATACACCTCCTATGTTACATGTTGAACTATTAGTATTGTCCTTTCTTATTTATATAGAACAGTCTACTAGAAACTTCAGAAAACAAGCATGAAGACAAGATCCTTGCTGAAGAGTTCACAGTCTGAATAGATGCCCTACAAAGAAAGTTGGGTAAAATTTTATTGTGAGTGTATGGTAATGTGGAAGGCAACTAGCCAGTTACATGATTTTATATGTGTTTAATATATTTTAATACCCTTTTTTTTCAGTACATTTTGATGATGGTCAATGTAATAATCCTTTCCTTTGTTGCACCAAGAGCCACTGTCTTCCACTTCTTGTCTCAGCGCCTGAAACACTGGCTGGCATTCTGCTTCTTTGATTTTTCTTTTTTAAATTATTTATGTATTTATTTGTGGCATTATTTATTCTCCCATGTATGTATTGTTGAAGCAACCAGTACATTTTGCATGATACAACAATCTCAGATCAAGTACCAATCACTGTAATATCGCCTGAGGATTCTCCATCACTGTATTTTCATGACTTGTGCTTTCAGTAAAATATATGTCTTGTCATTTCAGTAGAGCTTTCAAAGTGTGCAACAGCATCAAATTCAGATCAAAGAACTAGCAACGCCAACAGGTTAGTAAGTCTGTGGGGGTGGGGGGGGGCATGTGTTAGATATGTAAAATTTCTTTAATGCATCAGAAAAATATATTTTAAGTCATCAGTGGTCTTGAAGCTTTTTGTCCTGATTATTTCAATGAGTCTTTGAGAACTATACTTGGCTGAACTGGTCCCCCAAACAAACAGTAACTATTTTCCTGCATTTTAACTGTGGCTTTTTCTGTGTATAAATACTTTTTGGTATTCAGACAAATAGTTTACCTAATATTTGTTGAACAGCAAATATGATTTGTGTCAGATTACTGCCCAGTTCACACTGTGAAACAGCAATGTTTTGTATTTAAAAATGGCATGAAATTCTCCCGCACACTTACATTTCACTTTAAATATGGAAATTTTCCCTGGAAAACAATTAATCAGTCAACAAAAAATGCAAAACTGGCCCTGGTCAATAACTGAAGTTTGTTAAGACGGGACTGATGAGGCCATCATGTGAGATGAGAGCCTTTGTAAGTAGTAGATATTCATTTTGGATTTTTTGGGTGGCTTAGTATTCAGGCAAAATGGACTGCTCAGAATAGCAAGTAATTAATCCTTTTTGTTAAAATTCCTATATATAGCACTCTACCGCTACATATCCCTTTAAAAGCTTAGCACCAGACCTCTTACTGATGTGAACAATTCCATCAACTTCATTGGGGCTACTCACATAAGTAAGAGCCAAGATCAACCCAGGAAGGAAGATGTATTTTTTGCTCTTAAAAGCCTCCTGCCTTATTTCTATATGAACTGAATATTTGGCCCATTCCTAACACACACAGGGCAAGTCCTTACTCCAGCAGAATTCCCATCGGCACAAATTCAGCCTTGTCAGACAACCCAGACAATCCCATGGATTGTAGAATTTAGCCCATTTATGTGTTGGGGGAGTCTTAGCCTGCTCAGTTTGCCCCCTATTCATTTATTTTAAAGTGTTATCAGTAAAGTAGGTGATCACAGAAGCTTGGTTATCACTGAGATGATATTCCTTGCATTGCATTATCTGTAGTTTCCCTGTTATTCTAGAAACTTTTTCTCCTAGCTGGAACATTTTACTGCTGCAAAATGAAGAGGGGAAAAAAACTGAAGAGCCCTTCATTTGGTGGCACCGAAAATTTGCATAAAATATCGCTCTAAGCATTGAAGGATCTTATTACATAGGGTTTGATGATAATCTTTGTTGAAATAATATTTAACACATGCTGCACTTTTAATTAAGTATCTGAATAATCTCAAATTAATGCCAGAGGTTTAAAAATAAGTTTTCATTTTAGTGAACTGTAACATAATAGCAGGCAGCGTGGCCATTTCCAGCCCCCCGCCCCTTACCTTTTGATTTAATTAAATGCCCTACTGTGTGTTTCTTGTCACTTCAGAAATGCACATAAAGAAAACAGATCCAGAACATTTTATTTATGATTTCAACTTGCTCTATTTTATGTGTGTATTTTATTTTATTTTATTTCGTTTCCTGCATTCCTTGTGCTTTGATTAAGGCATTTAATTGGAATCAACTAGATTGGAGCTCTGCAACTCGCCTGCGTGTTCAAAAGGGCAATTACAGCATGTCACATTTGTGTTGATGTTTCGGTGTATTGGTGCTGACACAAAAGTCAGTGTTTGGAAGCAGCAGTCTGTGGCGATGAAGTGTTCTGTTTTATACTGTGTGTGTGTGTGTGTGTGTGTAAAGAAGGATGCAGACTGTTAAATCCCTGGGCAGTTTGTACGGCACAGTTACACTCCAAAGAATGTTATGCTGTTGAAGTTTGATAATAAGGCAAAAGGGGCTTAAGGGGTAGAGTTTTCAGAGAGGAATCAAACCATAGCCAATAAATTCACATTTATTCTATTTATTTTTTCAAATTAAAAACCCTTGATCTGGCAGATTTGTTTGCCTTCCAGTTAGGCTTGTGTGACAATCACTGCTTCATAATTCCATTTTAAGAAATTCCATTAACAACAACAACAAAAGGAAGACTGACTTCACATGGACTTATGTCAGTGAGTTATTCTGCTGTAGCTACTCTGCTGTGTGTGTGTGTTGGGATGGGGTGCCTGTTTACTGTGTGTATAAAATATATTCACAGTTCGGGACTGGAGGGAGCAAGCAGGCTGGCTTTCAAAGTTTTCTGTTAGATTTCCCCTTTATCCCCCACCATCTATCATTGTAAAGGAGACATATATAACTGCCGCACTTTGTATATCGAGGGGAGCTGCCTGCTTTTTCCCTTTTCTGAGATAATGACACTGAGGGTTGTTGACTGCTGTTATCTCTGATGACAGCCTTATCTGCATGGCTCTGATTCTAGCTCACAGAGTCAGAGATATACAGTACTTATGAAACTGACCAGTGCTCCATTATGTCTGGGAACAAAACAATTCTTCAGCATTTTGAAAAGAAAATATTCATGTATATTATTTTTTTTACAAATGTGCTATTATTATTTTTTTAGTGCAAAAATGAAAAAGGGGATTCTGGGGTAAAAAAGCAGCAAATGGCTCAAACAAGGCTGAGTAAAAGGAAAACATCACCCAGCCCTCAGAAAACCACCTCCAAAGAGAGAGAAAGGAAAGGAAAATGTGCCAACCAATTGTTGAGTGGTGTTGGTATAAATCTTGGCTTCTCCTGTAGCATAAGTGCTCATCATTAATGCAATTGGGAGTCATTTGCACAACACCATTAGCTCTTGTGAGCAGTACCACAGAAGAATCCAGTTGTTTAGTTTAGTTTAATCTAAACACCATGATCTTCAATGAATTGGCTAATGATTGTACAGTGCCACAAAGATGTAAAGTGCTGTAATAATAATAGTATTTGGCAACTCTATGCCTCTTTTCTCCTGAGGATCTGAAAGCAAATTCCAAACATTTATGAATTTGGCCTCACAATACTTCTGTGAGGTAAGGAAATATTCTCCCTGTTTTACAGATGCAGAAACTCAGATCCAGAGAGATTGTTGCTTGGCCAGGGTCACACAGAGAATCTATGGCAGAGCCAATATTTAACCCACATCTCCAGACTTGCAGTTCAGTGCCTTAATCACAGTATCCCCTCAGTCACCCATATATAAATGCTATGTTTTATCATTATTCACGTGAAGGTGCAACCGCACCTATTTTCCTCGACACAGATTTCTCCAAATTCCACTCACTACTCGGCATGAATGAACAGCTATGTAATTCAGTTTAAAAATCTACGTTGAGAACTTCAGTTAAGGATGCAGAGTTAATCACTCAAAAAGCCAAGAGATGCAAAAGTTAAGATTGCATGTGGAATCTTCGCTCTGTCCAGTGGGCATGCATTATGATCTTTAATCACGTGCTGTTTCTCAAATACAATATATTATCAGTTTTTCTACAGCCTGCCACATCTTGTATTAGATATTTCATCCTTGTATACTTTGACCAATTTCATTGACATATGGTCCAGTATATCTGTATTGACTTAGCTCTTTTATAAGATAAATTCTTTTCAATCTAAGCATGCATTAGGTACAGCTCAGGGATAAGGCAATTACCTACAAAGAAACTTCACTGAAAATATTTATATATGCCAGCAATTTTTCCCAATGAATGTGCTCATTTTTTTCACTATTTTTTCCAGAAATATTTGGGTGTTTTCAATGTTCAATGAAAAAAACTAAATCAATTTTTTTTTAATTTTCAAAAAAATATTTTTGTTAAAAATCAAACTAAAATTTTAATGAAAATAGAAAATTTCTATTACTTTTTGGGGACTTTTTGTTTTGTAAAAAAACAGAAAAGATTTGAATATTTTTATGAAAATATTTGTTTTGCTTGAAAAAAAATGTTTTATTTAAAATTTCTCCCAACTACAGCTGTGAAGTAATTGTGTAGTGTTTTTGTATAATCATGGCTTCTGTGTGCTTTTTGTATCAATGATTTTTGGACTCTCTTTCTGTGACATACACAGAGTAGTATTCAGTTACTACAAATGTTCTTCTAAGATTGCAGAATATATATATTCTGTCAAAAATAATATGCCTTTTATTATTGGGAAAAGATTAAGTTCCATAAAGGACGGCATACTATTTCAAGCACACAAGAGGGCAAAATTAAGGTTATATGTTTAACTTTCTCATAGTAGAAAGTTATGAGTAACTGAAAACAGGGTGAGAATGGAGACTGTTATGCAACCTTTGTTGTAATAACAACATTTCTATAACACCTTTCATCCAAAGTTCTTAAAGCATGTTACAAATGTTAATACCTCACAGCTTCCCTGTGAGATATCATTATACCCCATTCTACAGATGGAGCAGTTGAGGCATGGAGTAATAAAAGGACTTGCGGAAGGTCATACAGCAAGTCGGGGAGAAACTGGGCATAGAACTCAGGAGTTAGGGTTCCCAATCCTCTGTAATGAAGAACATTCCCTTTCAAAGTCAGCCCAAGAACTGAAGAATCAGATCCACTGACTCTGAGTTACTCATATTTATACCAGCTGAGGACCTAGCCCCAGGTGGCTTGACTTCTGGTCCCTTGCTGTAGTCACTAGACTAGACATACAACTTCCTGAGCGAATGCATTTGAAAACAACACAGCTTTTAATGAGGAGTGACATTTGAGTGGGAGTAGCTACCTTGCTGAAGGCTGAACTTATTTGTGACACAGTCCCTAAGAACCCCAGGACCAAACCCTGGAAACCAGTTATAAAATTTCATTTTAGCAAACAGAGCCATTCTATTGGTTAATATTCCACCTTTAAGCAATACTTCTGTGTGTGATAGCTGTTCCACCAACACTACTGCAGGGTGGAAACTTTTCCCTTACGGTCTCCAACTTCCGGTGCCTCCTTGCGCCCTTGTTGACCACAAATGAAGTCACTTTTCGGCATAATAGCTCAGAAATTCCGATTGCAATTAAAACCATTCTTCACAGCTTCTTCACGATGGGGAATGCTGCTTTCTCACATCAATGTTCTTCCCAGAGCTGCCAACTGCAAAACAGGGGGACACTGTCATCTTAAAGGGTCTAGAGATCAGGGGAGCAACACAAAGGAGCCTGTTCCATTTTGAGCAGTGGAAACTGAAAATGTACAAGCAGAGTTAAGTCAGTATCACACTATACATTTACATTTTTCATTCTAATGGAGGGAGATTTAGAAATAAAGCATGCCAGGGCACTATTCCTGGGATTAAAGAGAACTTAAGACACAGCAAGGTGAGGGAATTGAGGTGTGACTGACCAAAGTGTCTACTAAATAGGTCTTTTTCTTAAGAGAGGCAGTTTGGGTCAGCAGTTAGCAGTGGAGACTGTAGGGTGGGCTAATCATCCTTTCTTGCCCGGGATGTCTGTAGGAGAGCCCAAAGGGTTGTTGGTAGAGAGTGAGGAAGAGAGAGCGAGCCCTGCCAGGATCCCAGCAGTGTGAACCAGCATTAGTTCTTTTCATCAAACTTCTGTGAGCCTTGGATAAGGCTCTATGATGGCATCTAGCCTTCCACCTAAGGTTTATCTTTGGGTGGGCTTGTGGTTCAGCATGGATATTATCTCCAGGTCTGGTTGGGGCTATTGGTTCTATTGCCAGCTCTGTCACTGATTCAATGTCTGACCCTCAGTAAAGTACTTAACCCCTGGGTGCCTCTCTTTTCCCATGTAAAAAGGTGCTAAAAATCCTAACCCACTTCACTGGCTTAGCTCACTGAGATTTGTAAGGTGCTTGCAGGTCTTCAGATGGGAGGCTCTGCAGAAGTGCATAAGATTATTAATATAATACTATGTGCCAAATTCTGCTGTTTCACCAATGTAAACCCACTGAGTTCACTAAAATTACTCCAGATTTGCACCAGTGTAGTTGAGAGCACTGAGATGTGATAGTCAATAACTACCTTAAATAAATTTCTAAGAGGACTGAAGCACATATGAGTGGGAGAGGAAGGTGCTGTCTGGCTCAAGCAAGATACAGCAACTTTAATAGCATCCCCCCGAAAAGGACCTGAACAGACCCAAATACTGTGTCAGCCATATTGAGAGCCTAGTTTTTAACCATATTTTGGTTACATGAGGTGATGGGGACATGCACACACACACACAATCTCTGCAGCCAAAATGCACGTGTTGTAGGAAAAAGCAACCCTCATCTGAAATGTAGTTTCCATTTAAGTTTAGAATGACTCCTAGCCCTAGTCTGTCGGTGTTTATCTGCACCGAATGTGAATGGGAATTGGAAAAGGGAAGAGAGAGAGTGGCTGCTTTTTAAAAAGCTAATTTAAAAGCAGACGCTGTCTTCTGTAAAGATGATTCCGATTGTCCAGAGCTCTTTTAAAGGGACAAGGTTAAATGCATTTGTATTGAAAACATGGAATTAGACACACACACACAAAATGGCCCAGAGTGTAAGTCAGTCTGTTCCTGATTGTTTGGGAACACCAGGGGATTTTCTGCATTGTTTTTTGTTTCATGAAGCTCTTTATCTCCCTCTTTGGTATATTAGCTATTTCTAAATCGCTACAAACTTTCTCCTGTACAGTATCCTAGTGTTGCCTGCAAATGGCATTGTCAAATGGAGGCTACAGGTAAAATACATCAGACTGTATTCTAAAGTAGCCTGATTTTATGACACAAAACTGACATATGGAAGTGAACATATCCAAGTATTGATAGTTAAGGAATTGGGTCTTACTGTGTATAATGCCTGTTATTGTAGAATCTGGCATGCACTTCATATTGACATTTACAAGACACAATGGGGAAAAATCCTGGCCACACTGAAGTCAGTGGGAGTTTTGCTACTGATTTCAGTGGTGGCATGGTCTCTATCCCAAGATAAGGTGCAGCTTCTGCCCCTATCCCCAGAAGATCAGGTAGGCAGCAGCAGGGAGAAGACTAGTGGTTCTGTTACATAGGCACTCAGGATATGGGGAGTCCACAGACAGGGTCTGGACCCCCTGAATGTTGTAGAGCTGTGTTCTCTGGGGCTCTGTGTAGAGGAAGGCTTAGGGAAGGTGCATGGCCCAATGTGTCTGTGATTCTACAGATCCACTGGCTGACCGCCTCTCCTATCTATGAATGGGGGCGATATAGAAGCAAAGAATTACAGCCCTGAGACCTGAACTCTTGGAATCTCCTGTTCATCCTTCAGGTCCAGGTTTATTCTTGCCAACTCTCCCAAAGTTATTGTCTGTCTCAAGATGTTTGCTATACTTTGAAAAGCCCCAGCTCTTGGAGTCAAGAGACTAGGCAAGAATCTCTGCTTTCCTTTTTTTTGAAAGGAAGTTTCTAGTCTTCATGATTATGAAGAAAAGTTCGAAAAAATGACTAGAGTGCAGCCCATGGGCGTCAAACCAGATTTTTTTAACTCTTCAGGTTGGCAGTGTTGCAAGTTCAAGTGAGAATTTGTGGTGATCACTGAAGTTCGTTCTGGGGTTCTTCCTATTAAGGCACACAGAGCTTGCATTTAACAAATTACTATTTTTTTCATCATGGTAGAAGACAGTAACCAGCCCTGTTGTCTGCAGTACTCTAATGTTCCTGCAGTCAAGAGACCCACCTTCCAAGTGGAGGATTCCCTTTGGTCTGTGCAGCCACACTCACATCCAACAATGATAGCTACTGCATTCTTCCTAGGGTGACCAGTCAGGAAGTGTGAAAAATCGAGACGGGGTGGGTGGTAATAGAAGCTTATATATGAAAAAGACCCAAAAAATCAGGACTGTCCCTATAAATCGGGACATCTGGTCACCCTAATTCTTCCCTTGTTATAAACAAGTCAATTGTCTGGGTTTGTGAGAGTTCTGGATATGGATACTACAGGTTTCCATTCTTGGTCCTTGTTTTGCAATCGTAGTTCACCTCATCCATCTTTAGAGGCACTTGCTTATATTTTCTTTATAGGGCCCTTTGCACCAGTGGTCAGGAAGGTCCTGGAGGTTTGCATGAATTAATGTTTTGGAGAATTCTTTAATGTCACTATCGCTCCACCTGAAGGTCTTCCTTCTGTAGGGGTTGGCATCTGCTCCCAACGTTTTGGGGATGATCTCTAGTCCCTCTGTATCCAGTTCCTTCAGGAGCAGTAGGGTTGCATTCAAGATGTCCTCCTTCCTTCTGCTGCCAGCCATCTTCCTTGGGGAGAAAGAGGAAATGTCCTCCAACAGAATGGGCTTCATGTCAAATTGCTATTCAATTTGGTTTATTTTCTTCAGGCTGATTTTAAAGGTTTGCCATTGTGGATTCAATGGCATTAAGTTTGGTGGACACTGGGAAGCCATTGTTGATATTCCACTTAGCTGGCAATGCAGTGGCTGTCGCCTTCTCAACCAGGACTTCTGACAGTTGCTCTGTGGTGTCCATGTGTTGCTCTGTGGAGTTCAAAGCTTCATCACTGAACTATCAGTTTACTTCCTTGCATTTACACTTTTCTTTTGCCTGCATTGTCTGTTGCAATGGTTGTACTTAAGGCAGACTAAGTTCTTTTGCCTAAATCCTGAATATTGTCTCAAAAGGGCTAGGGCCTAGAGAGAGAGTCATTGCTGGATTCTCAGCACAGATGGGTTCTATTTTCTATCTATTTGCAAAACCCTCAATGTTCTGCGGCATAATCAAGGAAGGGGAGCATACTGTGAAAAGTCTTTGAGTGTTCTCCACCACAGCATTGTCTAAGCCTTCAAAAATCATGAGCCACCCCCACCTTCAAATCATGAGTTTAGCTTAAAAAGCATGAGATTAAAGTATAGTAGTAATAAATAATGAGGATTCTTTTTTCTCTGCCTTCTGGTTTCTGAGCCTTTAGGAGGCACTTGGTTGTCAAGCTCTTCTCCACGCTCATGAAGTTTAGAAACTCACTTTAAAAAATAAATGAAATCTGAAATTCTTACCTAATCACTTGTCTTCAAGGGCTGGGGCTTTAAGAGAAATACCTCATATGATGAGACTCATGATAAAATTTTAAGAAGTGGCAACACTGCAATATTGCCATAAAGTGTGGAGCTGCAGCAATTATAACTTAGGTGTGGGGAAGATGGCATTTGTCTGCAAATATGATTATTCACTAGAGGTGAGTAAACACTGCAAAAATAATTCCCTAAATATCTGCTTTGGTGCCACACTTGACCCTTTTTGTATTTGCTTTCTGTGAACATCTGCACCATTGCTTTTCAGTGGCCTTAATGTTCACAGCAAGTACATTTTAAATTTACCCAAAATCTGACTTCTGCCCATCTAACTGGGGAACAGAAGCAATGCCATGTTGTTTATGTGAGCCATTCACAACTAAGCAATACAACAAGAACAGCAAGCCACAGTGTTCATGAAATTAACAAATAGTATATCTAAGTAAATCTCAAGCAATCACAACTTGCTCACAGATATTCCACAAACATAAAAAGCGGTCAGAATTGTTGGACACATTATTCGTTACCTATTATTCCATCAGCTCTGGTTCTTATCCACCAAGATTAACATTCTTGCTAGTTTCTGATTTTAATATGTTACTCCAGGCTAATAGCTTCTTTCTCTAGTAAACTTGTTTGTACAACAGATGGACCAACTCGGGAGGTTTGATCTTAGTTTGGAGCCAGATTTGAAGATCCTCAATGTATGTAGGTGGTGTTTTGGGGATTTGCATTCAATCCATTATGAAGAAAAGCCTAGATTATTAAGTCCTAATGCAGAGCCATTCTTCCCCAAAGTATGGAGCAACGAGAAGTGCCAGTCACAAGAGCTTAAAGTACTAAACCAGGTTTAATATTACGGTGGTCCTAAAGAGTTTAACTCTTGTATCTGATGCTAATTGAATGGCCCAGGGGTGAGTAAATGCAATACGTACCTTAGAACACTAGAGGGAGTGCAGGGGAGAAGTCAGAGGACAATAACAAGGTAGTAGGCTAACCGGGCTAGAGCACCATTGTGCCAAATGCTGTGCAAGCCAATAACAACTCCCTGCCCCATAGATCACCTTGAAGCTTGTTTGTTTCCATAAGGCAGGACTGAGCCCTGGGAAAAGCATGGAAGGCACAGTAAGATTGCCATCCTGCAAGAACTGTTCTGCGTGAACCCTCAGACGCATAGAGATCCATGCTGTGTTACTCTTCTTTCCTTCATGTATTGAAATCTACATGAGCCTTCAACCCTAGCAATTTTATTGCTTTTCTTTCTTGTTTCAGTCAAGCAGTAAATAATGCAGCATGGATAAGTGCTCCAGGTCTGTTCCTATGACCTCCAGAACCTTTGTGTAAATAATTCCTTTCCTACTGGACATATTCCAGCCCTCCTAGGTTCCTCTGGAATCTCCCACTTCGGAGACTCCATCCCGGAATCCCACCTGGTGTTCTATTTATCTCAGAGTGTGATGAAGAGTCGCTCTCAAGAACAATTGAAGTTCTAGGATTGGACATTCTTTTGCCCTTCTGATATGGGAACTGCTTCAGTACCAGCCCCACCGGTCACTCTGTGCTGTATTACAGTATCCCATCTTACTGAATGTAATAGCCAATGGAATAAGGCACATAACCTCATTGTGTACTGTGCATCGAAATCCACAGTCAGGGATTGCCTCTATCCATTTTCCACTCTGATCCAAGCATTCCTCAGAGCTGTAAGAGATGAGTCCCTACAAATGAACAAAGAATCATTTCACACTCTAGGTACCAGATGCACAGGGCAGCACAGTGCCCTGTGTTCCTAGTCCATACTGTGCAGTGCTTTTCACTTGAACACAGGAAGCAGTCTAACCCCACTTTATGCCAATATGTTTTAGCTTATCTATCCTTTGGTTTTAAAGAAATGCTGTCCAGATAAAAATCATGTGTGAAGCAGGCAGCATGGTGGGTGAACAGGGAATTAGCAAACCTGGAATCTATTCCCAGCACTACCACTGCCATCAGACCCAAGCATCCCTGAATCTGGAGAAAGTTTAGATCTTGTGAACACCTTCCCAATGCCACTTGCATTTGTGGGGAAATGGAATAGATATTTCACCCGCAAACCAACCCCAATCCACTCTTCTTCATATTAGGAATGTACATATTAAATCGTTAATAAATAAGTGCTGCACCATGTCAATATTAGGAATTTTTTTCCTCTTCAAACTATACAATTAAAGTCTAAATTTATTTTAACAGTGTCACTTGTTAATTATTTACATGGTGGTAGCACCCAAAGGCCTCCATTGTGCTGGGTGCTGTCCAAACATAAAGGAAGACGTGGCCTTTATCCCCAGAGCTTCCTGGCTAAGGCTCCATCCTGTGAAGACTTAAGCATATTTAACTTTAAGCACCTGTCTGAGTCTTTGCAGGATCAGAGTCTAGATTAGCACCCTCAGGATGATGTTTGTCTTCTGGATTCTAAAGTGAAGGTTGGGAGAAAATATCCTTGTTTGTCCCGAGTAGGGATAAAACATTGTAATGAATGTTTCGGTCAATGAGTTACATCTTGTTTTGTATATAGTTACAGAATGTGCATGCGTAGATTGGGATTTCATCAGGCTTATTTATTCAAATGCACTTAATCAAAGTTTTGGGGTTTTTAATGCCATAGTTTGATCTTGGAAAGTTCACCGTGAGTGTTCAGTACACAACAGTCAACATTCAACCTTTGCTAGTTAGTTCTTGTTAATCATCAGATGAGTCATGATATTGTTTGTGTTCCCTAATTGGATGAGCGAAACTCTTCCAGTCAGGAGGAGAGTTTGAAGAAGCCATAGGGCTTTGAAGCTCTTCAAGAGAGGAAGCTGATATTACGATTATGGAATTTAGAAAGTGTTAGGCCTTTTCCTGTCCAAGCCTCGCTGGCTTCTCTGAAACATCCCTCTAAAAAAAAGAGAGAAAAATCAGGCTATGTCAGATTTATTGTCTAGGCCAGGGTTGGGCAAATTCTTTGGCCCGGGGGCCACATCTGGGTATGGAAATTGTATGGGCGGGCCATGAACGCTCATGAAATTTGGGATCGGAGTGGGGCAGAGTGTGAGGGCTCTGGCTGGGGGTGCAGGTTTTGGGGTGAGGCTGGAGATGAGGGGTTTTGGGTGCAGGACCGAGGGGTTCAGAGGGCAGGAGGATCAAGGCTGGGACGGAGGTTGGGGTGTGGGAGGAGATCGGTGGTGCAGGCTCCAAGAAGAGCTTTCCTCAAGCAGCTCCCAGAAACAGCGGTTCCCAGCCAATGGGAGCTGTGAGGGCGGTGCTTGGGGTGGGGGCAGCGTATGAAGCCCCCTGGCAGCCCCTACATAGAATCCAGAGTGGGGACATGCTGCTTCTTCCAGAAGCTGCACAGTGCCTCGGCATGCGCGGAGCGGGGCAAGATCCCCGATCCCACTCCCTGACTGGAGCGCCGGAACAGGGCCAGACCCAGACCCCATTCCCCTGCGGGAACTCGATGTCTGGATGCGGCCCATGGGCCTTTGTTTGCCCACCTTTGGTCTAGGTACAGAGTTCACAGTGAATTTTCTCCCAGCACATTCAGGTACAAGCCAAGTCTGACTCCTCCATGTGCCTGGCCTCTGCTGAGGGGTTTGAGGAACCCTGTTTCTCTGCTGTGCCAAGCAGTGTCCTATCCCACATATAATATACCAGCTCCACTGTCAGCACTAGAGCGAGTAAGCTTACCTGTGATACATCTTACGAGTGATCACAGAAAGTGAATGCAGAAGGGATGCAGGAACAGATGAAACAAAGCGTGCAAGCCATGAGCCCGGTGAAGAAGAGGAAAGCATTGGCTAGGACTGGGGAGTCAGGAAAGTGGAGTTCTATTGTCAGCTCTGCCTCTGCCTTACAATAATATCTGACCTTGGGTAAGTCACTCTTCTTGGCAGGCACCGCCATTTTCTTCATCTGTAATACGTATACGTAATCTTGAGGAGGGGGAATGGATTCTGACTCTTGATTCTGTTGCATTCTGAGTATTGGCGGGCTCACTAGAGGGCCTGGCGGGAACAGGAGGAAGCCTATTTCTGCCCTCTTGGGCTTACATTTCCTAGCAGAGAGAGAACAGCCCATCCCGGCACACTGGCCAACACTGTTTAAAGGGATTTGAAAGGGAAGAATTTGCAGGCTGGCTTTGGCGAGGAACTTGTGTTCAGTGCTCCCACCCTTCTCACTGTGTGGAAAGAAGAAAGCGGGGAGGCGGGATGGATTCAGTGATGAGGGGACCCATGCGACACCAGGAAGGAGGGAGTCTTGGCGCAGTGGGATCCCTGATGCTGTGAATAGCTAGGCATGGCTGCCGCGACCCCCCACTCCCATCCATGTGCCACCCACACCCCCTCTTCGCTTTGAAGCGCCTACATTTTATACGGAGCCTTTTTTTAATACGGTGCTTGTTTGTAGAAGATCCCTAAATTAAGAAATGCAAATTTAGTCATAACCTATTCCTTTCCAAAGGCAACTTGTCTCACTTGCTAATTCCCCACGTGGCTCCATAAAGACCCCCTCGCAAACACCTGCAGCTTTCCCCCCTCCCCTTTGGGGGTTTATTGAAAATCTTTTTTTCCCCGGTGCGGCGAAACTTGCTTTGCTCTTTTGCCTCCTTTTCTTTCGCCTTTTCACAGAATAAATACAGCTGATCCATCTCCAGGCCCTGCACACGTGCCAGAAGAATAAATCGCATGCCTCATCCCCCCATTTAATTCTTTCCCCTGCTACTGTGTTTGCTTATTCTCACTGCAGCTGGAGTGCTGGTAGCAGGAGAGAGTTGACCTATTGCTGCCTTGTTTAGCAGTGGCTCTGCAGAGCCATTCCTCACCTTCCTCCCTCCACCCCTCCAAAAAAGAGACTTTGAAATCAACTGTTGTAGCCCTTGCTGGCTTTTTTTTAAGCGCTTGTCTTTGTTGCCAGTGCAAACACACACACACACACACACAGGAAACAGGAGGGGAGCACAGCCCCTGAAACATTGGACTGTCCAAAGCCCATGGGTTAAAACAAACATCAACACTGCGTCAAAGAGTTTGCCCGTAAGAGTCTTTTGTTATGAAGATAAGCTTGTTATCTCTTTCATTCAGATTTTAATCTGACAGGTCATTTGCATACTGCCAGCTGACTTCAGGGTGTGCATTAGATCCACTTTGCATTTAAATCCTCTGTCACTCAGCAAAATTAAAAAAAACGAGGGGGGATGTTAAGGGAAAAAAGTAAAGAACCACTTTCTGTTCCTACATATTATTGCCATTACTTTTTTGTAATTGATGAAAGGAAATGTTTTTCCAATGCTTGGGGGTCTGTGGACTGTCCTTGCAACCCAAAGACTCACATGGAGTTAGTTGCATGTCCAAGTTGAAACTCAATTTGACTTGAGACTATGCTGGCGCTCTAGGCCTGAAATGTCCTCCTGGATCCTGTTTTTCATTCAAATCCCTCTTCAAGCCCCACTCATTTAGTCTCTTCCCCCACAAACCAACCCTCCCACTCCAAATCCCATGCCCACTTAAGGCTTGATCCTGCCTCACTTCAGTTCAAAACTCGCATTGTATGAACAGTGCAGGATCAAGCTCTCAGCAACATGAAATAAAAACAACGGATGGGTGATGTGATGGGTGTACTGCAAAAACATGTAACCTCATTACCTGCTACTGTGTAAACACACCCTACTCTCTCCCTTGTCTGATATGGCCTTTCCACATGTCCCATCATGTCTTATCTAGCTAGAGCCTAAGTCTGCAATCCTTTCTCTCATGAGTCACCTTGGACTCTACCCATTTTTGTATTTCCATTGAGGTCAATAGGATGGCACTGTACATTAGAGTAAAGGTTGAGGGTTCCTAAACTATAAGCTCCCCAAGGGCAGGGGCTGTGGACCAAATCTTGTTCTCAGTTAGGCCAGTGTAACTCCAGAGTAGCTGCAGGGATTTACACTTCTGCAAATGAGAGCAGAAGGTGGCCCATATGTCTTTTATGCCTGTATAGCACCATGCACACCTATGGCCCTGTATAAATAACAGCAATGAAATAGTAATTAAAATCAGTGGCTACTGTGGTCCATGGATCTTGTTGGTGTTACTGGACTACAGTCTGAAACTTGCTCTTTCCCTTAGGGAGTACAATGCCCGGTAAACGCTGACGGCCCATGTGTTGTTGATGGCACAGTAGGGTCCCATATCAATGCAGCTGATGTCATATCAGTACAGGAGCACCGTTAAATGTCTCACTGGGATTCTCTGTGTCCCATCCTGGGTAAGTCCTTAAGGGACCATTCTGTGTCCGCCCACACTGGAAGAACAGAACTGTAAGAGGTTTGTTTCCTTCATCCCAAAAGGGGTTACAGGCTGGAACAAGGGGAATGGGGTCTCCTAAAGCATAGCACTGAATTGAGCTGGATGAAGAATAAAGAGCAAAGAATTTGAAAGGTTTCATTTCTTCTCTTGTTCACAGCCTGTGACTTTCACAAATATATTCATTCCTGAAGTTGTTCACCAAATGTCTCTAAATAATCCTGGCTATTTGTTATGATTATGAAATTTAAGATGTGCTGGTGACTTTGGCTTCAGGGCATTCCCAGCGCGGGTAGCTAGACTTGCGCTGGGTCTGCTTGAGCTAGCATGCTAAAAAATAGCAGTCTGGACATTGTAGCCTGGGTAGTTAAACAGCCTGAGCCCAAGCTCAGGGGGCTACCCTAGTCCACTACAACATCCACGCGGCTTGTTTTTAGCACACTCCCTCACCTTGAGCTTGTGCAAGTCTGTCTATCCAAGCTCAGCTGCAGTGTAGACACACCCAGACAGTTGCAAATGCTCACAAGTAGCTGCTGAAGCATTCATTATAATACGTTTATTAAGAATGTATTGTAGGGCCACTGGACCTTCCCTCAGAAATCACAGTACATGGTATAGATAATATAATGTCATGATATCAGCAAGTTTGCCTCCCAGTGGACGTTGGCATCATTTGTTCGGTGACAATGAACCGGGACAGGCCTATTGAGATGTCCATTGTGTTTTAGTGTTCTGCTCAGTGTAGCAAGCCAGTTCACCTTCAGCTACTTACTATCCCTTAGAACGGCTGGTGTTCTCACAAGGGCAGAATAATGTGGCACAGAACAGAGACCAGTGTTAGCTGGTAGAGTGAGAGAAGCAAGCATGTGACTTCATGACATTCACTTAGAAAGAGGGAGTGAAATCATTGCCAAAAGCAGTAATCATTGGCCAGTCACTTTGAGTATAACTGAACTCCCAATTCAGAGCCAAATGAGTAGTGTGTGCATTTCCTGCACAAACAGGCTAGATGCATCTCTTTACAGGTGAAGAGATCTGGAATTTTGGGAAGGACTTCTCTCCAACTTCTGGGATTTTTGAACTGGGATGAAAGGAAGAGAACGTTTAGTGAGGGTTAGATGCAAATAAGGAAATTCTGGTTGGTTTTTGTTTTTTGTTTTTTTCTTTTGCACTCCAATTTTTCACTCATGCCTGAAGACAGACAACATTTAGGAATGCTGGATTAAATAAGGGCAATGAATGCAAAATGAGAGCTTTTCAAGATCCTTTGGTTTCAGGCCAGTTCTTTCTCTGTATCCCTTTTCCCTAGCATCATTCTTTCAGCCAAGTGAGCAAGTTAATGGCTAGCTATATTGCCAAAAATTTTGCTAGTTGCTTCCTGCATCGTTAATGGGGATACACAAAATGTACTGGTTATCCATGCTTCTTTACCACCCTTGGTAACACTTCATTATATAAGGTACTTATATGGCCCCATTACCATATTGTCTGAGCACCTCACATTTTTTAATGTATTTATGCCCATTTTACAGATGGGGAACTGAGAGTGTAAGCAATTTGCCCAAGATCACACAGGAAAGCTGTTGCAAAATATGGACTTGAACTTGTGTCTCAGGCTAGTGCCCTCACTATTGGACCATCCTTTCTCTCACTTGCCTTGTAGGATTATGAGTAGGTCAACTGACCATTTTGTTGCCTCAGTTAGACTCCACTGGAAAACTAAGTCAGAAACAGGACTTTCTCTGTAACACAGACGCCACATCTGTGCTAAGCATTCTCTTGAAAATAGATTTCAGATCTCATCCACTCAACATTGCTCATGAAATAGAGGGAAATGATACAGCCTTGGTTAAAGGAAGGTTCCTCTGCACAGTACCAGCTGGGCACCTTAATTATGCCCAGAAATACACTATGCTATTCCAGTCTTTGTCTGTGGCACCACCACTGCTCTTCCAAAAAAAACCTCTGCCCACATTTGTAGGACCCACTGGTAGCAGGCTGAGTTCCCAGCCTTGGCCCACCCTCCCACCCCCAGCAGATGTCACCAGATTTGTTATAATCAGATCCAGTCTTTGGATCCCATTTGTTTCCAGCCAGCCAGGTCTGCGTGGAGTTCGGTCGCTGTCTCTAATCTGGGTTTCTTGGGCACACACACCCAGGGTACAGATTTCCTATCTGGCCTCCTTCTTTGGGATGTGGGACACCGCAGTTCAGCTGCCCTGGGCCCTGAGATCAGAGGTGAACATTGCAAGCCTTTTCAGTAGCTTATGCATCCTCTCCTAGAGTTCACCACCATGGGGACTCTGGATTGTAGTTTAACTCTTCAAAGCTGGGATCATTCACAGACTTTGCAAAGGAACTGCTTAAATACATATGCACACTTTACTTATAGACAGTACAAGAGAGCTACAGATCTAGCAAAACAACAAACTCCTAAATGCAATCCTCCTTCATCTGCTTTTGCCTTGTGTTATAAGTCTGGCTGAGCTGAGGTCATTAAAGGACCTGAACCTCCTGCCTTCACTACTCCTGCTGAGTCTTCTGTGTCAGGCAATGAAATGGCTGCCTGTGCTTAGCATGCCATCTTTATAAGCAGTCTGCAACACCTTTTCTTTGTTTCTGTCCTTCCACTGGAATTTTCCATGCTGCAGCCCCAGAGCTGCTGGCAGAGTCGTTAAAAGTCAGTGACTCTGCCTATAGCAACCCCATTGTTCTAGCAGGGTAGAGCTATTCAGTACTGATGACTCTTTGATGGCCCTGTTTCAGTTCCCCAGACATAGCCTGTTTTCTGCTACAAAACGGAAGTTCTAATCCATACTGAAGGTTACAATCATAAACTCTATTCATAAAACAAAGAGGAATTAATAACTGGACATAGACATATTCCCCGAATTGTCGTACGCAACAACAGCACCAGAATTTGCAGTGGTTTTATGCCACGGACTAGGGAGGCTGTGACTGGCTATTCTCATTTTTTGGCTTGTTAACCCAAAGCAGTGATCCTGGAGTAAGCTAGCAGGTCACTGGTTTGAAAGAGAAGGTTGACATTAAAGTGGAAAGCAAGGAACTGTAGTGAACATGCTTTTGGAGGAGCCATTTACAGGCAAATATAATGTATACTTCATGGGAATAAAAAGTGTTAGCCACAAATCACTACATCTTTGAAAAATTATTTAATCATCTAATTCTAAGGTGTTTTCCAATCATTAAGCTCCCCCACTCCCTAAGGCCTTGGGAACGTGATGCAGGGACCAGACATTAATAGACACTGGGTGGCATCAGGACTCTCTTTGAATGCACAGATGAAGTCCATACTGATGTGAGCCCAGCTCTGGGCATCATTCATGACAATCACAAAGATTTCAGGAACTTTAGCTGTAGCATCAAGTTGATGATATTCTCTGTGTTCTCACTGTGAATCTGCCAAGCTTTGTACATGTGTTACACATACAAATAGAATGAAAGGGAAGGGTGACGTGCACCGATTCTGTTATGGCACATTAAAGCCATAATGTTGTTGCATGGTGCACAGCAGAGTCCAGGAGGGTGTTGTGCTTCAGCACAACTGCAAGCATAAGGTACAAGCACAGCCTCAGGCCTCCTGCATGGTGGTGTCCTTATTCACTGTGGGCATGGCAGAAAGCGGGGAGGGTTGGCAGAGAATGGGCATGTCTGAGAAGACGTGGCCCTAAGTGTGATCCTCCTCAGTTCAATGAGTCACTCAGCTCTGCTTTCTGCCTTCCCCCATCTCTCCAGGCCTCATTCTTGTTACTAGGCATGAGTAGCCTGATAACTAGCCAGCAGTGTTCTCATTAATGCAATATTAGGGTCTTCTGCACCTCCTGCCATGCTTGTTATGTTATACCTTTAACACTCTGGACCTGTGCTGAGAGGACATGAACCTTTCCTTCTAATAACAACAACATTGGATACTTCCACTTTATAGGAGCTAGACTCTGGGGGAGGGGGGAATGAATTATTTTAGTAATATTTAGGTCTTTTCCATTTCTCTATATAAAGCTATGATCCTAGGGATACAGGCCCTGGAGAGAAAGTGGTCTGGTTCCAGTTTTGTATGGCAGCAATACAATCTTATTGATGATTTCAAGATTGGTTATTGTTTAATTGAACAATTCAATAAATTTTCCTGTCCCTTAAATGATGAGATTTCTGCTGCAATGCAAAGACAGGCAGCAGGTGAATTCCAAAATGCTTGATTCATGACCCACAGAATGTTGTTTCAGATTAAGAAAATGTCAGAATGTTAAATCCTAGAATTACAATGTGCCTGATACAATACAGAAAATAGGAGCTATGGGAAAGATCACAGCTCTTCTCTGAGAGTCCCAAGACAAAGCTAATGTGAACTGAGCATGAGCCAGTTAGTAACTTCCAACATTTGAGAAACAAAGACAAATAAAGGTGACTCCAAGACAAAACTCCACTATACTAAAAGACCCCAGAGCACACCATCGTCACTCCAACCACCAGAACGATACTGGAAAGGACCCTGAAAGACCTATCTTCGTCCACCAGGCCCGACTCAACTGCGTTCCCCTCAGTGGAGTCGTCTGCCATGGCAACCAGGATAAGTGCTGCAGAAAGTGCAGCTACGTCAACGAGACCCTGCCCCACGTCCTGTGTGGATGCAAACAAATGGTGGCACTGCCACAGTGCAATCCAGAACCAGCTGGTGAAAGCCATCCCGCCATCCCTGGGGAAGATCACCATTGACTCTGCCATCCCCGGGACAGACAGCCATCTGCGACTCAACATCGTTGTGACTGATGCAGAAAAGAAGAAGGTCCTCGTGGTAGACGTCAAGGTGCCATTTGAAAACAGATCACTGGCCTTCCATGAGGCCCAAGCACGGAAGGCATTGACGTACACCCCTTTGGCCAATAGCTTGTGATCCCAGGGCCACAGGGTCCAGATCCATGCCCTGGTCCTGGGAGCCCTGGGCGTGTGGGACCCCCACAGTGAATCGGTACTGAGGGTGTGTGGAGTCGGTCGACACTATGCCTGGCTCATGAGACAGCTCAGGATGTCCGACACCATCAGGTGGTCCAGAGACATCTACAGAGAACACATCATGGGACACTGCCAGTACCAGGTCGAGTAACCAAGAATGCCAGCCAGGGAAATAATCCACTTCCTCCCTTCCCTGACAAACCGAAGGATGCACCCCACCCATGTACTTATTATCTACACCACTACTGACTTGGACGCTTAATACAGAGATGAAGCGTAAAATGGTATTAATTAAGCTTTGGCTGGTCTGGGGTTTTAGTCACCAGTGTAACTACAGTGTTGCAAAGCCCTACTGTAGACCTAGTGTTCCAGTATAAACTGTGACTTGCATGCTCTGGGGTCAGCAAGTCAGAGTTTACACTAGTGCATTGGCTCTACGCTAGTTGGCATTAGATCAGTGTTGCTACAATGCTGTAACTATCCTGGGGACTTAAACCCAGTATAAGGGGTGAAATCCTGGTCCTGCTGCTGTCATTGGCAAAATCCCATTGACTTCAGAGGAGCGAGGATTTCACCCAAGATCTTAGACTCCCTTTAGCCTGGCTGATACACAAAGTTGTGCTTTTCAACTAAAGGTGGGATTTCTAAATCGACCTAGCTAAATTGATGCAGGTTTATGTATGAACATTTTAAAACTGATGTATCCATTTATTCTGTAACTGTAAATTTCCAGACTAAACCAATAGTACCAGTTTTAAACTGATATAAGTGTGTCTACACAGGGGCTTTAATAAATCAGTTTTTAAACCAGTTTAAGTTAACCAACACAACTCCTGCTTGTAGAAAAGCCTTTACTCTCAGGTTCCTTTAGATCTGCTTATATACACTTAGTGAAGTAAAGGAGAATCACAGTTGTTGTAATTTACACACTCAGGAGTCAGACAAAGATGTAAATTACAAGGGAGGGTGGCTTAGTTTAATTTATATTTTCTTACAAGCCCTGTCAGCCACTTTCCTGTCAATGCTCCTCTCTCGTGGCCCTTTGGTGTGTGAGTGAGTGATGCCACCTTAAGCTCCTTCACACATCAACAGAGCAGTTTCAGGGGATCAGCAGTTCTAAATTTACACCACCTTGTGCATCACTTCAGCTTTTGGGCTAGCAGGTCAAACTGAGAGGTAAAATGTAAAGTGGAAAGAGCGAGGCCAGGTTTCACATTGATACAGTTAGTGGGTGTGAGGCTAAGGAGGCAAGTCTAAGCCGGTGTAACATACATGCTGAGAACGCTGGATGTAGATGTAAATGACACTGTTGCAGAGTCCCTCTGAATTTGGGCCATAGTCTTGGGGTCACTGCTGCAAATAGCATAGTCCTGGTCTGGTTTGTCTCTTCAATAGCCCATTGCCAAAATTTACTGTCCATAGCACAGGAGATTTTGCTTCCCATTTATAGCATTTAATCCTATGTCTTCTCTTTCCTATTCTGACTAAACAGATGAAGGAAATACAAACATGTCCATCCATGTAGCTGTTGTCAGAAGTCCCCCCTCACCAGTTGTATCTTGTTTTGTCTGCTGACCATCTTGCTGCAATATTCAAGGTTGGTTGATTTATGATGGTTTGAAAACAGTGATTAGTGTCCAATGCTAGCTTCTAATGCTGGGGATTTCCTGCTGGATATCATTATACAGTGTGTGTGGAAACATGGACTCCCCAGTATGGAGACTGTGGTTTCACTGAGCTAAAGCTCTTACATCACAAATGGAATATCCAACGTGATAAATACAATTATTTTTTTCATTTGTTATTTTGGCACAAAGCATGTAATGGGCCCTAAAGTTTGCTGAGCAGAATGTGAGTGATGTCATTGCACATATAAATTCAGTGGTATGGTTAAGCAAATGTAGTAGCTGTATAGAAGACAAATACAGTCCTGTAGCTGTAGCATATAACGTATATATCCACCAACAGAAGGGCCAGTTTGTGCGCCCACACAGACCTACCCTGAGAGGAGTGAAGTTTGCTTGCTTCATTTGGTTTCCTCAAGAATCTTCAGTGAAGGGGCTCAGATATGCCCCCACCCTTGCAAAAGAAGCAGTGGGTGTTTGTCCCTCACAACCCATGCATCCCTTGAGATCCACATGGACCTTGGAAGTTCTGCTTGGGATCAGAGCCATTGGTACACAGAGCTTCACTCTGTCTCTGGGGCTGTGTCAGAAACAAAAGCAGAAACCTCTGGCAGTGAGTCTTAGAGCCCAGGTCTACATGGCTGGGCTCAAGGGCTCGTGCCAGGGTGCCAAAAGTAGCTGTGTAGACATTTGGGCTCGGGCTGGAGCTTGGGCACTGAAGCCTCACACCATTTCCTAGGCTTCACAGCCTGGTCCAGCCCCAGCCCAAATGTCTACACAGCTATTTTGAGTGCCATCGTGTGAGCCTGAGTCTGCAGACCCAGACTCGCTGCTGTGGGCTGCTGCTAGCCATGTAGCTGTACCCTAAGTGGTGCTGCCGTCTCCCTCTGGCTCATGGTTTTGCAGCTGAATTTGGGCTGCATTGCCACTGACTCTTCTCTTGGCCATTGGCCACAGTGGTGGGGTTGTACAGCACAAAGCGAATCAGGAGAAAAGTTAAACCAGCTTTAGGCTTCCCATAGAGGGATTTTAAATGAAGGGGGCCAGTTCTGCTCCCCTTTCTCATACAAGCAGGCCATACTAAAGCTATGCACCTGCATTAATTTGACTAAAACCAGTGAGTTCACGTGGGGACTTGTGACCCCTTTAATTTGCTTCCTGTGATCATTCGTCCCAGTGAGTTCTCATGTGTAAGAATATTGGTGGAAATGAAAGTCTCAAGCTTAGGTCCTTATGCAAATGTCCATCTATGTGAAGTTGGAACTGGATGCAGTTTGCTCAAGCCCTTCTCCTGCATTGTGAAGAGTTGGATCACCCAGGCAAGGAACAGAAACACCACCATGGGCCTGATGTTCAGAGCAACCAAAATATCAATTGATTTCTATGGAAGCTAAGAGTGCTCAGTACCTCTGAAAATCAGGCCAGCTATCTGTGGCTAAAGTAACAATCTCACAGCAAGAGTAACAAATAGTTGAATGAATCACCTCAGCAAACAATTTGTGAGCCACCTAGAAGTCAAAGTTCATATAAAACATTAATTAATTTAGCCCCATTGACTTGACTGCAGTAAAGAATATTGGTGTGTCTAAGGGCTGCAGGAACAAACCCGTGGAAGTCAAGTTTCCACTGGACCCTGAATCAATCAGGGAATTGGTGAAGTTGCGTGAAGAAGCAGGGGTAAGTATGGTGGTCATACTTTGTACATGTGAGGGAATGGGTCTTCTGGGTGTGCTGGAGTGAGAAGAACTGGGACTTTGGGAATTACCATAGAGGAGAGAGCTGCAATAGTAGGGACAAGAGGCTGAATGGCAGAAGCAACCTCTGAAGTGCCCTGGAACTCCACAACTTTTTAATTGAGTTGAAGAAAAAGGCCGGCTGAGCTCCCACCCTGGAGGTTAAAGTTTGTTTTAGCCACCTTATCTAATCTCTCTCCTAACTTTTGCTGGGGGAAAGCGTTTATTGCTCGTATCATGTTACTTCATGAGCACTTGTTGGCTGTGGTTGTTTGCGTGTGTATGTAGATGTGAAGTTAGATAACTACGGGCCTTGCATTTTTATGGATCATTCAATCCAAACTTCTCCCACTGGCAGATGTGGTGATGTGCTGTGTTCGTTACCTGTGGGCCTTCTGTTATCAGGGTGTAAATCAGCAGAGCAGGACTCTGTTTATATACATAAATTGCCACAATCTGACAGCTTAATACCCTCTTGACTTTTTACCCTCTGCGGGGGAGAGCTTGAAATGTCTTACAGTGCTAGTCACCCAAGGAATGACGGCAGTGCTAGGTGACTATAAAAGGACCACGCATTCTTTTGACCTGTACTTATGAAGAGATCTGACTCTTCTTCAGGGTTGGCTGCCTACCCATGTGCACCCTGGAGGAGAAAGACCATTGAAATATACCAGTCAAACAGGAAATTATCTGCTCTCCCCTTGCTAAATTACTACCTGGAGAGCCAGTGACTAGGCCTCAAACAAGAGAATTCCATCCATTCCCCTACAGACATGATTCCTAAGCATGCAAGACTCTGCACTGATGATTTGGTCAAGACAAGGGCAAATCCACCAGCTGCTGCTTCACTGCAGGGAATTGTGCAATTTTGTATTTCATCATTTTCAGGGAATGTCTAAACTTTGCCTGGATGAAGGCAAAGGCTGGTGACTTTTCCTGAACAGCCACAGTGTAAAATTCTCCAGGCCTCCCTTTGGCCTCCTTTGAGGTATTTTGCCATTAGTGCTTTTGCGGGAAATATGAGAAAAATGAGCAGTCTAAGTGGATACACCCAACAGACTAAAGGTGTTTCCCATGAGATGGGCATGGGGTCACCAAGGAGGGTCACTGATGGCAGCAGGGAATGATCATAGGGCCCATGACCATCACAGAGATGGGGATGAGCCACCTTTGTGGAGCCTGTTTTTGTGAACCTCACAAACTACAATGTGTGTTACATACGCATTTGGCTTTTTGTAGGAGATGGGGGAGGTGAGAGAGATTCCTGGGTTTATGGGAGTCCCTTTTGAAAATGTCCTAAACCTTTCCTAGCCTTCCCCCTCTTGCCCATGGTGAGAGAACTAGTCACTCTGCTTTTTTCATCTCTAAGCCCCTTTTCTTTTTTACCTATAGAGGATTCACACACTTCCTCACACATCCCTCTATAGTCTGTCAGAGAGATTCACTTGCAGAAAGAGCTTTACCAGGAAGTTCTCCTCACATTGGGTGTGCTCATGAGATGACAACTTACCCCCACCACCGAACCACTGCCTTCAGAGCCCTGAATGTGTGCTCTGCAGCTGAGTCTTGTGTTAAGGTGGGGAAAGCTAGCCTGGGGCTTTGATCTCTGATAGGAGCCAGCTTCTCTACCTTCTTGCTGTGAAGGTAGCTTTAACCTGGGCTTGTCTGCATTGCCACCATCCCCAGTTGTACAGCACACAGTTCTTACTACAGCATGCCTTTCAGGTTTGTTTTTAAAGTGCAATTCTAGGCTGAAAATTGACACTCTAAGAAATTGACCTTGTGGAATACTTCTGTCTTGCTGATCCCAGGTCAAATGTTCTCAGTTTACAAGTCAAAAGATGCTGGTGCCACAGACTTCCCCTGCAGCTGGGTTCTTTCTGTCTCCAATATCATCACCCTCATGGTAATAAAGATTCTGTAGTTGGAACTTTGCTGTGATTCTGTCAATGATGTACAAGAGAGTAGAATCTAGCTCACCCTCCTGCTGTTGTCTGCTCCTGTAGGGTTCATCTGGTAAATATTTGCTGGGTAGCAGAGTATAGTGGGGAATACGGCGCTAGACTGGGAAGCAGGAGACTAGTTAGAGAGAAAGTGATTAAGCTGCATGAAGGTGCCATGAAAGTGCTAGAAAAACTTCCACCTGCAATGGTTAGACACACGTATGGTTAACTAGCCCCATTCTAGCGTTCACAAACTAGCACAGGGGAGCTCTCCACAAAAATATTGCTCCAGTATTTTTCAGTAATGGTCCAAAGCATTAGAACTTCCACTAATGCTGTTCACGATGATGGCCAAGACTGTAGAATAATGGGATGTATTTTATGAGGTTATGGAGTGAGCCCAATTTAGGCCTGTTGCTGTGTCCTTTCCCTCTGCCCCTAGGAAATGATCATGCCTGGCTTTTTAGAATGAAGTTCGCCCTGCGCTTGCTTTGTGTGAGGAACTAGGCTGGAGAGTTGGATGGAGGGAGAAGTGGAATTCACTCCACTTCTTCCCAATAAAACCATATAGAGGTAGGCTGCAGGGTTTTGACACATACCTGCTTTTCCAATCAAGGATTAGAATAACAACCACTGCCTCTGTGTGAGGGTGTTTAAGACACTCATTCCATATAAGAGTGGATCCTAGGCTGGCTTCCCTGGCCAGCTCCCAACAGCCCCTTCTGTGCTACTGTTGAGTACAGAGATGCAGAAGACCACTTTCTGGCTATCCTGCCTGGTTCTCTCCCTCACACCCTTGCAGAGACCTACCATGGGGTACAATTAGTGCAGGGGCCACCCCTCCCTCACTGTGGGTGGAATTTCACCTGGAACCTTCAAACATTTGGTTTTTAAATTCTGAAGGGAGACAGGCTCCTTAGACCCTTTTGTTTTGGTTACATTTTAATCTTATTAATGTTGATATTAAAACCAAACACCACATAACATCATGCAGGCCACAGGAGCAAATCCCTCCCCATATAATAGCGAGGGAGTAGCCCGAAAGCCAGCTGAAGTCTGAGAAAATGGCCCAGGCTGCCCTCCTGCTATAACAACAGAGCCAAAGCTGGTCCATTGTGGGGATTCTGTAAATTTCCAGAGTCTTCAAGAAACAGGCAATTTCTCTTCATCTACATGGCCTAGTGCAGGGGTCTCCAAACTACGGCCCGGGGGTCAGATGTGGCCCCCGGCTTCGATTTGTCTGGCCCTCCTCCAGCTGAGCAGGCATGCCAAGCATGCACATGGAGAAGCTGCCACTGCCCCTGTCCCCGCAAGCTGCTGCCCGCAACCCCATGTGCGAAGGGATGAGTGCCCCTGCGGCAGCAGCCAGAGGAGTAAAGGGGAGGGCACGGCAGTGGCCGGAGGAGCAAGGGGGGGGGCATTTTGCATATATTTGCATATATTGAATTTTTTCACAATCCTTTGGCCCACGAAGCCCCTTCAGAAATCTATTGTGGCCCCTGTCTCAAAAAGTTTGGAGACCCCTGGCCTAGTGCAACACACAGCTGAGAGGATACTGTCGTGGGCTGTCACAAAGTTTGGGCATATCCTCTTAGGAGCAAAGGAAATACAGTTGCCCTCTGACTTTGGTGCTGGACACCCACCAGTCCCATCACTCAGGATTGGGGCCTTTAAAAATATTTCTCTGTTTTAGATCTGAGGTTCCTCATGGCACAGACAGAAGCCTGTGGACCAAATTCAGCCCATGGTGTAAATGAGCAGAGCCCCTTATTGAAGACACCTGCTTACATCAAGGCTGAATTTGGCCCCTCATTTCTACCTGTTTGTACTGATTTCACATAAGAGTACACAATGAATGCATTGGTAGCTGGGAGTGGAGGCCTTTTTATTTGGAATAATAGAAATCTAAACGTATTTGCCCCATTTTCCACTGTGGTGTGTCTGTGTGGCACATGTGTGTGGCGTGTACATGTGTATGTCTCTATTTCACGTATTCCTCACTCCAGGAAATCAAGCCAGTTTAAATAAAACCCACATCAGAACACAAAGTGGGAGATGGAAAATGTGTTTCTTAAAAAAATATTAAAGATCATTCTAATTAGAATTGAAAAATCTGCAGCAGGGTTGACAGGGCTGCTGACAGGGCTCCCTTTCCTGAAATACTCTGCCTGGGCTTTTTCGTCTTGTGAGCAGAATATTTTGACGTTTGTGCTTGCTTGGCTCTGTTTTTGGAGCCCAGTGGAACCTGCAGCCTAATTAAATGTAACAATTCCTGAGAATGAGGGTTATTTTTTTTCCTAAGGACAATAATGGAGCTTAAAAAAGCAAAAGACAGAATTAATCTATTTACTCCAGGCTGCCTGCTTCCTGACCTGGCCTCAGCACCTGAGGGGACAGGAGCAGAACAAATTAGACAGGGATTTAGTCACTGGGAAACATTGGGGGGTTGGAGTTGGGGTGCGCACCCCCACTCTTCACTTGAAGAACCTAATGATGCAAGGTTAAGCGGCCATAATTTTCCCTCGCAATTGACTTTTTTGTAGCTCAGTGTTGGGTTTTAAGCTGGTATCGCACACAGCTAGTTTTAAAGGGGCCTGAAAGCAATGCTGCAGGGCTACATGGTCCATTCTCTGGCTTTCCCACCTCAATTCACCAGCCCTGCCTTTGGAGCATGGCTTTGGGAATCCTGGGGCTTGCAAGCTGATCAGTAATTATAAGACCATTGTAACAGGAGTTATATCAAACAAGGAAGCAGAGAAGAAATAAAATGCAGGTCGGAATTACTGAGTATTAGATAAGCCCAACTGTTCATTAATAATCCTGAACACTTACTGCACAGAGTTCTTTTCCTTCCAGAGCTTTTACTAGGCGTATTTTATTTCCAGCTCACGGTCCGCAAGATGAGCTCCATCCTTCCCGTAACACATGAAAAAACACTGCTAAAATTTACTGGAGAATATACTCACCTGTCTGTGTAACGCTGACAGACCATGGTCATCAGTGGGTACCTCTACCGCATGAGCTAAAAGCCAATTTGCTGTCAAAGCTGTAGTGCAGACTCATTAATCTCTTGCTGTCTCTCTCTCTCTTTCAGTGGTCTTGGTGCCACTAGATGGGACAGAACACCACACCCTGAAGGTGTGTGGGTTACATATGGAGTCTGTATTTCCCGCACCTGCCTAACACAGCCAGGTCTCTGATTCCAGTGCAAGTCAGAGGGCTACATAACCCAGGAGACTGGGGATAGGCTGAAGACCTTTCACATCGAGTCCACCCACTCCAATCTGGCATGGGTCAACACCAGTGACTGGAAATTGTGTCTGTTTGATAGCTCATTTGAGATTGATGGCCAGAGTCTACTTTCCAGTGCGCGAGTGTGTCCATTAAAAACCCCACTATCCATCACAACTGGCAGCAGAGCAGCCAACTATTGTTTGGACCACAGAGACTGAGCTCCTCTCTCACCCTTCCAGGAACATCATCTCCTTGGGTCTGGGTTGATTCACATTGCCAGCGTGTGAGTGTGTGTGTGTGTGAGAGAGAGAGAGAGAGAGAGTGACTTGCATAGCTGCTGCCTGTGGTATATTCAGTTTAGGGGCAGAAGATGGTGTCCCTGGGCTATCAGCTCTGGTATGACTGATCAAAATCCTCCAAAACCTCCAGCCAGCTGATATTGCTCATTACTCAACTGAAGTAACTGTGGGACTGATCCGAAGGAGGCCTTCTGGGTGCATGAAACTTCTGCTGACTTCAGCTTGGCCACAGACTCTCTCTCCCTGCCTTTTTTCTCCTGCCAGTTTCCCATTCTGTGGCCCCATTCTCGCACATGACTTCAGTGGGCGTTCTGCATATCCTGCAGTGGGAGAATTGGGCTTTACATGCCCAGACCCTCCCAAGTAACAGAGCTCCCATTTAGGTCCCTTTTTGGCATGCTGGTCTTGTTTGCCCTCATCCGGCCATGACTGTGCCTGCAAATGGGTGCCTGATGTCTTTTCAAAACGGCAGCCTGATGGCAGCAATGAATCAGCAGCCAGTGGACTTGTCAAAGGCATTCCTTCACTTTAATCCTATTGACAGGGGCTGCTGCCTGGAACAGGAACTGCGGGGTGAGCCATGTCAACAGCAGATTCTTATTACAGATAATATTGATGGGGCCTTTACTTGAATAATGAAGGGAAGAGCCCTCTGCTTTGACGTTTGTCTCCAAAACCTAGAATTACTAAGAGTTTAAACGTCGGAGGGGAGCTTAAGATAGTTACATCTTAAAGGATCTGCTTTCTTGTCACCTTCAAGGCTAGGGAAAGGAGTTTAGCCCATATGCCCGGAGCTCCGCACTGACCTTTACACTCCTCTTAATAAATGTTACAGTTAAATAACGTCGGATGGATTTTTCTATCTACTGTAATATGTTATCCAGGGAAAAAAGGGGGAAAAAGCTCAAATCCCTGTTTAATATCAGTGTTACTCATTATGTTTGCTAGCTGCAGGGTGAAAGGCAAGCAAGAAGGGCAGGGACAGGACAATTCAGTCTATATTATCAGGGTAGTTCCTATCACTGCACATGATTATGTGTGTGTCTCTGTAAATACTAGGAAAGGGTGAACCAGGTCTGGATGAATTAAGCTCCATTCATTGTGAATTTCTGGCAAAAACACAGACCAGAACCCAAATCTTTGCAAATGTTTGGTTAACTTTTCCGCATGTTCTTTTTAATTTTTCTACTGGATCTGTGTTGCCTGGTTCTGAGAACAGAGATGCCAAAATCCCAGGGGAGAGGCTGTTCCGTTCATTATTTGGGATGAAGGCGGTAAGTGTCAGAACTGTCACTAAAGAGCCTGCCCTTGCAAGGTTTGCAAGCCCATTGTGTTTGGGCTTAGATATCACAGTTACAGGTTCCATACTCAAAATATCATTGAAACAGAACTGGGGCTGGCTAGTGGGATAGCATGTCACTATTGGGGATCTAAATATGATTGGGAGTTCAAAAATATCACGAAGGACTGGTCTCTCTGAGAGTTCTTGAGAAATATGTAAAAAGGGCTGGATTTTCTTGCTCATGCACAGTGCAGCTGAGAAGGGCAGGAGGCAAAATTAGTCCTAAGCTATCTTTCTGCCTCCCAGATCTTGAGGCTGGCTACGGCCCAAACTAGCACCCAGTGTATGTTACAGCAGCCAGAGGGCTGCTCCGACTTAAGCCAGCTAGGGGCTGTTCTGCCAGCCAAGGATTGCTGGAGTATAGCATGACTCCATAGTGCCTCCAGCCCACCCTAAAGCAACCCAAAGACAGGGGGAAAGGGAACAGATGACATGAAGTGTCAGGGGAATTCCTAGTTGTCCCTTTAGGGTAGCTTTAAATCTCCTTTACTTGCTGGAATGAATTTGACCAGAGCTTAGGATCTGGCTCAAGAAGTTTGTCATGCCTTGCAAGTGAATCTGTTCTCGTGAAGTTCCCAGTTGGATTTTGTAGAGTCAAGAGTTTTGGATTGTTCCCAAGCATCTGAGTTTTGGGCACTTTTTCTGCACTGAACTGTTAGATATTTTCCATACACAAAGAGCTGCCAGAGACTGTTAGTATGAATTGCTTCTGTTCTAGATGAAGGGAAGTGACAAAACAAGAGTAAAGTCTCCAAGTGTGCTCTAGCATTCTGTTTGTATCTCCCCTCTGCAGCAGGCTACTGCCACATGGAGACCAAAATGGCTGCTTTCTCTATAAACAGACAGAGTTCTTAATGTAAAGGTGTGATACACAGAAAAAAAAGGCCCCAATCCAGTACCCATTGCAGTTAACGGAAAAACTCCCACTGACTTCAATTGATATTGGATCAGGTCCAAAGGGCATCAGAGTTTTGTTAGCTGAGTGCACCCTATGAACCTCTGCATCTTTTGGTTCAATGTCAGCATCTGCCTACTGGGGTTTAGTCCCCACAAATCTGTGTCCATTTAATGCTTCAAACTATGTGGCTCAAGTGGGCACCAATGTTTATAAGCCAAGTAAGCGAAAGCTCTTCAGCGCTGTCTCCTATAGCAGTTTTACAGACCTATTGAACTGCAAACTGCTTTCCCTTCCAGCGGAGATTTATGCAGTCTAACTTCCTGACAACTGAGGTGTGGCATATAAACTCAGCCCTTCTCATAATAACAGGGGACAATTGAACTGGGCCTGCTCTGACGTCACCACATCTAGCTACACGAGGAAACTTTCCCAGGAGGAACAGACATGTGGAGCACAGAGCTAAGGAGTGTTCCTGAAAACACCAGACTGCTCTGTGCCAGCCAGTGCCAGGCAGGAAGCAAACCAGACGTCTCTCTGCTGCTATGGCTCTTTTTTGAGGGGGAAAGTAGTTGGCATCCAAAGAGCAACATGGTAGGGAGGGGATGCTGGCCACAAAAGAAACCAGCTGATGGATACACAAGGAGCCAAAAATGAAGGCAAAAATATCACTGTATATGTGACACACTTGCGTGTGGAGTGTGGGGGTCCTGTGTTAATACAGTGAGAATACAGGCCCTGCATTGAAAATGGCAGGTATAGGGTTGGAGCAGGAAAGGGCCGAAGTGGAATTAATCCCCAAAAGGTGGATCTGGGTTTCTCTATCCCCAAGTATTGCATTGTGTAGGCACAACAATAGCAAGGCTTGAAATTTAACTGTTAAGACAGTTCCAGTCTGTGGTTGGCTCTTCTCTCTGTTGCTTTGTTTCAAACTCTTTCAACCTTTGAGGAGGTGGGATTTCACCCGGGAATTGCTCCATTGCACAGATCTATCCCAGTACTTTTATAAGACTGTAAATGCCATTGAAAAGAATAGTCAGTCAATGGAAATATGACATAAAATCCCACATGCCTAAAAGGAATTCTGCCTCCCTCTGTCTTGACTGCCCTCCAGCCTCAGTTCTGGATTAAGACACCTTCCCTTTGGGCAGTTCTTTCATGCGCTGCAGGCTCTTAATTTAGGCAGCTCTGTGTTCTGTACCCCAGCCCTGTGCTCAGGTTCCATTTGGGCCTGTTATGTCCGTGCAGTCTGCCCAGTTCCTTCTCCAACAGGAGCCCACCCCCTAAAGGAGAGCTAGCCGTAGGGGCAGGATCTCCTGATAGCTTTCTAGCCAGCCAGGGCTTGGGGAAGGTGGTGGAGAGTAGGGCTGGCCTGGCTTAGCCAACTGGGAACCAAAAGCGGGCTGAAAATTGGAATTTCCAGCCCATGGGAAATTCCAAAGTTTCTAAATTTGTTTTTGTCTTAAACTGTGATGGGAAAAAAAGTCAAAATCTCGAAATTTTTCATGGAACTGAAAGATCTGAACATTTTTTATTTGGAAATGTTGAACCAAAACATTTTCATTTGGGTCGACCTGGCTTAAAAAGAAATATTCCATTTAGATTTTTCCAATGGAAAAAAAATTCAGCAAAATTGAAATTTTCTAATAGAAAATTAAGATTTTGTGGTTAGTGCATTTTCCACTGGAAGACTATTTTGATGGAAATTTTCTGACTAGTGCTACTTTTTAGAGTTATACAAGTGTGGAGGCAAACCCCACTCTTTCCTTATGTACTCTATAAAACATTTGTTTTTGCGAGTGCCAAGTACAACAAAAACTATAGTCTTCATTGCTGAGGACAGAAAAACAATTCAGTTTTAAAGGAAATCTCTTTGGCAATTTTAAAGCTGTAGAAGTTTAAAATGGGTATCTTTGCAAACCTATATTATGTTCTCAACTTTTCTTTTTTCTCTGCTTATTTCTGAGGATGCCATATTTAAGGACGTATTTGTTATGTATAGTTCAGTTAAAGTCAAAGGATGTCTCTGGTAAGGAGGTAATTGTTGCAAACATCTAAGTCAAAGATGGCTGGAATAAGGAGGAATCTGTTTAGGACTGATGAGGTAAAAGGTATCTGGTGGAATTAGTGTTCCTCAATTAAAGATGCCTCAATTAAAGTGATTTCCATTTAGAATGTATCATTTGCATTTGTATACTGTGGTTTAATTATACTTTTCCCTTTTGTTTTTAAACTTTATTTTTTTATTTGCTTGCATCTAATTTTTTTTATTAAGAAAGCTAAAGAAATTAAATGCAAAATCTAGTGTAGGGGCAATATCAAAGCTAAGTAATCAAGTGTTGAAAAGAGAAGAAATTCCAGAAGCTAAGATTTCTAGCACAACTTCATTGCCCAAATGTAGCATTTTCTCCTTCTGTTTTCTTTAAGTCCCCAATTCTGTAAGTTATTATGGACAAATCATTGTTTTAATAAGATGTTTGCAAATATTTTAAGTGACGCTGTCCCCAAAATGTAAGCATTGTAAATTCAGGTTCAGTCCTTTCCTTCACACACACACAAACATTTACACAATGAAAAATAATGCTGTAGTCCATGCATCAAACATGTACTGAATAAAGTTCATTGAAAGTACAGTGTATTAGGATTTCTCATTTGCATAATGCCCAGAATACAATGAAGCAGAGGACTTGATCTGAAACATTAAAATACGTGATAAGAAAGTCATGCTATAGAATCATTTATATATATTTCAAACAACGATCACTTAAAAAAAAAGCTTTAATTAGCACAACAGATAAGAGCAACCATGACATGCTCCATAAATGAGATGTGTTTGATTTTGAAGTATGCTGTAAGATTGTGAGGCTGTGTTCAAAGGAGCATGTGGGAAGTGTTTAAAATTGGGAAATACTATAAATCATCTTAAAAAAAAAAAAAAGTCAAAATCCCACCAGAATTATCCCACTCCTAATTGACTTCAAAATAGAATCTTGAAGAAAAGGGAACATATAATAATTAAAAGAACACTGACAAAAGGGAATTCTGATAGGAAAATTGTATCTAGAATATGTTAACTGTATGTGTGTGATTCCATACTAATAATAATATAGGGGGGATGTGTCCTAAGATAAAGTAACTACAAAAGCTCTCTGAAGTCATGTTGTCTCCTTACAATTTTAAAAATAGGGTGTAAGTATATAGAAGACACTGGAATTAAATGTAATAAATGCAAAAGTAATTATTTAGACTGTTGGACAAAAAGAAAGACCTGATGACCGGTCCAATTCTAAGACTTAGATACCTGGTTTATGATGTGTAATTCCAGGTCCTGGTTTAAACTAAGCTATCATGGAGTGGGAAATTCTACAAGTCTTGGCCTTCTCAAAGAGATCCTGGAATGGGATTAGAAACAGACAATACTGCTGTATAAGGGGAAAGGAAAACTTCCAGACAGTGGTAGATTCCATTCCGGGTGACCAGTGACATAGAGTTTTAATGAACCATAAATTAGTACCAAATAATAAAAGTTGGCCAACTCCGGAGGTGCTTTGTTATGTCCTGGTTTTTATTCCAGCAAAACTCTCATTAATTCAGTAGGTGTTTGCGTAAGTAAGAACTGCTAGATTTTTGGCCTCTTACATTTGTGATTTCTTTCTTCCCAAAAGATTCCAAAGTATTTCACAGAGAGCAAATATAAAAATGAGTCATCTATTAAAGACCATCAGCCTCTGGAGTGGAATGTAGCCACTTTTTAATAATGCACAGGAACACACTGCAACAGGTTTGGACAGGAGGTGAAGAATCCTATATCTAGCTGAAACTGCAAGACAAATATAGGTTGGTAGAATGTAATAAACGAGGATATCATTTGCGTAGGACACTCTTAGGTATTGGTACATAACTAACTCAGAGCAGCACCTACTGAAATACCATACCACTTCCTACAGCACACTGGGATTTTCCTTGGAGGTCTCCAATCTGACCAAGTTCTGCGCATGAGATCTGACAAGATAAAAACCTGAAGTAGTTGGATAATCACTGTAAAATGTTTCATATAAATGAATGGAAAGAATCTTCTTTGTAAATGCCTAAGGCGCTTAATGAGTCATTTCTTGGTAACCAAAGAGTATAAACATGATGCTGTTTTAGAATATTATTGACCATATTCATTCCCTCATGCATACAAGGGTGAACATAAGCAAATTCAAGCAACTATAATTTATTTCCTCCCTAGCCTGTGGGTCATCCCCCTCTTCTGATTGGAGTTGGGTAAAAAATTCTATCATGTGCAGATATCTATAGTGAAAGGTAGGTGGAAGTTTTCCTTTATAAAGTTTTGCAAAATAATAAGAGTAATAATATTCAAGGACATTAGAATGTAATATCTGGGGGGATGTGAGGGTGGGAGTTTCAAACCAAGTTGGTTATACCTGGTTGCAATGAAAAAAAAAATAGCCAAAATCTCCAGCTGAGTCAAACAGGCCCCTTAGGTGGTTACATTTATTTCAGTGTTGGAGCACTCATCAGTTCTATTCATCTTTCTTCCCCCTCCTTCCTTACCTTCCTCCCTTTCTGCTTTCCCATCACTGCTCTCACACACTGTTCTCTGTTCCCTAAAAGACTCCTTTATTGTATCTCTCCACTCCTCTCACCTCCTCACTTAGGCCTCTCTCTAGCCTTGGTTCTTTGTTCTCAGGCCTCTGTCTCTCTCCTCTCTTTGGCTGCATCAGTACTAGCAAACTTTGTATCCCCACTAAGATAACTAAGGTAGAAGCTGTAGAGTAGAAAAGATTCACCTGTTTTTAGCACCTATGGCAACTACTTTTACTTAAGGTCCTGTTTCATGACCACTTAGGACTTGACAACATGGTAGAAACTTGCTTGTCCATGCCACAATCTCCATTACCTGTGGAGAAGCCTCAGAGTTGGATTTTGGCTACAAAGTTGGCTAGTGTAGAAAAGGCTCCTCTGGCTGTCAGCCTCCCGCCTCTTCTGCCAGATGCTTCCTTTTGCAATTTTTTTCCCCTTGGACCTTCTGCCTTCTCATGTTGACTTTGCCCACCTGATCTGCAGCAAAGAATGGAGATGGGTCTGTCAGGTCATTTTGTTGCTGGAAGGATTTTTGTTTCATTTATTCACTAAAGCTCAGTTCAGATCTAATATCTCATTTCCTTTTTCTTTATTACATTTTCAGGATAGTGTTGGGGATTGGCATGCTCCATCCAGAGTCAGCACTGAAGCAATCTGCCATCATTGTCTTGTGGCAAGAAAGGCATTGTGATTCAGGTGATGGATGCTCTCTTCAGGGTCTGACCGCTTCTTAGGGTGACCAGACAGCAAATGTGAAAAATCGGAATGGGGTGGGGGATAATAGGAGCCTATAGAAGAAAAAGACCCAAAAATCAGGACTGTCCCTATAAAATCGGGGCATCTGGTCACCCTACCGCTTGTAGACATTAAAGACCTTGTGGCATTATTTTTTTGCATCATTAGAGCAGTTAATCTCAGCATCCAGTCTGAAATACAGTGAGGGTGTTGGAATTCCGTCACCTTACATGCAGTTTCAATGCAGCATCCTTGTTTGCTTCTTGTGCTAAACCACCTTGTTAAATATGCTGCTACCTACTACAGCCACATTGCATTTCAGCGGTGGGTGACGTGATTCCTGGACATAGTTTACAGTGCACTGGGATCCTTCAGGATGAAAAGAGTTACAGAAATATAGTATCAAGATGGTGAAAGGTGCTGGCCTAACAGAGCTAGACTAAAATTTTCTGTTGATCTCCAGGACAGTTACCCTGATATTCCCCTGCTCTCCATGCCCCCAAACCTCTGCCAATACTTCAGTTTTTAGTGGTGTTTCTGCTTTCAATCCAATTTTCCTGCTGAGCTGAATGGCAGACTGTGAGGAGCAGGTTACCTTCCATTGACTCAGATGAGATGAAGGACCCAAGAAACTGTTGGCTCCTGGCCCCTTTGTTTCAGCCTCTCCCTCCAGCCCCCCACCTTGTATGCCCTCTCGCCTCTCCTGCTGGTCAGATCTGGTGGCTTGTTCCTCATTCCCAGGCCTGATAAGTGGGTTCCCGTTGTAGAGTGCTCTGTCTGCAATTTTTCCTGTGGTAAATCAGAACCCCCTGGGATCTGTTACTGTGCTTTCTTTTTTTCCAGGTATTTTTGTCTGTGAATCACAGAGAACTGAATAGCAGGAAATGAAGTGCAGATTGAGAGCATGGTTCAGTGCACTTGCTAAAATAAAACGGGGGAAAGGGATTCTTTTATAAATAGAAAATGAAGAGTGTTTATTTTTTTTATTGATGAAGTACTTAATTGCACTGAGAACCTGAGGGATGTTGGTAGAGGCAATTCAGGCAGAGCAATCACTAGAAATGCCAATCGGTCTCTTATGCCCTAATTGGTGAAGGCCACCAAATGTCTTGCTAGCTCTAAATCCACAGACTCAGCAGCTGTCTGCCTGTCTTATGACTGAGGGGTGTGACAGGATCTGTGACATTCCAGGCCCTCACCAATTAGGGCAAGAGAAATCTACTGGCATCATTTAAAACTGGACTACTGAAAAAGTAGATGAGGAACACAGTGCTGGGAATAAGCCTTGTCCTGGCTCAGGGCGGAATGGATTTGATGGGACCTCAAATGTGTCTCTCAGCTCTAAAAGTGTGTCTACATTGCTGCTGGGAGGTGTGATTGCCAGTGCAGGTAAACAGACTTACACTGTCTCAGTATGAGCTAGTGCACTAAACATAGCGCTTGCTGTGGCTCAGGCTAGCTGCCTAAAGGCCCAGCCTGCCTGACATTCTGGGTTTGAGCTCCGGAGGCTGGCCTGAGCCAGCCCCATCCACAGTGCTATATTTAGTGTGCTAGCTTGAGCGAGTCTGTCTACCTGGGCTGGGAATCACGTCTCCCAGGTGCAATGTGCACAGACCTTAATTTCCTTGTGCGTATGTGTCAGTATTCAGTGCTGCTGAGAGGTGCCAGACTGACAGCCCTGGAGACCGCAGTTCTGTTGATCATCGGCATTTGGCTATAGAGGTGCATACCTCCATATGTTGCCCCTGGCCAATGTGCTTGAGCCTGGCCAGGATTGATCACTGTTGAGAGTGACTTTGGTGTCAATGGCCCATTCAGCTTTTGGCGTCTCTGCTGAGACTGCCACCAGAGCAAGCCAATGATTACAGACCCTTTGGGTATGTCTACACTGCGATAAATAACTTGTGGCACCGGGTCAGCCGACTTGGCAGAAGTGCTTTAACATCGCTGCCCTTTTGTGACCCCCATCTTCAGTCCTGCTGGGTCTCTACTGGCAGGGCAGCTGATGCGGGGGGAAGCGCAAAAGGGGCAGCGAATGGCAGGGCCACCAATCTGGGGGCCGCAACTGGGGCAGCTACGTTAAAGTGCTGCTGCAGCAGCGCTTTAAGCAGGGTCCTTAAAGCACTGTCGTGGCAAAAGAGCCTGCTTAAAGCACTGCTGCAGCAGCGCTTTAATGTTGTTACCCATCTTGCCCGCCCTGCCCCCAGCCGCTGATGGGAGTGGGGGGGTAAATGAAGTAGTGGCCCCGGTATCACAATTTAAAGGAGCCCCAGGCCCTTTGAATTGCAGCTGGAGCCCCGGCAGTGCAAGCCAGGTAGCGCAGATGGGCTGGCTGGGGGGTCTTCTGCCAGAGACGCTGTCCATTCCAAGGGTCCATAGCCAGCCCCGCACTGGTAAGAGCTCAATTTTACTTTCACCCCGGCCTGATCTGAGACCCACCTGCCTCACGGAGTCAGAGTCCAGGCTCCAGACCCAATCTGAACATCTGCCCTGCAATTGTAAAGCCTCACAGCCTGAGCTCGGGTCAGCTGCAGCTGTGCCCCAGGTCTTTTATTGCAGCGTATACATGCCCTTTGGGTAGGCAGCCTCCCAGCCCTGGTAGACAGAGTAGCACTATCTCAGCTCTAGCTAGCATGCTAAAAATAAGTGTGGACGTTATAGCTCAGGCAGCAACTTGGGTTCTCAGGCCCACCTGACCCCCTGGATCTGAGCTTTGGTGGCTAGGCTGAGTCTTTGCCACAATGCCCATCTGGCTATTTTTAGCATGTTAGCTCGAGCCAAGCTGATGTCAGTCTGTCTACACAGGCTGGCTCGGAGGCTTGCTCCCAGCTGCAGTGCAGACATCCCCCTTGAGCGCAGTTCTGCGCTGTTACACTTACATAACTCTATTAACGTCGAGTTGGCATGGAGGTGATTTTAAGTCATCCAGCCCATCTCCTTACCAAAGCCGGATTGTTCCAGTTAGGGTGGTGGTTTTTAGGAAGTAGATACATGTCCACTGGGGACTGGAGAGACTTGTATCACACAGCCATCAAATGGGGGTAGCTCCCAGTCACTGCCATCCTGGGCTGCCTGGTGACCTATGAGTGAGTGTCTATGTCTCACATTCAAGCTCCTGAGCTATTCTCTCCCTCTCCCCACCACCTCCACCCATGGGTGTAGTTTGAGAGGCAGGGGCGAGGGGGGAGCATTGACTAGGCAAACTGCAACCCTTGGGCAGGTGTGGAATTTGCCCCCTCCCCCATCACACATGCATCCCTGTTGGTCTGACTAGAGCTGCCCCTGCCCCCCAATGTAGAAGTCATACTACGCCTATGCCCCCGTATGAGCACACACGTTGCTGTCACCTCTCCCAAATTGGAAGGCAGCTTTACTTAATCCTATGATTGTGAGGTTGACCTCTATACAGGGCAGGGAGACCCAGAATGTGTGGAGTTCCTGTGGCTCTGGCCAGTTGTCCACTGCAGGAAACAGTGCATGGAACAGGGATGTATATAGTAAATAATCGTATTTACTTTTTTCATTATATAAAATGTTCCTGATTCAGGAAAGCACTTAAGCATGTGGTCAGTTAAAAGCACATGCTTAAGTCCTATTGAAGTCAATGCTAATTAACCACATGCTTAAGTGATTTCCTGAATTTGATCCTAAATGCACGTACAGTAATACAGCACATGAATTACATCACAAAAGAACAAATCCTGCTCAACCCAAGCAGTGTCAATCAATGGTCCCAAGCAAAATGATAATGAAGGAACTTTGTACAAATCTCCACTTCTCAAAAGGACTCCCCCTTTCCACTCCCTAAAATATTAATTCCGCCATTCATGTAGGAATCCCTAGACCCCTGGCTGCAGGGTCATGCTTTTCAGCTGCTGCCATTTTCTATCCTCCCGGAGCGCTGCTGCAGACTGTGGCTGTAAAATCTGCAAAGAACGGCTTCCTAGGCAGATGGAAGCTGCAGAGAAAATGCTCAGGGAGACCTTTGTCGAAAGGGTAAAGACTGAATTTGGGGCAAAGGTGCAGGTTGCTCTTTATATGATCTGAACTAGTCCTGTCCCAATCCTTTACTCCTAGTCCTGAAGACTGGTGGCTGAGTGATACAGTATGTCCGTGGGGCTGGATCTGTCTGTATCATCTGTCTCTAACTATTATTTCTAGTGTGTGTGCCACCACCATACTGTTTAGGTGGGATATTATCTATAATTGTTAGTGTTTGAATTTTTGGCTAATATAGTAAGCAGGTTGCCACACAGGCAATCTTATTACCCAACCTATTAACCATTCCTCCCATTCTTGGAGGATGTGGGGGTGGAGTGGAGCTGCCTCTTGTGGTGAGCTCCCAAGTGAGATGCTGAATACTGTCAGATGGGAGAGGTGGCTGCCACGTCTGCACGTACCTCAGCAGCCGGTGACAAGTTTAAGAGGGGAGCTTGGACAGAGGAGAAACAGAAGATTGGTTGATGCAAGAAATTCCCTGGAATGTTTCAGAAATCAAACTCTCCCCTTTTCTCTTCCCCAGCCAACCAACCTAAACAATGCCCTTTGTCGGCTATGTTGGAAAGGAGTCCATGCCTGGGGAATTTTTGGCTGATACTTATGATGTCTGGAGGTTTCTGGGAGATCAGACAAATGGAAACAGGAACCAGATGGGAGTCCTAGTGGCTGGAAAGGAAGGAAGAAAATCCATCCCTTGCTGAAACTATGAATGACACTTGTTCACTGGGGGAATTTTTCCCCCTGTGGTTTGTCACTTTTGAACCTTTTGCCCCACTTTGAAAGAGAAAACTTTCCTGATAATGCTACACACAAACAAGAAATGTCTGTGCAGTTCCACCAAAGTCACAGACTAGGTTTATTTTAGATTTATGTTTTTTATTGTTTGCATTACAACCCTCCTCATCTCTCCCTTCCCCTTGTCTCCCCCAAAAACCCTGATGACAGTGACTGGCTTTGTTCTTCTTCCACAGCCTCTGCCTATGCTGGCCGCTCAGCCTCTGAATTTATCTCACCTCCTGCCCTCTGGAGATAGAATGGCGGAAAGAACACGGGGATGGATGATTGTAAGGCAAAATCAGGGATGGTTTTTCAAAACCAAGAGTGGTTTGAGTCTGGATTCCATTTTGTCCAAACTCCCAAAGTCTGGGAGAAGGGGAGAGCTATGGATAATTGGTTTCAGTCCTGGCCGATCTCTTTTTCAAGCATGCACTGATGGTACTGGGCACAGAGTTGGACTTGTGATATCTTGTTGGTTGAATTTTTGCTTTGTAGCGCCCCAAAATGGTTGGTTTAAATCCAAGCACCATTTTATCTGACATCCCTCTTCCCCTCAAAAAATGTTTTGGGGAGGGGATGCAGATAAATACTTTTGGATCTGGCCCATCTTATGGAAGGAGTCTCATTCTTCACCTGCATGTAAGAGGGCAGAGCAGACACCCTCAGAGAGGTGAAGGTAACTGAGTATTAACCAATATCCATGTGACATCACTTTCTCCCTATGGAGTTCCACAATTGCACCTTTACGTTGGCAAGCTATGACTGTGATTCCCTTACGCATGTTTGCATTTCTCTCTTCCTAGATATAAGCCAAACCCTGTCATCTAATAATTTTCACTTCTTCTCTCTGAACCCACTTCAGTCTGTCTGTATGTTTCTGGTAACACAATGCTCAGATCTGAATGCAGTAGCACAAGTATGATTCCCCAGAGCAGTGACTCTCAAACTTTCCAGACTACTGTACCCATTTCAGGAGTCTGATTTGTCTCATGTACCCCCAGGTTACACCTAACTTAAAACCTGCTTGCTTACAAAACCAGACATAAAAATATAAAAGTGTCACAGCACACTATTACTGAAACATTTTGTACTCACTCATTTTTACCATATAATAAAATAAATCGATTGGAATATAAATATTGTACTGTATAGTATATAGAGCAGTATAAACAAGTCATTGTCTGTGAAATTGTAGTTTGTTCTGACTTCACTAGTGCTTTAATGTAGTCTGTTGTAAAACTAGGCAAATATCTAGATGAGTTCGTGTACCCCCTGGAAGACCTCTGCATAGCCCAGGGGTACGGAGAACCACTGCCCTAGAGATATACAGAGAAGGATTATTCCCCTCCCTGCCTCCTGGCATGATGCCTTAATGCGTGCAAAATTTCACTGGCATTTTTTCCCAGACATATCCCACTGCAACTCATACCTTATCTAATACACTATTTGCTGTCCCTCTTAGCTCCCTTCAGCCATGACTACTTCCAGGTTGCTCCTTCTCACTGGATTTATTTATTTTTTGTGCTGGATTATTTTTTCTCCAGAAACATTATCTGTACTTTTTCTAAGTCAAACCTCATTTTGTTGTTTTATGCCGTGCCCCGTGTTTCTTACATCATGAAGTTCCGTTGTATTATTTCGTTCTGGTATTTAGAACTCTTCCCATTTAGTATCATCTGGGTCAACTGGTAATCCTTGACTAACTTCATGCTCAGCTTCAGTATGGTCACCACAGTGGGGATCTATTGGCGAGATCTATTAGGCTGTGAAACAGTCTATGAGGTATAGGTGTAGCTGTGTAGATCCCAGGATATTAGAGAGAAGGTGGGTGAGGTCAAAGATGAACCTTGGGCAGGGAGAATTGGGGTGACCACCCTGATGCCCATGCTTTGGGGGGCTCCATGCTTTGATAAAATTGGGACTGTCCCAATATTTAGCCCTTTGTCCTGTGTCCTGACTGATATACGATTGGGACGCCATTTATCCAGTTATTCAGGTGAGGAGGTGGACAGGGAGGGGAGGTGGGAGGGCAAGCGGGGTGAGGAGGAGAACAGGGAGGTGAGTGACAGGCAGGAGGGGGATGAGGAGGCAAGAAGGTAGATGGTGGGGTGGGTGGGAGGAAGCAGGTGAGTGGGCAGACAGCGAGGAGGAGAGCAGCAGTCGGGCAGATGGGCTGAGGCCACCGAATGGACGGTGAAGAGACTAGCGGGGAGGCGAGTGGCAGGCAGGCAGGTGGAGGGTGAGGAGGACAGTGGCAGATGGGCTGGCACGCCTGGTGGATGGCAAGGAGACTAGTGGGGAGGCTTATTTGTCCCGTGCTCTGCACACCCCAAGGACGGCCCTGGGTGAGGTAACAGCTTTTATTGGACCAAGCTTAAATTCATTCCTCTGCTAGACACCAAGAATCATGGACTGAACAGAGACACTGGATTATGGCTTATTACAAAATCCTGTAACCCACCAACCCGGTCTTTCTGTTCCTAGGCCTGCAGAGGTGTGAATGGGCCACTCTACCTTGAATGGTCCCTTACAATATGTGCTAACTACTTATGAGAAACAATCTGTTGTACCTTGCATTTTGCTGGGAGGCTGGAAGTTCCTTTCCCAGACCTGAGGAATTGCTCTGTGTGGCTTGAAAGCTTGTCTCTCCCACCAACTGAAGTCAGTCCAATAAAAGATATATCCACGCCCACCTGTGGATATATCTTTCTCTGTGAAACAGTATGTCAAATGAAGTGACTGGATTTGGAAGCATCATTTTGAGGTAATTTAAGACTGGAGAAAGCACTGTGGAATATATAGGCCTCAATATTGTATTAGGCTGGCAGAGGGTTGCGGGGTGGGAGAGAAATTGATGGACAATGTTATTTATTTAATTAGAGGTGTTTTTCAGATGCAATATTTGGATCAGGATCTGAATTTCAAACCCTCAAAGTTCATGACTGTTTCGACCAGGGTATTGGCTACAGCACACAGCCTTATGTCAGCTCCTGGAGACCTGTATTATATTAACTAGTTGATTAGATTAGGGGCAGATTTCGAATGCCCTAAAATGCAGGTTTATTTAGAACCAGGATTTTAGTTTAAACTCCTAATTCCCACTGTGATTTTTATGGTTTTATGCTCCAGTACAATGTAATGTAGTAGATTGGGTGCTAATAAATATTTTTTGATCTGCACCCAGAGCATGGTATGGGTGACAATAGGTGTATTTTAGAAATCTGAAGAAAGAAAATAGCATTTCGGTGGGTTTGGCTCACAGTGTTTGCACAAGTGTTTTTAGTTTTGTTTTAGTTTGGTTTTGGTTTGCTTTTTTTCTTTCTTTCTTTTTAACTGTAATGTGGTTCTGATACACACAATTCTGGCACGAGTAACAAACTTTATTTCCCAGCCCCAGTAACATAACCTGCATTAAGCCTCCAAAGCCGAGTACTCTGTCAAGTGACCCCCATTGGGTACTGTCATGATGAGGTTTGTGTTATCCTTAGAGTTTCACTCGAATTAGGTTCAGACAAAAGTTAGATGAACAAGGCAAGTTTCATCTGATTTTGCTTTAGCTTCCCACATCACTTTGAATCAACCCAAGTTTGCTCTAAAAAGCTCTAGTTCTCCAGAAATGTGGTTCCCAGTTTGCTGAAAAATTCATTAGCCCTAGTGACAGATGTTGGATTTTTTATTACAGATTTTTTTAAGCAGCTCTATTATAGACTGAAGCAGAGGAACTGACTTTCTGAGTTGTCAGAGGGTGCTTGACCCCGACTCCACCCTGGATCCTGCCTCCACTCCATCCCTTCCCCAAAGTTCCTATGCCTGCCCTGCCTCTTCCAAGCCCTGCCCTGCCTCTTCCAAGCCCCGCCCTGCCTCTTCCAAGCCCCGCCCTGCCTCTTCCCATCCCATTTCGCACCTCCCCCCGCCTCTTCCTGCGCCCACTTCTTCGTCTCTTCCCCTGCATCTCCTATTCGCTGCTGAATAGGTGATCATGGGTGGGAGGTGTTGGGAAGCTGATTGGTGGAGCCAGTCGGTGGATGAGAGGTGCTGGAGGGGAGAGGGAGGTGCTGATTTGCGGAGGCCATTGGTGGGTGGGAGGTGCTGGAGTGGAGAGGGAGATGCGGATCAGCGGGACCTGTTGATTGGTTGGGAGGCACTGGGGGAAGTAGGAGAAGCTGATTGGTGGAGTCCGTCGGTGGGCGGGAGGCACTGTGGGGAGCGGGAGAAGCTGATCAACAGGGCTGCTGGTGGGTGCTCAGCACCCACTATTTTTTCCCAGGGGTGCTCCAGACCTGGAGCATTCAGAGAGTCAGCACCTACGGACTGAAGGACCCGTTTATTTGGGAGAATCAAATGCATTGTTTGCTGCCCTTGCTTTATAGGTTATAAGTTATTACATCTTCAGTGAGTTACACCTAGCAAGGGATGCAAAAGGCAATAAGAAGAGGTTCTATAACTGCATTAGGAGAAAGAGAAAGACAAAGGAATGTGTAGGTCCAAGACTTAGTGGGGAAGGAGAGCTAAAAACAGATGACATCAAGAAATCTGAGGTATTCAATGACTGTTTTGCTTCAGTCTTCATTAAACAGGTTAATTCTGATCAGATACTTAACACAATTAATATTAACAACAAGGGGAAGGAACAGAAGCCAGAACAGAGAAACAACAGTGTAAAGAATATTTAGATAAATTAGATGTATTCCAATTGTCAGCAACTAATTAAATTCATTCAAGGGTACTTAAGGGACTAGCTGAAGCAATCTCAGAACTGTTAGCAATCATCTTTGAGTATTTATGGAGGATGGGTCAGGTCCCAGAAGACTGGAGAAGGACAAACAAAAGGGAACAAAAAGGATATGAGGATTTTGTAGACCAGTCAGCTTAACTTTGTTATCTGGAAAGACACTGGAAGAAATGATTAAATAATCCAGCATAAATTATGCCAAACTGACCTAATTTTCCTTCTTTGACATGGTTCCTGGCCTAGTGGATGGGGGAAGCTGTAGACTTGATATATTTTGAATTTAGTAAGGCTTTTGGGACAATCCCATGTAACAGTCTCATTAGCAAACTAGGGAAATATGGTCTAGATGAAATTACTATAGGGTGGGTACATAACTGGTTGAAAAACCATAATCAAAGGCTATGTCTACTCTTAGAGCTGGGAGTGTGATTGCCAGCTCATGTAGACAGAGCCACACTAGCTCTGCTCAAGTTAGCAGACTAAAAATAGTAGTGTAGCAGGGCAGTGATGAGTGGTGTCATAGATTAGTCACCTCAAGTACATACCCCCGGGGTCCAGGCAGATTTGTACTTGCGGGGGCTATCCCATACCACCACATGCTGCTGCCCATGTTACTGCAGCTGCACTACTATTTTTAGCAGCTAACTTGAGCAGAGCTAGCTCAGGTACACCTGTGAAAGTTGGGAAACTCACCTCCGGCTCCAAGTGTAGATGTATCCAAAATGTGATTGTAAATGGTTTGTGAGGATTCCGTAGGAGTCTGTCCTGGGGCAGTACTGCTCGGATAATGTAGTGGAGAGTATGATTATAAAATTTACATATGACACCAAGCTGGAAGGGGTTGCTAGAACTTTGGAGGACAGGATTAGAATTCAAAATCACCTTTATAAATTGGAGAATTGGTCTGAAATCAACATAAATAAACTAAATAAAAACAAGTACAAAGTACTTCACTTAGAAAGGAAGAATCAAGTGCACCACTACAAAATGGGAAATAACTGGCTAGGCAATAGTATTTCTGAAAAGGATCAGGGGTTATAGCGGATCACAAGCTGAATATGAGCTAACAATATGATTCAGTTGCGAAAAAGGTTAATATGTTGAGGTGTATTAAAAGGAGTGTCATACACAAAACATGAGATAATTGTCCCACTCTATTCAGCACTGGTGAGGCCACAGCTGGAGTACTGTGTCCAGTTTGGGTGTCACATTTTGGGAAGAATATGGACAAATTGGGGACAGTCCAGAAGAGAGTTACAAAAATGATGAAAGCTTTAGCAATATGTTAATAGCTGTTATAAAGAGGATTGTGATCAATTGTTCTCCATGTCCACTAAAGGTAGGACAAGAAGTAATCAGATTAATCTGCAGAAAGGGAGATTTAAGTGAGATATTAGGGAACATTTTCTAACTGTAAGAATAACTAATCATTGGAATAGCCTTCCAACAGAAGTTGTGGAATCCCCATCATTCAAAGTTTTTAAGGGCAGATTAGACAACCCCTTGTTGGATAGTCTAGTTATACTTGATTCTGCTCAGCAGAGGAGGCTGGAGTAGATGACCTGTTGAAGTCCCTTCCAGTCTTATATTTCCATGATTTTATGGTCAGATGTGTGATGAGGAAATGAACAATACGTACCTGTGTTTTATAAAAGATTTTCTTAATTTTCTGTTATATCACTCTTTTGTTTCTCTCTTTAAAAAATTTGATGTGTCACACATTGAAGACCAAGATGTCAAAAGATTGAGGACCAGACTTTTTACTCCAGTAATACATATTGGATGCTGAACTGCACATCAGAAAATGCAGGGTCTTCAAAAGAAGTCAAACAGGTGGAAGCAAGCAGTGAAAATTCATCAGATTTGCATGGCCAATTAGCTTATCTACTAGTTAGTGTCTGTGTGTTTATTTGTAATGAGAATCTTCAAAGAGTGCTTTATATTACATTCTATTAGGATAATTTTTGTTCACATAATTCTGTTGCCAAATACTACAATGATGAGTGCTGTATCTAGACAGATAGACTTATTGTTCTATATTGGACCATGCACTAGTACTTGTTCTTTAGGGAATAATTCTGCATTGGTAAAGGATGAATTTGATGACCTATGGACTAGATAAACAAAAGATCTTTTTCACTTCTACTTTCAAGGATTGGAGCTAATTTTTAGAAATAGTGAGTAGCCACAACTCCAGCTGAATTTAATGGGACCTTCAGGTTTTCAGCATGTCTGCAGCCAGGTTCTAGATTTAAAGAGGGATGTGTGTCTTAGGGCATGTCTACACTTACTGTGAATTGACACTGCTGTGATTGATTCACCCAGGGGGCAATTTAGCGGGTCTAGTGAAGACCTGCTAAATTGACTACCAATCACTCTTGCATTGACTCCAGAACTCTGTGAGAAGTATAAGGTAAAGAGCCAGCACAGGTGATCTCTAGTAAGTCAGGATCAGGAGAACTTGAGTGAGGGTGTCGTAATTTCCAAGTAAACAGAGAGGGGATAGATTCTAGGCCTACTGTACACATACAGGTAGGTTGGGGGCAGGGGAGGGAAGGACGGAGAGAGAGAGAGGGATAATGCTAAGAAAAGGCCAGGTTTCAGCTCTGCTCTGGCAAGTTCACAAGGGCCCTAATTCAGCAAAACATGTAGACACGTGCTTCGCTCTAAGCAGAAGAGTCGTCCTGCTGACTTCACTGGAACTATGCTGAAAGCGGCGCCTGTGCTTATGTTTGGCTGAATTAGGACTGAGGCCCCAAGCCCAGCCACGCGGACGTGCCCCTTTTGACTAGCTCTTTCTCGCATCACACTGTACAATTGGCCTCCGCTCCACACTGGAGGACATTACGAAATCCTGACCCTGACAGAGTGCAGATGCATTATTGGGATGCCCTCAGGTCAGGGGAGGGCTAATAGTCACATTCCTGGCTGTGATGGTGAAAGATTTACGCTGGGTGCTCGCTCGCCTCGCCCTGCACCGGGCTGGCTCCGTGTCTCACCGGCCCCCTTGGCTTTAATTGTTGTGTTAATGGCCCTTTTATTTGAAGCAGATCCCCTGGCTTACAGAGGAGAATGTCATTATGTCGTATTTTAGATGTATTTACATTCTCCTTGCCACAGGGATAACATTCTAATTATTTTCTATAGCTGACAGCACTAGCGTCTGCTGGTATTATAGACCCCCTTAGACCTGATTACATGGTCTGTTTTTCTTCAAATCACCCACAAATGACACTGTGGAGCAGGTTTATTATCAATTGGCGTACCTTTGCTTAGCGCAACCCGCTCCTGAAACAAATGTACTGAAAAGATAATACATGTTTAGAGTTTGCGTCTTTGCCTGCACGAAGGCAGATGGGCTTAGAAAGGTTAAGCCAACAGTTAACCTCCTCTGACTCTTAAACCTTCACCACACACCCCTACAGAGACAGGCGCGCACAGGCAGTGGAGTATCATTCTGCCTAACGTTTCTCTTGCAAACAGTATCCCAGTTGGTGGAGCTGCTGTAAATCACACGGGTACAGAGTTAAAGAATAAATAACAATGGAGGGATGAAACAAGTTACGATGTTTAAGGGAAGGGGGAAAGAGCATGGTTTCAGTTCTGTTTTGCAGTGAGATCGAGGGATGTATGGAGCATGTTCTAGATAGCAGGAGCGTCAAGGTGGGAAGGATCATCCATCTAATGGGCAGGCCATGCAGAAGGGGAGAAGGAAGTGGGAATGGAGTACTGAGAAGAGAGAGACTAAGCCCCTGGACAGTTAGAAGTGTAATTTTGTACCAAATTCTGAAATGAATGGGGAGCTAGTGTAGCTGTTTGAGGGCAAACATGATGGTTTCACTCCTGTGTCCGTGGGAGAAGGCATCATACATGGCTGGTGGCTGGAAAGTAGGGACTCCACAGAGAAAAGAGTTACAACTATTGAAGTGATGAGAGAAGGGGGACTTGGCTACGGAGATCAGCACAGGGGGTGATGCTGAGACTGTGGAAGAGTGTAGGAGTAGGTAGATTTCTGAACATCAGGAGAGAAGATGGGTTCAGAGTCAAGGACAATGCCTACGTTATGGTCATTGGGGGCAAATGGACAATCTGGTTGAGGAGGGTGATAGAAAAGAATGATTTATTCAGCAAATTTCACCTTGTTCTGTTTATGAAATGTTCCCGGCCAGATTGAGACAGGCTCAGAACTGGTCAACAAAGTGTCTGCTGCTGCTTCTTTCATTTTCACTCTGTGATCTGGTTTACCAAATTGGAGCTTTGTTGCTGAGTTGTGATGGGTCAAATAAGTCAGTGCTTCTTTTCTGTGACTGAATTATTATAATTCTTAGGCTGCGTCTACACTGCAGTTTATGTCAGGGCGGAGGGTGAATAAGCCACCCCTGTGAGTGACATAAGTTAAGCACCAGTGTGGACAGTGCTAGGTCAACGGGAGAGCTTCTCCCGCTAACATAGCTTCTGCCACTCATGGGGGCTGGAGAAGTTAAAATGTCAGAAGAGTTCTTCCCCATCAGCTTAGTGTGGCTACATTAGAGAGTTTATAGAGATGCAGCTGCACCGCTGTGAACTCTTTACTGTAGCCGTGTCCTTACAAACAGGTTTCTGATGAGAATGCTTCCTCAAGGTCAATCTTAAATTTGCTTTCCTTGTGTATTCAAAGTGCAAATGTGAAATGCACATTCCATGAACATTCATGCTAGTAAAACCCAATCACGTAAATTCTTGTGCACACTGAACACTTGGGGCCCAAACATTGCTGAGGCAAATTCATTCAAGAATTCAACTGTATATTCATAGGATTTTTTTTTCTCACAGCTCTTAGAGATTATGAGTATTTTATATTTATGGCATAATAGGCATGCATGGCATTTTACCGTCGATTAAAAAGGCAAGGTCACTGGCCCAAGGAAAATCTAAATTAGACCAAAGCACAATGAAAATGATGGCAGACCATGGGTGTGAGGAGAGAAGAAATAATTTCAAACAACGGGAGGGGCACTACACTCTCTGAGAAGCCTGGTTTCCTAAAGGGTTGAATCAGGTAAATTATTTTTTCATATGTTTACTGTGTTAGTTGTTCATATATAATTTAACTGTATGTCTTTGGAAGCCCTGGGTTTGGGGATGCTGCTCTTGCCCCAAAGAGCCTTGTGTAGGTACACAGATACATAGCGTCGCCCAGCTTGTGCAGGTAATGCACTTTTTGCGGGGGAAGGGGGTATCAGATTGCTCAGGCTGTTGATGTGATGAACAGAGGAGCAAGGCAATATTTCAGCAGGAGAGGAAGAGAAAGGGTGTAGAATCACCTTAATAACAGCTCTTTGTATTTAGACTGGATCAGAAGCTCGGGTAGGAATATCTGCTACCCAAACTAGCCTTGATTAAGTCAGACAAGCTGGGTGAGGTAATATCTCTTATTGGACCAAGCTTTCAAGTTATATGGGGGCGCATATCCATGGTCTCTTGAGACTGAAGGATGCTGCCTACTTTTTAGATAATGCTTTCTTAGCCAAAAGGCCAGCTACACAGGGCCTGAAGAAAAGCTCTGTGTACCTTGAAAACTTTTCTCTTTCACCCACAGTTTGTCCAATGAAAAATATTACCTCACCCACTTGTCTCTCTAATATCCTGGGACTGACCCTGCAAACAACAATTGATTAAATCAGTCAGTCCCAATGTTGCAGACAGTGCTAACTTGAGTGGAAACAATTTTCCACCAATTTTCATTTGCATCTGAAAATGACATTCCATTTTACCATATTCATGACCCTTTCTCATTCATTGTCTGTGAATGCTTGAGGCCTAGAACTTTATTAGGGTGTACAGTAGGGAAAAGCGAATATTTGACTCCAATACTTGAATATTGGCCTAAAGTGAATTTCAAATTATATATTCAGTGGGAAATTGAAAATTCATTCTACCTTTGCATGTTACAGAAGTCATGTGATTTTGTTTCTGTTCCCTAGTTGGATGACTTACAGTGTCTAACCAACAGAGAACATATTGCAAATAATCGCAAGGCACTGTTCACAAACCCTCTGCAGAGCTCAAGTTATGCAGGGAAGAAATTTATGAATCTTTTGGAATAATGAATAAACTCCAGGATGTTGTGATCTGTTCATGGACAATAAGCAAACAGATGATTTAAAAGAGAAAAATCCATTCACTTGTTTTCACTTCTAATTGCAAATTGTGTTTGACAGACAGTGTTACTGCCGGTGATAAGAGAATCTCAAAAAATTTCTAGGGTTGGTTCATTTTAAAAACCCAGACATTTCAATGTCGATCAGATCAGCAGATAGATTGATAATAAGAATAATACTACACATTTCTGTAGTTCTTTTCATGGAGGAAGGATTCACAAGCCATGTATACACTGCACCATTAAGCTGTGGTCAGCTCTGGAATGTCCAGTACAACAGTGTGGGGAGGGAAATTTTTGTCAAAGAGAATGGCAGCAAAGCCCTCCATGGAATCCTTCATGTGGGCATAGAGCAGTCAGTCTCATCTGAAAGACACCCCCCACCCAATAAGGTTCTTTCTATTCTAAGAAAGTTAAGATCCATAAATCACCACCAGTGCAACTCCACTAGTGAGGTAGAAGCTGTAGCATGGACAGAACTCAGGGGGATTTTACCAGCATGCCATCTAACTGAATTCAGTCTCTACTACAGTGTCCACCATTGCTACCTTTGAGGGCAGAAGAGGTGCACTGTTGGAGAATTACATGTTCCTATTTTCCTAACGTACATGCAGCTTAAGTTGCATTGAGCTCACTTTATCTGTGTTGAAACGCAGAGTCAACCCTGCTGGGATTTGAACCTATGGTTCCAGGGAGTCTGGGTATTTCAAACCTAAGGCTGAGTCCACTAATCATCTCCTTATCTAAACTGCCTAACAGCTGAGTCTGCCAAATTGGGCTGGAAAACTCACACAAATATGCTTCTCCCTCCTCCCCCCGGCATTTGTACTCCTGGTGTCAAGAGAGCCCAGAAGTGCAGAGGGACTCAAAGGTGAAACAATCATAGTTTTAAAAAGTTGTTATAATGGTTTGGAACCAATTTGAGTTTTGGTTGAAAGTTCAGTCATTTCTTTTTTGATCCAAACTGGTTCACCCATTCCTAAATGACATCTCTTAGAAGTGTGCATGGTGGGGCTGTGATACTGAGCTATCACACTGAGATGCAAACATTATTATCTTGTGGCACTGGCCTAGAAAAGCTCAGTGCCCAGAGGTCCATCGCTGGACCACTTGGGGCAGGAAGGGGCCGCCCCTGCAACTTATCAAGAAATTCTCTCTCATCCCAAAAGCCCATCCCTTGAGCATGGGCAGAAGAACTACTTCAGGTTCAAGTTTCCCAAACACTGTGATCAATCACAGAAGACACAAACAAACCACTCCATATTCCCCTTCCCATATGGTCATTGAAAGCATCTTATTAAAGTCTCAAATGCACCCAGAATGTGTACAGACAATTCTGTTTTTTTAACATGTTTCATTGGCTTCCCTTATCTGTATGGAAGTTGCCATTTCAATGCCAAAAACAAACAAATAAACCCAACCCCCTACACACAAACACAAAAATTTGGGATATTTCATGGCTTAGTGCCACAGTCAGATATTGTGGTACAACATGGAGGATGCAGTTTCAAATTCTCCACCCTTGTATGGAAAGTAGATTGGCATACATAATTAATAAGAAATAATATAACCTCTTTATTTTACAATATCCATGAGCAGATGCATGATAAATTCCTTACTTGAAATGATTCAGCAAATCCCTGTCGGAGCCCCTTTGATCGTCCAAGGCAAACTCTTCGATAGTGCTCTCCCAGCTTTACCGGCAGATAGGAGCCCCAGGAGATCCCTGTCAATGAGTCCGTCGTCTTTGAGTCTAAAGACATCAGATCAATCACGATCTCAGCAACATAAGTTGGCATCGGGCTCCTCAAAGACAAGAATGTGGCATTCCTATACAGAAGATTGTTCTAATACTGGCAGTAGAGTGCATCCTGTCCTTCAGCTGTCTGCTCCCCAATACTGGCTCATACTGATAGACCTGAGTCATGAACTCCAGCGCCCTCCCAGGAGCCACTGAAACTGGTTACTTCATCAACTGTGACTGATCAGACATCTCTGATCATGGCAGGACACCCAACAATATATCAGTGCCCAAAATGCCAGAGGCCTATGCAGAAGCTCAAGACTTCTTATGCCTGTTATTACCACCACTGCCATGAATTCAGGGCAAAGACCCAGCACCAGGGTCTGAGAACTTCAGCTCTGGCACCACTCTGTGGTGGACTCATTGACTATCATTTCAACCTTATCCAGTCTGGTATCATCTCCACCCTGCCATAGGGCACCAGCAGCTAGGAAGCCACCTATGTTTCTTCTGGTGCCACATTCCCAGCACAGATCCCAATTACAGTTACCAAGGACCCTCCTTGGTACTGTATCTCCTTGCCTCTCCAAATACTCCAATTCTTCATCAGACTCCAAGGTGGGCTCTCAAGTCTCACACTGCCAAGAGTCCAGGGATTTCTCCAGGTCTCATTCACATATTTATGGATACAAATTTTACAGGAGTAGAGTCAGGGTTTGGGAATCTTGGGTCAGTTACAGATAAGACCAAGTACCATACCAACCTTTTCAATGGCAGTATTGGATATCCTGGGGGATACTCCCAGCATCCAGATCAACATTGCCTCTACCTCATAGGAGCTGATTCCCTAGGAAACAAGCCTTCTCCAGTCAATACCGAGAGGCATGTCATAGTTGATACCAAGCAACCTATGGACATACAATTATAGAACTTGCCTCAATCCACTTGGGAGCTGCAGCCTACCCTGACACCACAGGACTGCCCCTGGGAGCGTTCTCTCTTGCCTTCCCTTCCTGGTCCTCCTCCTCACATAATTAGGCTGTGGGCCAGAGGCATCCTCCCCAGTACCAGATGATTTTAAGAGCTCCTACCAAGTACCAAGAGCGCCTCAGGAGGATGGCTTCTTTTCTTGGTATATAGTGGAGCTAGAGAAGAAGAATACACACAAACTGATGGTTGTATGCAGTGTTGTCATAGCCATGTTGGTCCCAACATATTAGAGCGATATGGTGTGTGGGGTAATATCTTTTACTGGACCAATTTCTGTTAGTGAGAGAGACAAGCTTTCAAGCTGCTCAGAGCTGCAGAACAGCTTGTGTCTCTCACCAACAGAAGTTGGTTCAGTAAAAGATATTATCTCACCTGCCTTGTTTCAAAAAACTGATTGATGTTTACATCTAGCCATGACAGGCAAGGTAGCCCTGCCTATAGATGATGCCATTGTGCAACCTATTAAAACAGTGTGGTGTAAACCCCTTTCTCAGTTCCACCGGTGGCCAAATTAATGGAACACAAACACCAGGCTCAGTCCCAGGAATTTAAGCCATTTTATTCACATCCTATGCCAGGCCCACTAGTAGTGGCCATGGTGAACAAAAGGAGTTGTCAGGGCTGGGCTAAAGCTACTCTCAGACAAAAAGATGCCAAGAAGCTTGATCTCTCTAGGAGAAATATTTTAGTCTACGGCATGTTTACAGCTCCTCATTGCCAATTGCCAGGCCCTATTGTCCTGTTACAATTATTCTAACTGGGAGGCAATCTCTCACTTTGCAAATAAACTGCTGGAAAACTCTAAAGAAAAGTTTCAGTCCCTTGTTGCAGAAGGTTGCTCGGTCTCTCAATCAGTTCTGCGAGCTCCCTTGGAAACTGCAGATTCTGCGGCCAGGGCTACGGCTACAGCAGTGACTATGCGCTGTCCCTCCTGGTTGCCCTCCTCGGAGATTCTTGCGGAGGTGTAACATGTAATTGGAGACCTTCACTTTGAAGGCTGTGCTTCGTTCTCATACAAAATGGATGTGGTGTTACACACACAAAGGTATGTCTACCCCGCAGCTGGGAGTTAGTCTCCAAGGCTAGGTGGGCAAACTAGTCCTAGCTTCTTTCAAGCTAGCATGCTAAAATTAACAGTCTGGATGTTGTGCCTCTCGTGGGGACTCCGGCTAGCCATCCAAGCTCAGACCTGGGGAGGTGGGTCCGAGTATGGGTGGCTACCCCAAGCATTTGCCGGTGTAGCAACATTCACACAGCTATTATTTAGCATATTAGCTCAAGTCCTGCTAGGGCAAGTTTATCTGTCCCATCTGGAAAGCTTGTTCCTGGCTGTACTGTAGATGTGCCCTAAAAGACGCTAGAGCCGTTCCAAGTTCTCAGGCCTTTACACACCAGCTACAAAGAGGACAAAATATCATCCTCAATACTAGCCTAGGCAGCAGTGTTTCCCCTTCTGTCAAGCTAACCAGTCCAGGAGAAACCACAGGTCTGAGAGAAGAAGGTCTCTTTCTTCTACTTTCTAAGTCTCCTCATATAGACACCTTCAGGCCTTGAAGCAATCAGTTTGAGTCTCATGTTAAAGACAGCATAGTTTCCAGCGTTCAAAAAACTGGCCCTTCTCCTTCCCAAAACGGGTTACCACATTTCCTACATGCATGGCAGTCCACCTCTTCCAACAAATGGATGCTAAGAGTACAGTGGAATTTGGGGTATGCCCTGCATTTTCTTTCTAGCCCCCCACATTCCCACCTTCCCTATACCACTTCAGCAACCGCTTTCACAAGCCTGTACTGGGACAAGGAGTGCAGACTTCTACATTCTTTGAGAGCTAGAAAAGAAGTTTCACCTCTCTGTGAGAGCAGGGTTTTATTCCTGATACTTCCTAATACCCAAAGCCAGAGATCTCAGACCCAGTCCAGACCTTCAGAACCGGAAAAAGAAGATAAAGTCCTGTAAGGTGTCCTTGGTTATGATTATCCCTTTCTTAGTTCAGGTATACTGCCCTCAAGTTCCAGGATGCCTACTTTCATGTGGCGATCCACCCTGGTCACAGGATGTTCCTGAAGTTGATCTCAGGGCTTGGCTACCTGTGAAATTTCAAAGTGCTGTTGGGGTAACATGCAAGTGTGATTGTGGTCACGCGGGCGCGCTGGGAGAGAGCTCTCTCAGCGCTCCAAGTAATCCACCTCTACAGGGGGTTAACTTGGAGCCCGGCTCCCAGCGCTCGGAGCCTGTCCACACTAGCACTTTAAAGTGCTCAGACTTGCTGCAGTCGGGGGGGAGAGGGGATTTTTCACACCCTTGAGTCAGCAAGTTAGAGTGCTATAAAATGTCAGTGTAGCCAAGCCCCTAGAAGATTATCATTACCAAGCCACCTTTCTGCCCTTTGGCCTTTCATTGGCACCAAGAGATTTACTGACTACATGGAGGTGGCGGGGCCTACCTCTGCCACAGAGACATTTATATGTATCCGTACCTGGATGACTGGCTGGCTCAGGGTCTCTCCAAACCCCAGGCATCCTGGGCTTGAAAAATAAACAAAGAAAAGTCAATGTTATCACCTGCACAAAGAGTAGGGTTCATTGGAGTGGTCCTATACTCAACGTCTGCCATGATTGTTCTGCCTCTTTCCAGATTTTGGACAATATAAAATCTCTGTGTCCCTCAAGGAGCAACCATGCAGTTCCAGTGAGAAATTGCCTCCTGGGTCATGTGATTGCATGTACATAAGTGACCCGTCATGCCAGGTTTCACCTCAGAGTGTTCCAGGCATGGCTCAAGTCAGTCTATCACCCACCCATTCACCACTTGGACAAACTAGTATACACCCCAGATGGTGTGTTGTCCTCCCTGGGCTGGTAGGTGAGCCAAAACAGCATGTGTGGGAGAATCCCCTTCTCTTCACCTCTCACTTCCATGACTTTGGTAAGGGACACTTCAGCCATGGGTGGGGAGTGCATCTGGGTAACATTCAGGTTTAGGGTTTATGGACGGCCCATGAGGCCAAGTTGCACACGAACAATTTCAAGTTGTGTGCAATGTTCCAACTGTGTCATCAGTTTCTGCCTCATTTTCAGGGCAAGTCTGTCCAAGTTCTCACTGACACCAGCGGTGGTTTATATGAACAAACGTGGGGTGCAAGTCAGTTAACCTCTGAAATTTCTGCATTTGGAATTCAGCCACCCTCAGGGCATTTCACTTTCTGGGTATTCAAAATGGCCTCGTGGATCCCTTAAGCAGATCCTTCAACTTAGGACACAAATGGCATTGATGCACCGGACATTCATGCACCTACATTGTAATGGACATATGCAACATGTTACAGTTATGAGAAGGTGAGTAATAGTATGTGTAAGCTACCTGCCAGATAGACGGGCAGTGATCAATCTGGAGGGGTGTCAATTTATCGCGTCTAGTGTAGATGCGATAAATCGACCCCTGAGTGCTCTCCCGTTGAATCCAGTACTCCAGCTCTCTGAGAAGAGCAGGCGGAGTTGACAGGGGAGCAGCAGCAGTTGATTTGACAGGGTGAAGACACCGTGGTAAGTGGATCTAAGTATGTCGACTTCAGCTATGTTATTCATGTAGCTGAAGCTGCGTAACTTAGATTGATTTCCCCCCTCCTCCCTCCAGCGTAGACCAAGGCTAAGTGGTTTTTTCAGTCAGATAGGCTGCATATCCCTCATCAGGATGACACTTGCAAATGTAAACTTCAGTTTCAATAAATTCTTGGGCATGCAGCTCTGAAATTCACTTTCCATACACTTTAATCCTTGGAAAGGGCCAGCCACAGTGATGCTTGAGAAAGATAGATATGCGAAGGACACAAAATGGGCAAAACTGAATACAGGTGAAAAAATGGAGTGAATATTTGTGGTCATTTTCCCCCCATCATTCTCCCAGCTCTTCTGGAAACTCCAGAAGCATCCTGAATTGCAAATGACCTTCCTCTCTTCTAACTGCCCTCTCTCCTCAGTACTTTTCCTTCTGAAGAAGGAGTGTTGCCGTGGGCATGTTGTCTTCCAGCCAGATACAAACTACTGGTTTTACAGCATCTGCCTGCATTATATGAACTTCTGCGCCATAGTTATTGGCTGGCTGTAAAACACTTTTCCTTTCCTTGATAAATTAAATTCTAAAATGACATTGTCTGTTTCATCATCCCTCCTTGAGGCATATTTCTTCTGTGAGGCCTTTCAACAAAAGTTCCAGTGCAGAAGTTAAAATCATAAATATAATTAATTAATTTCAAACATTAATTAAAAGTCTGAGCAACCAGCAAGAAACATGTGAATCTAATCAACTCAAAGATCCTCTCTCTGTGGGAATAAATCCCCTTCCCCAAGAGCAGTTCTTTCCTCCTTTTGTTTACTGATGTGTTTCCTCCCAACCTTCCTGATCCCTATCCACCATGGTCTGTTGTAGTTTTTGTGTTGTGTTCTTGATCTAATTTAGATTGTAAGCTCCAAGGGGCAGGGATCTTGTCTTCACATTTGCCTGTGAAATCCAACGCACACCTATTGTGCTATAGAAATGGTAATCACTTATGGAGGTGGTTGCAAGGCATGCTCTAGATCTGGACTTCCCCAGAGTTTTAGGGGTAGTGGGTGGTTGGGTCTGAAGTTTAGGTTTGTTTCCATTTTTAGTTATTTCTATAATGCCAATTGCTAACCTCATCTCCCTGCAACTCCTATGAACTTCAGTGGGAAACAAGGGACTCAGCACCTTGCAGAATCGACTCTCTCATAATGTGGAAAAATGCCAATGTCCTCCAGCAATGGAGCTTTCCAAATGAAAACGGGTAACATTGCAAATGTAGGATCCAGATTTATGCATTTAATAGAATTTTAATAAGTCAGTTATCAATTTAAGATAATGTTTTAGAAATACATTTATGGTGTGGGGGGAAGAGGGGAGGTGCTAGTTCTATAGGATAGTTTACTACATGGTAAATATATCATATCTATACTGTATCTATATATTAAATATATAGCTGCTGATTAACACCCAATAACTCTCTGACATGCAAAGGGAGAACGGAAGCCCTGAACTGATTTCTTGATCCACTCCGCCTTAGGAATAACTACATTTTACCACTGCTCTTGGCCAGATGCAGCCCCATTCACAAATGGTCTGCTCTTGCGCTGCTGCCGTGATCCCCACCCACGGTCATTTAGGCAGCAAAGGCAGTGGGGTGATTTACCCAGTGGTGGCGTCTGTCGCCATACTCTGCTCTGAGGCCTCTCCCGTCCTTTGAAGATTCCCCATTGTTTGGGCTATTAACATACTTTCTGGGTGGATGTTTATCTTCTTTGAAACTTTTACAGCAGGCGCACTGTGAAAGAAAACCCTGAGACGCTCTTTCTAACCAAGCACCAGCAGAATCCTTCAGCGAGCGTAATGCAACCCAGCTAGTGTTCTCTCCTTTATTTCGTCAGCCTCTAATACCTAACAGTTCTGTAAGTAAACATTTATAGATCAAATCAAAAGCCTGCAAAAGGAAGCACTCTGGATAGATTAGAAGCTAAACTGATCTAAATTAGAAGAGATGCAGAGATAACCTTGCCAGTCTAAAAAGCATATACTATCGGTTGCACGCAGATAATTAAATGAATGAGCCCTTTTCTATTGAACAACTGATGTGCGATGGATAAACTTAATTAATAATTAACTTTTTAATTAAATATCAATTTAAAACAAGTGTGGTAATATGCCACTTGCATTTAATTTTGCTGCTTTTTCTTTGTTAAAGGGCCATCATTAGGGTTACAGGTATCTGTTTAAGATGCTGCTGTGTGCCACAGAGGGAATAAATGTGTCCGCTGGGTGCTTGCCAATGATGACAGGGTGATAAACAAGAGCAGCCGAAGACAAAGCCAGCATCCAACTTCAGAGATGCAATTGAAGCTGCGATTATAGAGAATGTTCTGGGCCACTAACTTTTCTCCGAGTGACGGTCTCAACACACACGTGTGTGACTTCATTTGGTATTAAAGGGGGGTTCCAATACACACAGAAGGGCTGACACCCTGAAGCTTTTACTCTTGTTAGACATTCTAATCACAGCTTCATGAATGAAGAATGAGTCAGCCTGACTCTGTTCAGATTCTAGCTACAGAGCCTGGCCTAGGTTAGGAGTGAAAGAGCTGGGAGTTATCTTGTCTGATCATAAGATTTTCTAAGAAAATAAGGGGAAGCGTCTTTACGTTTGAGGTTGTCTTTTCCCCACAGTGCATCAGTGTTACTCCTGTTAATGCTACCAGAAGTACTGTAGTTGACTTCCCTCAATTGGGCTCTCAATAGCAGGGGCTCTCAATGCATCCGTAACTTGCTCTGTGAATGTAAATTGCATTAGTCTTAACGGGGATCTTTTCTGCCCTTAATTTATACATACAAGTCCTATGAACAGAAATAATGGCTCTCGTCTCCTTTTCAAAATCACAGATAGAGTCAATTGGCTTCTTTAAAATGGTGTCTGCAGACATTCATTCGTGTTGCACTGCCATTTTATTGACCATCTTCGTGTCCTCTAGCTAGGCAGTATCTTCACAAAAAAATGTACTACTTATTCACTATTCTCCTGTTCAAAAATTTACTTTGAGATCTGTACCATGTGACTTAAGTGGCCAACCATACACCGCAAGTAATGAAAAATGATTAGAAAAAGTCTGATGCGAACAACTCATGAACAACCCACAAGTTGAAAGTTGTTTCTTCAAATGGTCCAGCCAGCAGTTATAAAAATTAAATATGGCTGAAGAAATCAGGGCAAATCTCTGAATGATTTTCAAACAAGGAAAAGAGAAAAATTGCAACAAATAATTCAACCAGCTCTACATACAACTTCTGTTAAACTTCCCCACCCTGATGCTCCACTGTAAATCTTTTTTGTGCTAGTGGGGAAATCAGTGAAGGTTCAGAGTAGTATTTTTTGTCCGCACTCACATCCACCTGTGTAGTACGTATTGTCTTTGGTATACGCTCCAATCTCCTTCTGCCACATGGCATTTACTGTCCGATGGAAAATACGGCTCCTGAGATGGCGCCATCTTGGACTAAGAACCGGACTCAATTAGCCAGTGGGAATTACTCTCCCGGTGAGAGGATTATTTCTTTTCCTGATATGTCTCATTAGAGAACATTCTCATATTCTGCATGTGAAGGGAAGATGAATTCCTCCCACAGGGAATGTTAGCCCTGGCCGTGGCTTCCTTTCTGAAAACCTCATATGAAAAAGAGGAAATAGTTGGTGGAGGAAGTTCCTGAAAAGGAATCTTTTCAGATCCTTATTTTTGTCGTGTTTTTTGGGGACACCCAAAGGATGGAAATAAGTGGTATGGCTGCCCTGAATTATGGAAAAATTACAGTAAACTGTAAAGGGTGTGACAGCAAGAAAACCAGCTTATTCTCCATTTATTGTACAATATTTATCATCAACCCATTTTGTATATTTTGCTTTCTTTTGTGTAATCTTATCACGGGGGCTAAAAACGATGTGATTTTTTGCTCCTTTGAGTAGCTGCCAAAAAAGCACTTACATCGGAGTTATGTGTATCATTTGGCTAGCACATCACATAATGGTTTTTTTACAGCGAGTATTTAACCATGTTTTCATCCTGTGGGAGAGAGTGATGAGTCTGTTTTGTAAAAATAAGACCTTGTGGCAATGTGGACATGCAAGAGATAGAAACATAATGCAACAAATTGGTTTCAACACAGAAATGAAGTTGTCCAGAGCACATACATGCTGCAATATTGGGTTTTGGTGCATGCTCTCTCTCTCTTTCTCCCTCCTGTCTTTCTCTTATTTTGAATTGTTCTAATTTGTGGGCAAAAGTATGCAGAAACAATTAATTTGGGGCACAAATGATTGAATTTAGCTGGATATCTACCTAATTTTTGGGTGCAAAAATTGTATGTATATGTTAATGTGTTGATGTGTATGTATATGTGGTATAGAAGGTATAGTACTATATATATGGGATCAGATTCATCCATGATGTAACACTATGCAAGCCCATGGAGTTACATCAAGAATGAAGTTAATGCTACAATAGGTCTGGAAAATTTACATTGGACTCTAGTAACGCAAATGATAAGATATAGAAGAATAAATCTGATCATTCAAATTTCATCATGGAAAATGGAGCCACTGGAAAAACTGTTTCTACCCCCTGCCCCCCACCAAGGTACCCATGAATACTCTAGCAATAAAGTGATTACAATTTGAAGTGGTCTTGAGCGCCCTTTTCCATCAAACCTGTTCCAAATGGTGGCTAGGAGATGCTATTTTACTATTTTACTTCCATGCCAAGCACCATTAACTTGAAATATATTAATACTCTAATCTCCACCCCTTCTATCCTGCACATTTTATAATTTACACAAAATAATTGGCAGTCTCTCCTTCCTCCCATAGCAAGATGTAATAGGAGATGCTGCAGTGAGGTCTCTTGTTACTAAAACTGAAGTATTTTGAACTCTGCCTTCTGTTTATTTTCATCTCAAACTTTATAGTGCTGTACTCTAGCCTTCGCTGAATAGCCAAATAATCTTGTTGATGTCCCTCACCCTTCTTTCCATACACTCTTGCTCTGCTGCTCTGTTAAGCACACATTCCTGTTATACCATATCTGAATTTAGGTCCTGATCTGAAATTGCTGAAGTATGTGCTTAACTTTATTCATAGGAGCTATGAGTAATCCACAGAGGTGAGTAAAGTTAGGCACCTGCCCAGGTGTTAATTTGTAACTGGGGCAAGGATCAAGTCACCTGAACTTCATTTTAAGGCACCTAGTATGCTCCTGAGCACTACGTATATAAAAAAAACCCAACACCCACAATCCTGAACTTATAAATGTGTGCGGTACACCTTGTGATGCATTATGTGTAATCATAATGGTACAGGGTCCAGGAAGTTGGTATGTCTTCATGTCGCACCCTGAGCATTGACAGTCATGGTAATAACAAGCCATGTTAGAGAAAAGATTCACTGCTTTCAGTAGAGATACAAATTTGATGGGGAAGCTGAGATACTGTCTTAGCAATGCCAGGAATTGGGCAATGCAAGTGATGCCCATGAAAAAGTTACAATGGGTAAAAGTGCTAGAGACAGGACTCTGCCTTTAGGATGTAACCAGGCAATGAGAGTTGGCAATGCCTCTGGCTTTTTAAAAAATGGATTATGTCATGCTTGATTGATATTCTGTTGGAAATTTGGACATGGTGGCTCTGTGGGATGGTACAAAGGTTTTTCTCTACCATGTGCATACATCTAGTTTAAGTTAGCTCTTGCTAAACTCATTATTTTTGTATCAAGCTTCCAAACCATCAGTTGCTATTGCTCCAAACACAATACTTTTTGAGATTTTATTTTTCCTAAGCAAAATTTACTCCACCTACATCAAGTCTGGTCATTCAGGGTCTGTATGAATGGAGTGCAGGGAGATTGGATAGGTGAAACTCATCCCCTCCAACCCAAAGCCAGGGCATGGGCCTACCACACAGATCCTATGGCTACCACTCTAGCCTAGAGGCGGGAATATCAACCCAAGTCCTCTTGCACAGAGGTGAGTCTCAAAAAATGTGGATCTGTGGTTAATCTTTTGAGTTGATCCCAACCAACCCTCCAAGGGACCATCTGTGAATGGGTGGGCAAGGAAAAGGAGGTATGCAGGCACCTCTGCACATGCATTCAATTGTGTGGCCCTCTACATGAGGCTTAAGTGATGTGGAGGGCTTTACACTGATCCCCTGCACTAGAGGGGAGCTTTACCCTTTGATTGCATACATACCTCTAACACTACATACAATAATCATTTAAATAGGTGTTCGTGCATGGAGAAATTTATGCTTTAAAAATCAGGTATTTTTTCAGTCATCTCTTCTTTTTTTTAACTGAAGAAAAATGCCCAGTAAATTAAAACTAGTTTTCAATAAATATATTTTTCAGGAATTTCAAGATAACTAGACTATTGGGGATATGTAATGCCCCATCACAAGTTCAGAACACGCATAGGTGGATTAATAAAACCTCACAGGTGGCCGAGTTTTCTTGTTTAATTTGATCATTTAAATGGCTATCCCATTTCTCACATAGACATTTTTCTAGATAATATATTTTGTCTCCATATGCTGGAACTATTTTTCTGTTTTTTGGGGGTTTTTTTTACTGCATAATGTTTTGGATAAATTGTTTCTGGTTTTTCATCTATAATTCCATCTATGGAAAGAACATATGTAAATTTTAATAAATAATCTTAAATGCAATTATGTTAAAAACAAAAAAAGTTTGCTTTGCCTGAACTTACACTCCGTTTGTGTTGACTTTTCATAAATATTCCTCTAGAATACCAAGTTACTATTAAAGAATACAAATGAGTCAATTTTGAACTCTTGTAAATCTGAGTATTTGCCAAGGAAATTAGAAGTTTTAATCATCCAGTAAGGAGACAGAAACAAGACCTTGTGACCTAGGTGTCCAATCGAAGTTAGCCAAAACAATTTAAATTTTGACTTTCACATACCAGATATTACAATGAACACTGTATATATCAAGAATTAAGTGAAAAAATAACAAATTGAAGAGAATTGCAGACTGTACCTTCAAAACTACAGCTGGCTAAAGGAAAAATTAATTGACTAACTTATTTGTTACAAATCTTTTGAACAATAGTAAATTAAGTCAATAGAGTCCAAGGGTGTGTGCAGCTCAGGGAAATTTATACACATATAAATGTCCCTAAACTAGATAAGCCTTCAATGGAATCAGATCTGCAATGAATTTGGCCCAGGGTCTGATAACCACCAGGGCTTCATTTGTTTGGTTGGAGATATGGTTGCAAGGAGCACAATGCAGCAAGATTCTCTACAAGGTTGATTTTTGCTCACCTGAAGGCAGGAAGTACTAGAAATCCTATTAGACATCATTCTGTTTTCATGAGATTTCCAATCCAATGCTGCTGAAACATTTAGAGGATATCTTCAAGTCAGCAGAGTTAACTTGGGTGATGGGCACGTAGGTCAGAGCACCTGGGTTAGTTTGAGCAGCCACACTGTAAAGCCATTCCTGAGTTAGTGTGCTCACTAGTGCTGTGCTCCCCCGTGTGTGTCACTAGCACTTGTGGGGGCCTATCCCTCACGGTTCTTTGTGCTGCAGTAAGATGAGCCGCTCTATTATTCTTTCCCAGTGAATTGTGGGAGACCTGCCCAACCTTCTGGGCACAGCGGGGGGACTGAGGGGAGGCATTGGAGGACTGTCAGCAGTTAAATGATTTAGCCTGCATCATCACTGCAAAGTGGGTGGGCTCTCAGCCTGAGACGAAGCTAGGGCCCAAGCTCTAGATTCAACTCCAGCCAGGCCAGTTAGCCTAGATTGAGAGCATCACTAAACTGTAGTGAGAGGGATTTGTGTATGATTGGGAGAGATATTAACAGCAATACATGAGTAAGAGCCAAAGATAACTGTGCAGTGAACACACACCCTTAGATTCTTATCTGAATCTGAACCTCTTCTGAACTTTTTTCGGTGAAACTGTCATTGTCCTTGTGTTCATGTTAATCAGCGTATTCCACATTTAACCCCCAGCAGTAACAGCAAATAGCTCTTGAGCCATTAAAGTAGGCAGACACTGTTTGGTGTCTGCTTATAGCAGCATATGGGATGTGGGATTTGACACTGATCTACAGGGCACCAATAACCTCTGCTATAGTGAATGCTGTCTTCATTCTGCAGTTCTATATTAATCTCACCCTTCCCTCAGATGATCAACCAATCTGGTTTGTAAGGTTAGGGACAGGCCCACCCCTGGCCTTGCTCAGGTACATTATAGGCATTTGACACTGTGAATTAACCAGAGACAAATAACTCCCAGCCCATTATCCTCTTTTAACTGCTCTGCCACTGTTCTGCATCAAGCTACTTAAACGCATTTGTTTGGCAACAAGCGAAACTTGACACTGATGGAGATGAGCAAAGTGAGGGGAGGGACCTGTAATTTCCAAGGAGGAATCTTAATGGGAAGGATTAATGCTCACTATTGAACCCTGTGGGAAAACTTTGCTGGATGGTCTTGGGCTGTTAGAGTTGGGAATGGGCCCAAGCTGCAAAATTCATATCTGGATTGGAATTTTTCCTGGTTGTTGAAGATATTTAGATCTGGGTGTTTGGTTTGACCCTTTGAAGGCCAGTCTCAAAAGCTAGTGCTCTCATCTCCCCCGCACATGCACGGTCATAACAAATCAGAGTCTTCTCCTACCTCTCCCCTGATGTGGTCACTGGGAACTAGCAGAATGGACTTCCTGGCAGAGAGTATTTCCTTCATCTTCACCCTGATAGTTCTGTCTGAGGCTAGACAGTTGAGTCAAGGACATCATGTTTTGGTTTTGATCTGTGCTCCAATTCAACCAAATCACTAAGCAATAGGGCACAAGTCAGAGTAGAATACACTCATGTCATGCATGGGTGGAGAGTTAAAGGGCAATTCAGAGACATTATTCCCTTTTTAACCCATTTATATAATATGTAAACAAGGGTGGTTTTGGTTTTGCAAGCTGAAAACGAGGTGCAGTTTTGGGTCCTTGTTCTATTTCATGCAAATCACTAAAGTTTGGAAAGATTCAAATAAGAGGTTTTGGTTTGTGCAGAGGAGGAAGAGTCCCAATACATGCAGTCAAATACAGCAAACTTCAGTGTCCTACATAAAATTCAGGACTATCTCACAAACTAAGGGACCCCTTTGGCAATGAATTTTGTGTGTCTCAGAAGCTGGTCCTGGTGGTCACCTTTAGAGACACCATCTGTTAGCATTTCCTTCAGAGACCACCGTTTATAATAGCTTGTATCAAGGCCATGCACAAATCCCACTAGACTGAAACTTGGCCCCACACTAGGTTGGCCTGGATGCAATTAACAAGCAAAAAAAGTATACAATTTAGTTTGGCCAAAAATATGACATTCTTTTGTTTGCAGATGCGGAAGTTCAGCTGTCTTTCCATACTTATCAGGGATGAGTGAACTAGTTTGGGGAAAACAACAACAGACCTCAATCTGAGCCCCAAATTCAAATTGAACTAGAAATCCAAACACCAATATAGTCAGAAGTTCAAAAAAGTAGAGTCCATGGGTTTTCCTATTTTTATTTTTAACTGCTATCCTAAAACTTCATTGTTCCAGCTGGGACCCAGAAACAGAAGCACTGAAATATCACAAAGGAAAGTCTGGTTTCTGCAATATTTCTGGAACCAACAAGAAGCAAGAAGTACCAGGAAGCTCACAAGAAATGTGCAGACTCAAGAGATTTGGAGAAGCATCTGAACGAAAATTCTGGAGTTCTGGTTCCGACTGCTGTTAGAACACATCCATATCATTTTGGTCTGGAGATCTGGCTGGAAATCTTGTAAGATGAAGGTCTATATATTCCTCATGAATGTTCACACAGGCCCTAGATTTTTACTCTTATCTACCAGACCCAAACATGGTAAACCTCCTGGTGCCCAGTTTATTGACTTCAGAAGGATGAAGGACTGAGTCAGTCCCAGCAGTATCCACATCTTTGCTTCCTGATTCCAAACCTCCCATTAAACTGCTAAGCCATTCAATTTACTTCCACCATTCACATGGGCACTCTCTGGCTACGAAACAAAATGCCACATCTGAGAAAAGTGCCTTATTCAAACACTTTTTACCTCTATGATTATTTCTGTTTTTAGTTACTTAGATGAAGTCCAACACTATAGAGTTTTAGTGCCTCTATACAGAATATGTAACACAGCCACAGTTCCCAGCATGGCAAAGGCATATCACTATTGTGCAAGTTGTAGTCATTTGATACTTCACAGCAACAGCAGAACAGCATGTAGATCTTCATACTCTAAAAACACAGGCCTTCTACCACTTGAGTTAAAGGAGAGTCTTTGTTAGCTGTGAACAGTATTGGGCCTATGACACACAGATGATTCCAGCCAAGAGGAGGCAGTAGTGCGTACAGACACTACTTTGTTATAATATATACAGAACTCACTCGTTTTGCATTATTCTCTGAAAAAGCAATCACACTGGAGCATTTTTAATTAATTTAGGGAACTGGCAAATCACATTTTCCTGACAGGTATCAACTCAGCAAACACCCAGCTGACTTGGGGAAATTTGGTCCATCTGCCCCTCACTTCCTAAATCTCACTTCAGTTATTGGGGGTGGGGGTGGTAGGGCAGATTGAATTTGATAAATCCAAACTATGCCCTCAGAAGAAACAGGGCCCCTCGCCATCAGATTAGTTAGTATGCGGCAGCCGCAGTTTCTCTTCCATCTTCATTCACCTTAGAAATGTGGAGTTTCAATGGTTTATCTCTATTAATCACCAGCTCAAACAGCTTTGTGCACCACAGGCCGCAGATAATTAACTTCACTATACTGCTTGTCTTATCAGTATCAACCTCTTGTCCTCCTGTGAAATAGTTAAAACCATCAGCCCCTTTTTACTTTTCCATTTAACTCTAATGCTTTAACACTGATGTTCTAAATGGCCCTGTGATTCATACTTATTAGACAAACCTTTCTTTCTGCATCTCTTATATTTTTGATAATTGGTCATGTACGTTTCTAAGGGGCTCAACAGCTTTTCATGCCACTATACTAATAATTAAAGGTTTTCCGCAGCCTTTCAGATTTCTCTTTACCTTCTTTTCTTTGATAAGTATAATTTGCTGTTTAATTTGAAAAAAATAAAGAAGACAAAAAAGAAGTGAGAAGCTGGCTGAATAGGAGACAGTTTTGTTTAAAAAAAATTTCATTATTTTAAACTCGTATTCATTGCCAACACGTCTTTGCCCCTCCCTTACCTCAGGCTTCCCTCCCTCCTGCGTTACAGTGCGCAGCAAGAAGAGAAAAAAGGGAGAGAGGCAATTGTGCTGTGAGTGATGCCTAATGGTTAAAGCATGGGACTGGAAAGCTGGAGGTTTCGGTTCTGTTCTCAGCTCTGTCACTGACTTACCACTTGACTTCTCTTTTGTCCCAGTTTCCCAATCTGTAAAAGAAGGCCCATGTTGGAAGCAGGAGGGGAGAAGCTGACAGGAAAGCCAGATCTCCATTCTCCCTGCCTGAGCTAGGCCTCATAACTCCCATTGATACTTCGCTGTGCAGACAGTGGAGTTGAGTTTAGTTGTCAGCTGCAACCCAACTTTGTCAGCCAACTGTTCCATCAGCAACCCCTTTCTGCCCATGAGCATCACCATCTCAGTCTTTCCTGCGTCCATCCAGCCCAGCCCCCATTCTCTGAGAGAGGCTTAGGGCCCTGACCTTTCCTGTCCAGCAACAACGCTAAACTCAGTCTCTCAGGGGAGTACCAACACTACAGTACCATTGTGACATGCTCTTGCATGGAGTTGTGAGGGTGGAAGAGCTCTCTGCACTTGTCTCCACCTCCTCTCTCCCATGCAGGAGTGAATCAGAGTCTAGATTACAGTATTTTGAATGCTCTCTAGTGGTAGGCCTAATTACAGTACTTCTTAGAATAGGAAATGCCTCTTGGTCTACACTACCCACAGTCCCTAGCAGAAATTGGGTGGCTATGTGTTTCAAGAATAAAAAGTAAAGCCTAATGGATTCTGCAAGATCCCTTTAGTTTCTTACACACAAAATCCTATATGTGTACACCTGGCATCATTCTTCATGCCATGCGCCAATAAACCAGAGAACACACTTTGCAAGCTTCTAACTGGTGCTGCTCCTTCTGGGATTTTTTGCTTGGAGGATTGTGCTGTGCTAGAATGGAAGGAGGCTGTTCTTGAGAATCTTACCCAAGCATCCAGCTTTACACCCATAATTAACTGCTATCACAAGTGATAGCACTCAGGCCTTCCTCTAACTTATCTGATCTGTGGCCACTATCAGCCACTATCATTTACAAGAGGTCTAGCTTTGGTCAGTACTAAATTCTAGGCATGTCCATTTGGATTCCATGGAAACCTGAATAGAGTTAAAATTAGCCCTATTTCAAGTCAGTCAGAATAACACCAAAACCCTGGCTGTATCTGAGTTCCCACAGACCTAGAATGCTGGCTGGCTGGTCTGCGCTTCGTGCTTCTGTTGTCATGCAGTACACATGGAAAGGCTAGATGTCATGTTGCCTCCTTGATCCCAGGAACTGGACTAGGAGAATAACCATGTGGTTATTTCCTCTTTGAGACAACACAAGCTGGCCAGATCTCAAAGGACTGAAACCAACCCCTCTGCAGGGAGTCATTGAGAGGTTGTGGGCTGCCAATCCCTTTTAGATATATTTGGTAGTGTTCTCTTTGTACTATGAGTTCAGTCCAATCATCTGCAGTCTTGTTGGAGACTGCTCTGGTTTGTCCTCCAGAGCAGTTCATTTGCCAGCCCCAGCCTGCTTCCTGGCTCAGATTTCCAGCTTTTTCAGGCCCCAGTCTTAGACTTTCTCCCTGGCCTTCCCTCTGTGTCCAGTAGGGTATCCAAATGTTCTGATTTTATAGGAACAGTCCCGGTATTCATGGCTTTTTCTTAGCCATGAGAGACCTATTACCTGCCCCCTCCCCTCATTCCCTGTCCCGATTTTTCACACTTGCTATCTGGTCACCCTAGTGTCCAGACTGCTGCTGCCAGTCAGCTGCTTACTTTCACACTCAGCCTTCTCGACCGTTTCCTTGTGCCTGATCCCCTCTGCCATTTGTCATAGGCTACCCATTAAGATTGTAGGTCCGAAATCTGGAGAATTTATGCAAATGATATAGTTCCCCCAAGTTGCACATTTTATCATTAAACATTACCTCATTTGCAGAACATTTTCCACTTTGTCTCTCTCTCTCCCCCAAAGATTCTCCCCACACACTGTTCTATCTAGTTCTTCCTCTTAAGTTGTCCTTCAGCTCCAACTCTCTCACTGGCTGGCTTTCCCTTTTCCGCTTAAATGGTCCCATTTCTCTCTCTGTCTGCCTCCCCACTTCCCACCTCAAATTTCTCCACTTACACACCCCCTTCTTTTGGTCCACCCCTTCTCTGCCTACCCTCTCCCTCATATTTTCCCCTATCCCTACACAATCAGCTCACTGACCAAAGAGACCCCTCCTAGTGGTCTCCAATCTGCTGTTGGTTACAGAGATGCAGCTTGTGACCCTACATAGTGCTACTCTCTAGCCCTATCTCTATGGCTACAAGCGTGTTGAGGACTATATGGCTAGTGTCCTAGAGGACATGTAAGGATCTCTATGGTTTATAATCCTAGAGCAGTTCTCCAGGACCCTAACCATAGAGACGTTGCATGGAGTATGTACCACCTGGTTGACCTGGGAGGCTTAAAAGCTCTGATATTGCTTCATTTTCCTGTTCACTGGACATCATGGAAGCCTTCTACTGGCCAGGTGTTGAACAGGGGCCCTACCTTCCCCAGACTGACCTGTGGTCCAGTCCTTCCTTCCAGCTCACCCTGGTGTATTTCTGGCCTATAGAAGCACCTTGGATCAATGGTCATTTGCAAGGTCAGCAGTATGGAAAGGAGTTCTGGGAGGGGAGCAGGATCAAGGACTGACTGTAATTCCAGACTTCTGTGGGGGAAAGCTGAGCATTTCACTGACTGAATCCTGGCTGGAAAAACTACCTTCACTGTGAATACCGTGGTCCTTTTAAAGACCAAGCTGGGTTTTAGCCAAACTTGTTATCATTTCCAGTTGTCTGAAGCTCAGGACGAGTGGCATACAGTGATGTCTGTATGGCATGCAAGCTGACTCCAGCCCCAAACAAATGGTGACTGTGACCCAAAGAAGTCCTACTACTGCCACCGACTGCTCAGTTTTCTCAGTCTTTGTGTAATTTGACTTTGGGGTAAGGTTGCAGAATGCACCCCTTGGCTTGGTTGGTGTATGTGTCTGGGATAGGGGATGCGGAATAGGGTGACCAGATGTCCCGATTTTATAGAGACAGTCACGATTTTTGGGTCTTTTTCTTATATAGGCTCCTATTATCTCCCACCTCCTGTCCTGATTTTTCACACTTGCTGTCTGGTCACCCTAGGAATATCCCCTGAGCCTAGCTAGAGGGTAGAAATTTGTTTTGGCCCCTCCCCTTTTCTGAGGGGGGTGACCAATCTGGTTCGCATGGGTTGGCCCTTTCAGGGACCTTTGCTCCCAGGAGAGTTCAGATAAACCAGTGCCCTTTCCCAGCGCTAAAGCTACACTGAAAAAAGTTATGCACTAACTTCCATTTGAATTTTTAAATTGTGATTCCAACTGTGTTTGTCTCCTTCTGCATTTCGTTTCCACAAATGTTCTAATGAATGAATTAACAGTTAGGAATGTTTGTTGAAAAAAACATTTTATCCAGAAATAATGGAGAATATTCCCAGGAAGAGAGTTTCGAATTCATAATCTAGAGTATTCCATTTGTTTCTAGCCAATGTTGCCATCTCTTGTAAGTCTCACAATATTTCATATTTATTTTTGGACTCTTAGCTCCATGGAGTCATGTGATTAGCTTTTGTTTGTTTATTTTTAAACTAAGTTTCTAGCCCTCATGGTTGTAAAGAAAAGTGTGAAAATGTGAATTAAGTGCATCCTAAAGGCACCAAAATTAGAAGGCCAAGAGAAACAACCCTATCTAAAGTCTCATGATATTTTGGTGGCTGACTAATGATTTTTGAATGTTTAAGGTTGGCCTATTGTGTTATAATCATCCAATCAGGGAATAGGAACAGCCATCAAAATAAACCTCCAATCAAAATAGCTTGAGTTTTGAAATGCAAAACAAGCTCACCCAAAGCAGTCTCTGAAAAATTCTGAGCAACCCAGTCATGGAACAGTAATCTATTCATGGATCACTCTCAAACAGAAGAAAAGGTCTAAATTCAGCTAATCGTGTTTCTGCTGGGAATAACTGATCCAGCTGAGCATGGATATTGAGTGGCCCACTTAGCTGGATTACTACTCAAGGTGGGAGTGGGCGGGGGGAAGGAGGGAGGAAGATCTCAGAATGACTCCCATATCTTTGTTAGTTATTGGGGGTTAAGGGGACATTCCACACACACACATGCATGGTATGAGTAAGCTCATGGGGCATCCAACACACCCTGACCTAAAATCTTACCTCTTTTATCCCTTTCAGGTTTGGGGAGATCCTGCTGCTTTCGGGCAACTGGCTTATCTTCAGCACTGAAGTAGTGAAGCCCTAGCCACTCCCAAAGTCCATCAGGAGATGAAGCAGTTGCCCTCTAGGAGACGGGTACAGTGATTGTTGTTTTTTAAATTATAATGGGGTGGGGGAGGTGCTGGGGTTTTTATTTAGATTCTATAGCCCAAGTGGTCACCAAATATTCGTATATTTTATATATATATAAAAAGAAAACTGGATAGAGGACAGACAGCATGGTTAGCTAATGATGTGACCCGTCCCCTTTACCATCCGATCCAAGATGTTTTGAAGACATTCGTTTCCAGGGAATTTTTATTTTAAAAACCAAACCCAGTGTCAATCTGCCCTGACTTTCTACAGCATAGCAAAACACTGCACTTTACCCCTGGAGTTTCTGTGGTATTTGGGACTGTTACTGGAGGATACTGTAGGTACTTTTTGGATTGGACTATCTGTTAAGGGAATAGAAACTCAACCATCCCTGTGCATTATTGTTAGTCACAGCAAAGGTTTTGGGTTTTTTACATTTCTTGCTTCATAATTTGAATAGCGATACCTTTCTGAACTCAGGCCATCATCTTGGGAATTTCAACTCAAGCTTCAGTTTTCTCCTAATCACCAGAACTTACTCTTTGAGGGCAATTATCTTATCTCTTCTTGTTTTGCCATTACATCTTATGCAGCAGCTCCAGTCTCTCTCCTGTTCAGTAGCATGTCTGTATGTGTCTCCCCTTTCCTCCTCCTCAGTTGTCTTTCTGTCTTCCTCTGTTTCTTCATCATCAGCTGCCTGTCTGCTTATGTCTCTTATTTCTTCCTCCTTTTCAGTATTCTGTCCATTTGTCATTTTTCCTTTCCTTCTCAGTAGTCACTGTCTCCTTTCCCACTTCTTCTCTGGCTCTCATTTCCCCCTCATTTCTCTCTCATTTCCCCCAGTGTTGGAACTTCTTTCTTTTATCCACCCCGCCCCCCCACCACCCACCCCTTATAGTGCTGTTATCTATGATTATGGCAAAGAGCACATTTATTGGGGAGGAATATCCCCATGGCAACGCAGCAGATGGTGACTTTTGATTAGCTTGGCTCCCCCCTCACCCTCCCCCACCCGACTGCCAAATCACAATCCGTCTTTGAAATTAAATCAGGCTGCGATAGCATCAGTTGTTCTGGAGAGGGGACGAGAGAGAAACGAGACTGAAGTATTACAGCAGGAGCCAGGATGTAATGCAAATTTGTGTTTTTTAACCCCAGCAATAAAAATCCCTGTTCATTCTGGGGGCTGGAGGAACCACAAGAGTGAGAATAATAAAATAAAAAATAAGATTAAAAAAATGTTATCGTCACACACAGGTTCCTCACATCTACCATATTTGTCTTCAGTAACACTGATGTCATTCATCGCTAACTCACCTGGTGGTGCTAGGCCTAATTCTGCTGCTGTTTAAACACTGTTGGGGATTCTCCTTGGGCAAATCAAAACACAGTCCAGAGACACTCCATCACTGACTGCTTAGAACTTCAGCCTTCTGGCTCGGTGTGTTCAGCACACTCTGATCAAAATAATCTGTAGGCATCATAAGGATGGATCATTTCTCTTCAGAGATCAGGGTGTTGTGAGGAGGTTAGCAGGCAAATGCTGCCTGGAAGACATTCAGCAAGGGTCTGGGAAAATGCCTTTTTCTGGACATGGTGGGAAGATACCAGGTTGAGAGCTGGGAGTGATGCAGGTAATTATTTATTCATATGGGAGTAGTGTCTAATGTAGGAAGAGAAGAGTCAGGGAATGCCTGTGTGGGAAGCAGAAGGAAAGAAAGGAGCATCTGTAAGACTTCAGCATAGATCTGAGGTAAGAAGCAGAGTACACAGTGAAACGGGAAGGCCAGGGAGCTCATTATACTGTAATGCAGATCTGAGCCACAGAGCAGAGTATGGAGAGATGAGCGATATGGGAAAGCCAGGGAGCTCCTGTAATGTTGCATGGCAGGGCTGAGCCATAGCACAGGGGAGATGGAACTGCAGATAATGGAAAAAAAAAACTATGAAGGACTTTTTTAAAAATTTGCAAATGCCGACTCTCCACCTTGTGAGCTCCTGTGCTCTCAAGGCGATACAGAAGTGAACAACCGGTGAATAAAGATACATGTTAATCCCAGCTAAAGAGAAAAGGAAGGTTTTAAGATGAACTGAGGTGAACAGGGGAAATGACTAATGAACCAACAGCCTCATGGGAAGACAGTGCTGGAAACTGGTGCAAAAGGGTTTGTCTCAGTCCACCACATGCAAAGCTGTGGCTGATTTTTAGAGATCTTCAACTCCTTTGAGGCAGTAGGCCCTGCTCCAAACAGGAGAAATAATGGGTCAGATTCAATTTAGTGTGACTCCACTGAAGTTGGTGGAGTTATAGCAGAGATGAGTCTGGGCCACTGTGTCTCTGAGAATCTAGCATCTTTCCTGTTCAAGTTATACCCATCTTGTTCTGGTTATGAGCGGGACTCAACTCTCACACTGCTTGAGACACTAGAGTCTGCATCACTGAGATCCTCTTCAGGCTTTCAAAGGGCACCACAGGATCTTTAACTTTCTCCTGTTCAGAGCTTCTCCCTCCATCCCTCCCTCTCCTTCATAACTATCCCCTTCCTTCCATCCACCCACCTCCAGCATAATATGTTCTCATTCTACGGATTGCACCCTTTTCTATTTTTTCTTCCCCCTTATAATGAGATGTCCCACCCACACCTCTCTTAGCCCACAGGAGTAGGGGCTGAGAGCTCCTGGGTTCTGTCCCAACAGTTCATCGACTGCACAGTATGACGTACACCTACTGAGCCGTCTCCATACTAATTACATGGAATATGTGGGATTTGAACCTATGTGTATTCGTTCAGCCATGCAAAAGAAACACACTGTGACACCAAGTCACAGAGTTTGCATCATCATGGGTTGACACTACACCATCATTCGTCACTGGACCAAACGGAATCAGAACTCTTTTATTTCCTGCAGATCATAGGATGGGGCCATGAAAATGGAGACTTTCCTCAACTTTTGGGATTGGGCAGCAATAATTATTGTGACATCACAATCTCCTCCATGGCGCCAGCCTGTGATGCTGCAAACACATAATTAAGATTTTGCTGCAGGCTCCATCTGAAAAAAGTAGGCAGAAAGACGAATTTCTGTTCTCCTGTCTTGACACAAAAATCCTACAAACGGACAGCAAAGGGATGCCAAGCAATTAAGAGCAGGAACCATGGAGCTGATTCTGACCTCACTTACAGCAGTGTAACTCCCCGAGCTCAGAGATTTACAGCAATGTACATGGGATCAGAATAGGGCCTCTTGCTGTTATACTTTCTATAAACAGCCTAGCACAGGGCTTCCCAGACTGACTTTGGGGAACTTTTCCTGGATGTCTGTGGACAGTTGGCTGGTCTCTTGGTGTTGGCTCTTCCTCCTTGTTCCCAGCTGCTTCTACAGGCCTTTTCTCTGTAGTGTTGAGCCTAGAAACTGCAAACACAGCTGCAAATGCCTAGATGCCTTCTTTTAGGCACTAATTCTATATAGAGGAGCAGGAGTCACCAGTGGTACCAGACCTGCTAATGTTTTATTATGTAAAGTTTGTGTGATCACAAATGGGGGGGAGAACTGGTCTCTGTGAGAGAAGAGATGTCCACAAGATGATCTCGCTGCTACGATGTGGTCAATGCCATGAGAATCCCTGACCTGTTGGGATTATGCAGATGATAATACTTAAAATGGCCTGGAAGGGAAATATATCTGTGTAGAGGTTCATGAAGTGTGTTCTAGGAAATTTTGCTTTAAATACCCAGCAAAGAATAAAAACGATTGCAACGATCCTCTTAATAATTAGGACATGCATGATCAGCTAGATCTGGCATCTGCCCCTGAGATGGGGAACGCTTTGGGGAGCATCCTAGGACCGTCCAGTTGCCTTTAATGCACATATGATCAGAAGTCGGGGGGAAAGTTGAATCTGCATGGTAAACGCAGGAGTGAAGGGATCCAGCTAATGCATCTGTCTATCAGATTAGGATGTCAGAAAATCAAACTGCTTCCATCACTGCCCAAAGAGAGACTCGTACTTGCTGCTTAATGTGATTGCAGTCCTGCTGTTGCCAGTCCAGGGAGAGGGGGCACAGCCACCTCCATGTGCAGCAGGCTGTGAGTTTAAAATCCTATTAGGCAGAGACTAACAGTTGCAAAAAGAAAGCAGGTATCCCCTAGTGGGGATTTAAAGATGTTTAGACATAATTGGATTTTCCAAGCAGATGTCATTATTGTTAAACAGTTGCCCACTTGATATGTTCAAGTTGTTGGGTGTAATTGCTAAAATTAGCAGGTCTGCGTAGAGCAAAGGTCAGTTGGTTAATATTGTGATTTAGTGTTTTATGAAGTAATTCCAAATGCTTTTATGTATGTTTTTGTTTTTGCAGCCTAAGCCCCCATTAAAGTAGTTGTGGGCCTGTTAATAAAATAATGACTCAGCCTCTCTGTGCTGGCTGCTGACATTACTTAGCTGAGTGTGTAGTCACTGGGTGAGTTTTATGTTTTTTGTGGAGTCTCAGCTCCGTAAGAGCCCTGCATTTGGATTTGATATTATATTTATTTTGGGGAAAGGTTGCTTTGTTTAGGTAAAAGCTGTCTCCTTGGCCTGGCATTTGCACCTGGAGAAGCCACTAGTGTCAGGCACAGCATCTGGACACGAGTGGGCAGAGACCTGGGCTGAGTTGATCACAGCAGCCTGTATTTGGCACCTGAGTCTAATGGCCGATGGGACAGCGTGTGTATGTGTCTTCAAGTGTAGAAGAAGAGATGCTGTTAACCATGTTAGGTCCCAAAATGTAGCTTCTTTGCAGGATGATAAATCTCATTCACCTAATATCCCTGGGAGAGGAATAGATAAATACAGAAGTAGATATAGTGGGATAACTCGATTTATGAACAGCAAAGGGTCCACTGGTTGGTCACATGATGCTGGCTCCTCCTTGTTTACAGCTGCCAAATGGCAGTAAAAAAAAGCTAGAAGTTAATTAAATACTTTCCTAATAGTGAGTTTCCCATGTAAGCATTTGCGATAGCTGCCACAGGGATGTGCTGTCATTATGAATGGGAATGGAAGAGATCTGGACAATTGTGACTGGGAGAAAAGGTGCCTATTCATTTAGCTGTAGGGCGCTATATCAAAATGTGAGCATTCCTGATACATACCATACAAAATACATGTAGATAAGTGTATTGCTTTATTTAAAACCATACAAACGTATAAAAATATTATCTTAGAGCGATAGTAGGCCAGAACTAAAATCCCAGTTCCAACCGAACTCTAACTTTTCTGGAGTTTGGGATTCAAACCTAGATCCAGTGTTATAGCTTGCTGTTGTCACTAGACTGGGGCAAGCACAACACTCCTGAATTCTCTAGGCTGTTCAAATTCCAGGTCGGAATTTTGCATCTTGAACCAAAGTCCATGTTTTATATTGAGGCTCAAACAGCAAAATTCAGAGCTGGGTCTGGATTTCTAACACCTCAGAGTTTGCGATATTCTGACCTTGGGTCTTAGTTCAGTCCTTCTTGAAAAACAAGAGGGCCATATGCATGATTTTGTTCCTTATTTGGGTTCAGTTTGGAGATGTATCTGGAGATTCAACAAGGAGCAATGTGGTCAGAGGGCAGGAAAGAATGATAACCCATAGCAGCTGTATTTTGTAAGGATTAGAGAGGGAGAGATACTAGAAGGGTGAAGCAGCCTTGCAATGCACTTGGGGTGTGCTGGTATTTGGTGTTCTGATGTCTTCCTAGTAACCATGATAAGAAGGCTTGAGTGGTTTATGATATAGCAAGAACTCTTACTGTGTATCTGTCATCCTGTTCACAACCTCCCTGTAGGTCTGAGAGTCACAAAGTTTAACAGGATTTCTACTGTAACTAGGTATGGTCTAAATATTCCCTGAGTCACCTTTCTTTTGGCTTTGAGCTCCTCTGAACCTGATTCCAACTCTTTTCTAAAGCCTTGTCTATGCTAGGCTATGTCTACACTTACAGTGTGTCAGTGGCTCAGTCAGCTGCAGCTGCATTGGGATGGGAAGGATTCTCCCGTCACTGTAATTAATCCACCTCCGCAACAGGCAGTAACAAGGTCAATAGAAAAATTCTTCCATTGACTTAGTGTTACGTACACTAGGGGTTAGGCCAACATAGCTGTGTTCCTCAGGGGTGTGCAAAATCCACACCCTTGAGAGAGGTCTCTACGCTGCTGTAAGTTTTCAATGTAGACGGGCCCCTAGAAAAGTTTTGCTGGCAGAACTATATTGGCAAACCCCCCTAGTGTAGATGCAGCTTGTGCCAACAGAGATTATACCAGTTCCCAGTTTGTTGTCTGCTTGTTTGTTTGTTGTGTACTTGCTGGGTTCCTGCTTGGCTGAAGTTTATAGTGTGGTCTGTTTGGGGGCCATGTGCTGAGCCTACTGGCCTGCTTGGCAAAGCGGAGAGCTTCTTAACAAGGCTTTGATCCTAATCTCTTTAGGATCCCTTAACCAGTGGGCAGGGCTTTACAGGGAGAACAGGGGTTTAAAAAGCCAGTTCCTAAGCCACCAGAGGAGCTAGTGAACAGGAGCAGTGAACAGGAGAGTTCTGTGAGGGAGCTGAGAGGAAGCGTGACAGTCAGTTACTCCCAATAAACACCACCACACACACCCCAAAAACCCCAAGCAACCAAAAGCTGCAGGAGTAAAAATCATGCAGGCAGAAGGCCAGCAACAGAGTGGGGGCTATCTGATTTATTGCATTGGGTGCAGCATGTATCATTACCTATCTTGTGGGCAGGTGGCATATATGTGCACTTGGTGCAAGCAGCTCCTGGCCTTCAGAAACCAAGTATGGGCTCTTGAGATGAGCAGCTGAACTGAAGGAGCTAAAGGAACTTTCTGGGACACAGTAGAGTGGTCCTGCCCCCAGACAGACAACCTCTGTGCTGTTGAGGAGGATGAAAGTCTCGGGGAAGGAGAACATCAAACTGGAGTAGAGGGAAACAATCCCATAGTTTGGACCCTTCTTCCAGATGATGTCATGGTATCCTCTCACACTGAAAATACACCTCCTGGGGAGGGAATCCCAATTATTAGGAAAAGATAGTAATGGGGGATTCAATCATTCAAAATATAAGTAGCTGGGTTTGTGATGACTGGGAGAACCGCATGGTAAATTGCCTGCCAGATGCAAAGGTGGTGGATCTCTCAAGACAGCTAGACAGACCTATGTGCAGTGTTGGGAAGGACCTGGTAGTCATAGTACATGCAGGTACCAGTGACATTGGGAAATGTAGGATAGCTATCCTGGAGGCCCAGTTTAGGCTATTGCATAAGAGATTAAAGTCCAGGACCTCTATGAAAGCAGTCTCTGAAATGCTTCCAGTTCCACATGAAGGGCCAGTTAGGCAGAAGTTCAGGGTCTCAGTGCGGTGTAGGATGGGATGCAGAGATAAAATTTATAAATACCATTAATGTCTGCTTCTTGGAGCAGCTAGTCTTGGAACCTACAAGGGGAGAGGCAATTCTCAATTTAGTTCTAAGTGGAGCTCAGGATCTGGTTCAGGAAGTGAATATAGCTGAACTGCTTGTTAATAATGACCATAATGTAATTAAATTTAACATTCTTGGTTTGGGGGAAAATACCAAAGAAGCCCACCACAGTAGCATTTAACTTCAAAAAGGGGAACTACACAAAAATGAGGAAACTGGTTAAACAGAAATTAAAAGGAACAGTAACAAAAAGTGAAATGTCTGCAAGCTGCATGGAAACTTTTTTTAAAAAATAAAGGCTCAAATTAAATGTGTACCCCAAAATTTTAAAGAAAGGACTAAAAAAATGCCACCATAGCTAAACAGCAGAGTAAAAGAGGCAGTTAGAGACAAATAAACATCCTTTAAAAATTGAAAGTTAAATATTACTCAGGAAAATAGAAAGGAGCTTAAACTCTGGTAAATTAAGTATAAAAGTGTCATTACGCAGGTATAAAAAGAATTTGACGAGCAACTAGCAAAAGACAAACACTAACAGTGAAAAACTGTTTAAGTATATGTAAAAAGGACAGGAGCACTTGTGGCATCTTAGAGACTACCTGTTCTTTTTATGGATACAGATTAACATGGCTGCTACTCTGAAACCTGTTTAAGCATATGAGAAGCAGGAAGCCTTTCAAACAATAAGGAGGGCCATTGGATGATTGAGATGCTAAAGAAGCACTCAAAGAAGACAAGGCCAATGTGTAGAAGCTGAATGAATTCTTTGCATCAGTCTTCGCTGCAGAAGGTGTGAGCGACATTCCCACATTTGAGATATTCTTTGTAGGTGACAAATATGAGGAACTGTCCCAGACTGAGATGTCTTTTAGAGGTGGTTTTGGAACAAACTAATAAAATAAACAGTAATAAGTCACTAGGACCAGATGTTATTGACCCAAGAATTCTGAAGGAGCTCAAATATGAAATTGCAAAACTACTAACTGGGGTGTGAAACTTAATCGCTTAAATCAGCTTCTGTACCAGATGACTGGAGGATAGCTGATGTGATATCAGTTTATAAAAAGGCTCCAGAGGTAATCCTGTGAAGAACAAGCTGGCAAGTCTAGCTTCACTACCAGGCAAATTGGCTGAAACTATGGTGAAGTACAGAATTATCAGACACATAGGTGAATACGATTTGCTGGGCAAGAGTCAACACTGCTTTTGTAAAGGGAAATCATGCATCTTTGAGGAGGTCAACAAGACACACGTGATCCAGTGGATCCATCAACCTAGCTGTATGTACACCAAGGGTCACTATGCACTCATGGGTGTTAATTTTTCACACCCCTGGGTGATGTAGCTAAGTCAGTCTGAATTTTAAGTGTAGACCAGATCTAAGCCTCTTCAGGCCCACTGCTTAAAGCCCTATCTGTCAGGATTTGTCCACACAGGAAAGATTTACCAGTTAAACCAGTGTAGTTATACAGCTATAAACCTCCATGTGGACAATCTTATTCGAGTATAAAAGTGACTTTTTTTAGTTTAGCTTAACCCTCTTCCCAAGTGACATTAGCTAAACCCAGAAAATATTCTTTTTAACTGAAATGTGTGTTTGCAATGGGAATTATACTGGTATAATTAACTATATTGACTTAATTTTACATCTTAGCATAAACCACGTAGAAAAGAGCTTTGCGTTTCCTGCTCTTTGCCCATCTAACCTTGATCACCAAGCCCCTCTACTGTGAGACCCTGCAATCCTAAATCCATCCTTCATGTCTGTTTGTACCGAAAGCATCAGCTTTTAATCATTCTGAACCTTTTCAACTAATACAGGCCCAGTTCCACAGTGTTGGTCTGTGCTCAGCATGACAGTGAAATGATTGTCTAAGCTTACAGCACCACCAGCTTTCACGCACATCCCCAAAACACTCTTAGGGTACAGCAACACTTGCAGATGTAGAGCACTGTGAGTTAAACCAGCCCTCGGAGACCACAGCAGGGAAAGCGCTGCAGTGTGTTCACACTGTCAGCTGCAAGCCCACTGGTGTGGCCACATTTGTGGCACTTGCTCTAGAATTGGGAGTGGTGCATTATGGGCAGCTATCCAACAGAGCATCTCTTCCCCTTCTGGCGCTGTAGCTGTGGGAAGGGACACAGAGATCCCCTTACCAGTGACTTATCGTCTTCAAACTTCTTTACAGCAACTGAGCAACATGTTCCCAGAATTTCCTTCCTTGTTGTTGCTGACATGAATTGCTAAGCTCCCTTTCATTATCACTAAATTCCATTTCCTTGCCTAGCAAGATCATCATATGATTTTTAAATCCTAAATGTCTCACTTCCCATATACTCACGTTACATTCCCTCAACCATTTCCTAGTTTGCTTTCCTAATTTAAACATTACTGGAGTTTAACATGAGGAGGCTGGAACTTCTGAATTCTAACTCTGATAGCTACTAGCTATGTCACTTTTGGCAAGTCTTGTAACCTCTCTGTTCCTGTTTCCCCATCTGTAAAATGGGGATAATACTCACCTGCTCACAGGCAGTTTGTGATAATGAATGTTCATAAAGCACATTGAACACATTGCTAAGTATATTAAGTTTGATTAACTGGCCTATTATGTTTTCCTGGTTAGAACATTTTATCCTTTTAAAGAAAAGGGTAACACAAGCCACCTTCACATCTGTTGGTGCTCTGCCCAACAGTAGGGACAGATCACCTATGTATGTGCCAATGGGGCTGCTAAGTTTTTGCAGAACTCCCTTAGCAGACTGAGGTGTAATGCATCCAGGCCTGATGAACTGAGTTCCAGTGTTTAGTTTTGCGAATGCAATTGTATTTGGCTACCAGTGCCATATCTGTCCCTCTATCTATGCATATATTCATCATCCCTCTACTTAGTTCAGCTCCTCAGATATTCCCAATATCCAGCTCTCCCCCTTGCAATTTTCAGTAGGCCCTACAGTAGGCCCTACAGTATCCCTTTCTTTTTAATATAGCTGAAAGATAACGTGTTCTTCCTAATGTTTCTCACTACCAAACTGTTCTTCCATGGGTTTACCTGTTGTAATTCCATGATATGCTGGGGATAGCTTACTGAATCTTGTCTTCTGTTCTCAACCATTTTTAAGAAGAGTTTTCTGTCAATATGGTTTTGTAAAATAGTGCGAATTTAGTGAATATTGCACCCCGAAGGACTGATATTCTAGTTATCTACAGGGTAGGTACAGTAGTAGTACAAGTTTCTATTCAGACTTACCAGCATGCCTTAACCTTAGCAAGAACAGTACATTTCTAGGGGTGAAAGACGATTGCAGGCTCCATTTCAGTTCTTGATGGCTATGTTAAGAGTATTAATACAGCTATCACTTGTGATGTTGGACCTCTGTCTACTACAGTGGTTCCACGAACTCATTTTACACAGGTCACCAAAAAGCTTGCACTGGACTCAGCTTGCAACCTAGAAATGAAAGGCTCTCTCACCCAGAAGCAATCCCCTAGGCCATCCAGTCCCCCAGTACTAACATACTTAGTCTGTTTGGTAATCAAGGAAGACTTACCCTTGCAGTATTTATTTCTGAAAAACTGAAATGCATTTATTCTAGGTTTACTAAAATTATAGCCAGCTTGAACAGCATGCCTCTATACCTTTATCTGTGAAATAGTTATTCCAAGTAATGCAGAAGCCTGTAACAATTGTGTCACTAACTCAGTTAAGCTGTTTATTTGTACTACTTATTTTGGATCCCATTTTACTGAACTAGAGTCCACAAGTGAGATCTTCCAAACAGCTTGCTGGTAACGTTTCCGCACAGGTGTGTGGTGAGTTGCTAGCATTTCAGCTGTTCTCTTCCATTGATTTTTATGGACTTCAGCTGCCCATCTTCCTCAACTTCAGTTCTTTCTTGACCATTCTCAATGATCTTCCTGGTAGTGATTCTTCTTCCATTGACTACTTCAGTAGAAGTTGAGACTGATCTGAAGTTGTTTGACCCACTAGTGTCTCCTCCAAAGGACCTGCAGGAGAATGTAGTGTGCTCACCGGGGCTGCCTGAATCAAATGACATAAATGATTCCATAACATCAGGAAATACATCAAAGCCGGCAAAACTAGCTCCTCTTCCATGAGTTCTGTTTCTGTTTTCACCTACATTTCCATCAAATGGACTGTCCCAGAAATCGTGCGCAAAGGGATCCATTCCTGCAAAAAATTCCCTGAAAATCTCTTCTGGGTTACGGAATATGTATTCAGAATCAAATGGGCTGTGGAAGTGGCCTCCAGTTGCACCTCTGCCTCCTCTGTGCCGACTTTCCTTTCCAGATCTGTCATAGATGGAACGTTTTTGGGGATCTGATAAAACCTCATATGCCTCAGCTACGGCTTTGAATTTCTTCTCTGCCTCCTCCTTGTTGTTAGGATTCTTATCAGGGTGCCATTTTAATGCAAGTTTACGGTAGGACTTTTTAATGTCATCTTGTGAGGCTTTTTGGTGAAGTCCTAAAACTTCGTAATAATTCACCATCCCAAATGAAAGGTGGTTGGATTTTGAAATTTCTCTCTGCTCAGTGACCTGAAGTCTGAGCCGTCCAGTATCCAGGGAATCCTGTTTCCTTTGGGCACTCCAGATTTGCTCCTTATGACCTGCTGGTTTTGTTCAGTTTAGATTTGCTAGCACTTGGCGCCACAGGGAAAGAAACACATTGTTTAGATTTACCCTTTGATTTTAAGACAGTTGAGTGTTGGGATTGTGACATCAGAGGTAATTCAACCAATCATTGTACAGCTGATTTTAGTACTTTTTTTTTTCGTACTGAAGCGATATTGGTGAAAATCCTGTACATATTGTCTGGGTTTTATCTTTTGTTTGCAGTCTTCTGTAGCCATGTTGGTCCCTGGTTATTTGAGACACATAGTGGGTGAGGTAATATCTTTAATTGGACCACCTTCTATTTACCTCGCATTTTAAAGAATTATATTTCACATCTATGATGACGTAAGTGTGAAATACAGCTCTCTGGTGACAGTAAGGCATTATATATGGCTATGTCTTACTGTACTCTGACTGTGGATTTTGAGGTAGTTATGAAATATACACTAGAGGTCATGATTCTCCTGTCACGCAGGTCATTCTATTGATGCTAATGGAGTTCGGAGAATGGGGAACTGGGAGCCAGGAATCTTGAATTCTATTTTTGCCACTGACTTGTTGTATCACAAATCCCATCTTCTCTCTCTGTCTCATTTTCCCTATCTGTATTTTTGAGATGCTTGGGTGAAAGGTGCCGCAGAAGTGAACATTGTTATGATAGAAACAAAACATTTGATGATGTGACTGCGCTCTTTATGTGTGTTGGCTTTATGCCCTTTTCCTGGCACACACAGGTGGAGGAAATCCAGTATGTATAGGGCAGTAGACCAAAAGGGAAAACTGCATTATCCACAAGAAAGCAGCCATACAGGGGAAGCTAAGAATTTAGAGCTATACAATCCAGACGGGACAGAAGACGCTTTTGGCTGCAAGAATTTCCACTTCATTGCCTACAAGGGTCTGCTTCTCATGTGGGTCTGTGATCCGACAATGCTATGGAGCTATTTGTAATGTAATATCTAAATCCAGCTCTAAAAGTCACCATCAGTCAGTGCAATGAAGTTCTTGAGGTTGGAGCTCTAGGAAATGAAGGGCAATATTGAAGTGAATGGAGTTTCATGTGCTGTGAATTTATCAGACACCTGCCTTCTCCACCACCAGTATGGGCTTATTAATTGGAGGAGGATGGTGCTTTGGGGATTGATGTTTTTGGGAGTACTGTGTGAACTGAGAAAGTATGTTAAAAAAAAATCCATGCCACTATGGCAAGCTAACATTCCTCCCACTGCCCTCTGAATTGGGAGCCCAATTTGTGCCAAAGAATGAGGGGAAGTTTCCAAATAATTATTACTTAATTAATTGGACATCCAGAAGGAATGAAGAGGAGGGAGTGGCTGGCTGTATATACTGGATGTTGGGTTTCAACAATTGGTGGTACCTTCATTCCTTTTCCTTCCAAAAAAGTCGGGTCTTTTTTGTCTCTTTCCCCTTTCTCAGACTTTGAAATCTTCAGCAGGGATGTTGAGTGACTGTTGCTTGTATTGACTTCACTCCCTTTCTTCTGCCTGTTTATTAGGGGAGGAAACCAAGTTGAGGGACCGCTTAGATTTTTGCGCTTGGGTGTAGTATTAGGGTTTCCACGTGGGTTAGGGGCACTGCCTCCTTGCTCAGAAAACATTCCTAAATCCTAAAAGTACCCAAACACTGTGTTGTTGGATTTTAGCCTGGGACCTCCCGTGATCCTGCAAAGATTTACACATACTCAACTTTAAGCATGTGAATAGTCCAACTAAATCAATGACACCACTTGTGCTTGAAGGTAAGCACAACTTTGTAGGAATGGGGCCTTAGTGCTGCCGAAAAGTGCCAACCTGACACCCCTGGTGCCTGGAGCCCTCTGTTTATCCATAAAACAGGTACCACACAGGTAGATGCAAGCCTTCTCCTCCCCGCTTCCCCACCAGTGTTCCTCAAACCTGACCTTGAGTGAGGAGATAGGTCATTGGCCTCTGAGCTAAAATCGCCATTCAGGGGGTTTGGTTAGTGACTGTCAGGATGGTGGTTTTTTGTGATGTAGATGCCTACCCACTAGAAAGTGGATTGGGAACCTACCAAACTCATCTCACACAGGCTGCCAACATCTTTTGCCAACGTGGACTAGATTTGAACTTTTTAAAAACCCTTGCACAAGACTTCATAAGCAATTCCATTCCTGTTTCTGGTGCGTCCATTCTCTGTTAGATGGAGGAGAAAGACTCGGTCAGGAGTAATCCCAATCAGCCTGCTGGGAGGTTCCCTGTGGGATTTTAGCAAGAGTCAGCACCCGGCAGAAATCAATCCAGATTGTTTGCCATGAGTGGTATTGTACGGACGGGGAAGGAGGTAATTCTAACTTTTTCAGCTGTGCCATTTGAGAAGCATCTCTTCTCTCAGCGGCCACAATACTTGCATTTGATGATGAGTGTCCGTAGAGTCTCAGACTCGCTGGCGCACTGGATTATCTGTCTTGGATTTAGTACATTTACCAATCTGAAATGTAGGAAGTGTTTTTCTACTGTCATCTGCAATGGGGGCGGATCCCTGTCCTTCTGCTGCCTGCAGCAGGCGTCTGAGATTAGCAGCAGTTCAACTGAGTGCCACTGCTGTAAACTAAAAGGGTTTGCAAGAGAGACAGAGGGGTGAAAAAGCGATGGTGAAAGAGAAATGAGAGGGAGAAAAACATGCACACATCAAGTAACTAGACCCAAACTAGCCAGGCAGCCCCAAAGAAACCGAGGCTTTGAAATGAGAAATGTTTTTCGTATCTTAAATCTCAAGTACAAACAATAAAAACCAGCCCAGGCTGTGTTCTTTGAAGAGAAGTACGAGTGACCTGAGCAGTGGTTATCAGCAGCGTCATTAAGATAAACGCTTAACATGATTTAAAGCATCCGAAACTGAAGGCAGCACTTTCAGATACTAACAAAACGGCCTGACATTGGGGATGGAAATCAATAGTAATCAGATGTCACTAAAAATACTCAAAAGTGTCCCATGGCTGATGGAGGTGAGATTAGTGTAAATATTTGTATTCTAATCAGTGGCACGGGAGGGCTGTAGGCGGCCCCCTGTCTATTTAATTAATGGAGTGGCTTTTTAAAAGGATCCTAATCATATGTGATTGTATCTGCTTATCAACATTTTTGCTAATTAGATGATATGGAGGCAGTCGTTCTGCTAATTCCCTCATCCGAACAGCATATCCTGCTCAGATAAAGTACAGTCTCTTTTTAATAAAAAACAATCATGAGACAGACTAACCTTAATGGTGCTCATTATCTTTGGATCTTTTGGGTCCCGTTCCCCCCCCCCTCAATTTACTTAGATTTCTGCTTCAAAATGCCAGATGGGCAGAGTTACTGTGGTCCTCTCCCATCCACTCCAGTCACAATTTAAAACACAATCTCGTCCATGGGAAGAGCATTCTGACAGCTGAAGTCTCATGTTATAGGGCCTTTCCCCTGTGTTCATCCAAGCAGGCAGTTTGCATTTTTCAGACCTGTTGTGCTAGGGATGGGAAAGAGACTTGGATTAGAAAAAAATCCCCAAATTTCATCCCAAACTGAGCCCTGAAGCTTCACACCAAAACAAACCTATTCTGAGCCTTCACTCTAAACTACAGCTTGACCACAAATGTTCATCCAAATCCTGGACCTTTGGCCACAGCTCCAATCAACCCTTTGCCCAGAACTCTAACAGACCCTGAATTTTCCTTCAAGCCAAAGAGCTTTTTTGAGCTGTGAAAACAAAGAAGAAGGGTTTATTGGCAGCCAGTTGATCCTGTGACAAGGCTTGGATCCTTTTATCTATAAAACAACATGAGCCTGAGACATTTGCTCTAAGTACTTTGGGTGTCCAAACAAACAAAGGTCACACTTCACTCTGCCACTCAAACTGTCATCAGACATCTCACCCCACTGTGGCCCCTATCTAAAGGGATATTGTACTCCATTCCTTCCTGCCTCTGGGGAGGGCAGGGGGTTGGGAGCGGAATCTCATTAGATTTTCCTTGGGAGAACTGTTAGAATCTGTGGTGAGGAGGCTTTGCTGGTTCATACCTTGTGGTGGGTTATGTAATACCCACCTCTTAGTGGGTTAACAATCGGATCTCACTGCCTTAGCAAAGATTTAAACTAAATAACAGATTGATCTAGAAAAGCCTGTCCTTTCTTCTCAAGACAGCACAGCACCATCTCCACAGACTGAACTCTTCCTTAGTAGAGCTATCCTTCACACAGGCAAGCCAATGAGAGTCAGGGTGGACTGAAGTAATGGGGATATAGGCCTTCTATTTAGTTTGTGAGGTCAGGAGTTTGCCTGCTGTTTTTGCAGCTGTGAATGCTGAGCAGAAAAGGCTTAAATGACACAAATTCCAGCCTCCCACATCTGTGGATGGCAAGAGGAAGTTTCTATGCATCCCATACAATGATATTCGTGTATTAACTGCATTCCAGTAAAGTGCTGGCTGATGGGTGACGGAAGGTTCTGGGGAGCATTAAGAAGAAATGTAGTTCTAACAGGCTGAATGGGACTGTGGCCACTCAAACTTCCTCTGACCTATGAATAATCAGGAAGAAGCTGAGGAAAGAGTTCCTGGATCTGGTTTATTCTGAGGTTTGGGTTTCAGACCCCCAGATCTAGTGATTGCTCATGTGAAATTTAAACCCCAAATGGCAGAAGTCTATTGAGACTGCCTGTTCTCAAGAAATTTTTGCCATTTTAGGGCTGAATCCAAACTAAGAACCCAGCCCTACCTGGGCTGGAGTCAATGGGAACTGCTGGTTTTCAGCATCAGATCATGCCCTAAATCCTGGAAATAGACCTGTTCCAATTTCAGAACACCTAGAACCAAAACCACGTGAGTATTTGGATTCTAATCTGACCTCCCACCTCAGCCCAAAATTCAATGCAGTTTGGATTTGACGTTCTGGTCTTGGCTCATCTTTGTATGTCATTAATAGTTCGCCCACATGTCAATGATGTAAGTGACGGCTGTATCAGTATTCTCCTCAGAAATAAGAAAGGCCAGTCCTTCTGCCTTGCTCTCTGCCTGTGACAACCTTGGGCTTCCTGACTTTCCTCTCTCCCAGCCGTATTCAAGGGTGATTAATTCAATATTGTCCAAATATTGAGGACAATATCTAGTTTTTGGTACCATGGCTAGAAGTACTAGAGCTGGAAATGAAGAGGTCTTAAAACTCCAGGAAAGAGAAGATGATGAATGACTGTCCTGGGATTTTCTTTCCACCTCCCATCAGTGGGATGAGCTATGTGGAGCACTCAGTTAGTAAACCAGAGGGGGAACGTTATAGCTCAGTTTCTCATTGTTAAGTGATGGTTCATGACACTGCTTGGGCTTGTGCCTGGCAGCGGAGTTTATTTGAGGCCATTCAGGCATCCTATAGAGATGATACCACCTGGTTTTGAAAGCTCCTCTGGCCTCTTCTGACTACCGAGAGAGAGAGGTGTTTGCCTGTCTGGCATAGCTGTTTCACCTAAACACAGACTCCTTCCCAATTTTAGATGGCATTATATTGGGAAATGCGCACCTCTGAACGCTGGGCCTCTTAAGGATCACTTTACAGCTGCTGGGTAACGTCCAGAGGTGATACTTACAAGTCTGACATAGTCCGGGCTTGTCTGCACTTGAAATGCTACAGAGGAACAGCTGTAGTACTTCAGCATAGGCAGTGTAGGAGTTCTCCTGTCAACACAGGTAACACTGGTCTACAGTTTTTTAGAAGTCATCTGCTTCAGAGATAAAATGTGATATTTATTATGTATTTTGATGTGCTGAATTCAAATATGACAATTAAAACAACTGATTGGCTCCTGTTTCTAAGATATTTAAGTTTTTACATTTTATGTCTATGTATATTGTGTAGATAGTAGAGTTCTAATCATAAATTGTAAACCTAGGTCTTTTCATGTGTTTATGGTTGCTTTACATGATAATATTTCACCTGTCCTGCTTATGTAACACTTTAAAAATCAGCAGAAGGGTTCTATAAATAAAATGTATTATGAAACAAAAGGCAAAAAACTATTATGTACATAGTTTAGTCCTATTCAGTGTCTACTCGGCCCTTCTTGACTTGTCTCTTGTATTCATTAAATGGAGCATCTCTTGTCACTGTCCAGCAATAGTCTGCAAGCATTGATGGGCTCCATTTGCCCTGATAGCATTTCTCCATTGTTGCAATGTCCCGGTGAAATCGCTCGCCGTGCTCGTCGCTCACTGCTCCGCAGTTCGGTGGGAAAACATCTAGATGAGAGTGCAAAAAATGTATCTTTAGTGACATGTTGCAACCAAGGCTTTTGTATGCCTTGAGGAGGTTTTCCACCAACAACCTGTAGTTGTCTGCCTTGTTGTTTCCAAGAAAATGTATTGCCACTGACTGGAAGGCTTTCCATGCCGTCTTTTCCTTGCCACGCACTGCATGGTCAAATGCATCATCTCGAAGAAATTCACGAATGTGAGGACCAACAAAGACACCTTCCTTTATCTTAGCTTCACTTAACCTTTGAAATTTTCCACGGAGGTACTTGAAAGCTGCTTGTGTTTTGTCAATGGCCTTGACAAAGTTCTTCATCAGACCCAGCTTGATGTGTAAGGGTGGTAACAAAATCTTCCTTTATTCAACAAGTGGTGGATGCTGAACACTTTTCCTCCCAGGCTCCAATGACTGTCGGAGTGGCCAATCTTTCCTGATGTGGTGGGAATCTCTTGCACTACTATCCCATTCGCAGAGAAAACAGCAGTACTTTGTGTATCCAGTCTGCAGACCAAGCAAGAGAGCAACAACCTTCAAATCGCCACAGAGCTGCCACTGATGTTGGTCATAGTTTATGCACCTCAAAAGTTGTTTCATGCTGTCATAGGTTTCCTTCATATGGACCGCATGACCAACTGGAATTGATGGCAAAACATTGCCATTATGCAGCAACACAGCTTTAAGACTCGTCTTCGATGAATCAATGAAGAGTCTCCACTCATCTGGATCGTGAACGATGTTGAGAGCTGCCATCACACCATCGATGTTGTTGCAGGCTACAAGATCACCTTCCATGAAGAAGAATGGGACAAGATCCTTTTGACGATCACGGAACATGGAAACCCTAACATCATCTGCCAGGAGATTCCACTGCTGTAGTCTGGAGCCCAACAGCTCTGCCTTACTCTTGGGTAGTTCCAAATCCCTGACGAGGTCATTCAGTTCAGCTTGTGTTATGAGGTGTGGTTCAGAGGAGGAGGATGGGAGAAAATGTGGGTCCTGTGACATTGATGGTTCAGGACCAGAAGTTTCATCCTCTTCCTCTTCCTCATCTGACTCAAGTGAGAATGATTCTGGTGCATCAGGAACCGGCAGTCCTTCTCCGTGGGGTATTGGGCGTATAGCTGATGGAATGTTTGGATAATGAACAGTCCACTTTTTCTTCTTTGACGCACCTTTCCCAACTGGAGGCACCATGCAGAAGTAACAATTGCTGGTATGATCTGTTGGCTCTCTCCAAATCATTGGCACTGCAAAAGGCATAGATTTCCTTTTCCTGTTCAACCACTGGCGAAGATTTGTTGCACAAGTGTTGCAGCGTATGTGTGGGGCCCACCTCTTGTCCTGATCTCCAATTTTGCAGCCAAAATAAAGGTGATAGGCTTTCTTAACCATAGTGGTTATACTGCGCTTTTGTGATGCAAAAGTCACTTCACCACAAACATAGCAGAAGTTATCTGCACTGTTCACACAAGTACGAGGCATCTCTGCTCACTTTGGCTAAACAGAAATGTGTCCCTTTACAAAATCAAACACTGGCAAATAAGAGAGCACGACACTGTATGATTTCTAGAGCTGATATAGGGCAATTTGTTCAGCAGAGTGATGTAAGCTTCGTTATGATTGCATCATCCATGACTTCTAGGAATAACATGATGCAATTCATATCATGTATGACGCAATACCAGCTTCAGATTGCATCCTTCATTGTTTTGCCTAAAAAGCAAGTACTGTCCAAACCCAGTCATAGATTTATTCATAGATCCAGTCAAAGATGTATTTTAGTCATTTCTGGTTTAAATGGAGATCCCTTCCCTTTATAACTCACTTATCCTCCGCCATTTCCATGTCAAGGGTCGTATATACTGACCCAATAGCATATCTTGAAAACTAGAGCCAATCAACAATTTTAAGCATCATTTTCATTCTCAGTGACCCAGAATTAGTAAAGTTTGACTACATTTATTTCAGAAGCATTTTGGCTGTAGAGCAGTGTAATCCCTCTCCCTAAGAGGCAGTGGCTAGGTGGACAGAAGAATTCCTCCATCGACCCAGCGCAGTCTACGTGGGGACTTAGGTCAGCTTAACTATGTCACACAGAGGTGTGGATTTTTCACACTCCTGAGCAATGTAGCTGGGTCACTCTAATTTTCTAGAGTAGACCAGCCCCCAGGAAATGGAGCTCTCAGTAGGTGATGGCACAAAAGTGGGTTGTGTCCCAAGCATGCCAGCTATTAAATTGTGAGTCCCGGTGATTTGCAGGTAGAGTCCTGGAGCATTTAAAATTCCTTCTTTATTTCAGGGTCAGTCCTGTAGAACAGCGCTGAATTTCTGTTTTAGAAAAGTAACCCTCCCTCCTTGCAGGGCAGGAGGAATTGTGGAGCTCCAGAACTGTGAACCATCTGCATGGTAAATTATGCCTAGCTGCATGTGACAGGAATGAGCGATGAGGAAAAGAAGTGGAATATTTAATGGAGAAGATTTTACATGGGGTGGGGAACTGGGGAAGAAAAGGACCCTCTCCCCCACAGCCAATATTGTAGCCTGGGGTTTGCTCAAGAAAACTTCTGAATGTGGCTGCTGTAGGAGACTGGGACCAGGGGAATTTCCACTTTGCTTCAGTGAAGATTTAGTCCAAGTTTATTGCAGAGATTAAAAGACTGAAGAATATCAACGGTAAATGTGATGATTTAAGAGCTCATAAATTCAATAGACAGCCCTGTTCCCAAGAGAACCCGTATGCAGCCTGGCCAAGCTGCCCAGTGCTCGTGAGCATGCTCTCTCACTCCCTCTCTCCCACACACACCACTTCTCAAGAGACTCTCTCAACAGCTTGCCCTGGCTTCCAAGCGCGCACACGCATGCCTACAGAAACGATGAACGCATGTCTACACCCACCGGCACCTGGGCATATACCTATCACTGCATGCAGATTAGACCTCCATCGTGGGACCTGCAAAAGTATTTGACTCTCACACACCTTCTGCACTCCCTGTGTGTCCACACATGCAGATGCTCTTCCTATTACTTGTTTGCAGTGAAATCACTGGCAGCCCAGAGCAGGGATTTGCCTCTATTTAACTGCAATTTAGGTAGCAAGCAGGTTGAACACTTTGAGGATGAGATTTCAGCCCCTGATGACGAAGAAAGATGTGCGGTGCATCCCCTTAATTTAAGAGGAATTCTTTGCATTTGCATAACAACTTTCATCCACCGTGCTGTAATATGAGGTAAATGCTGTTATCCCTCATTTTATCTCTGGGGAAACTGAAGTGGTTAAATGAGTTGCTCCCGGTCACACAATGAATCAGTGGCACTCAGTGTTAGTCCTTTTGAGGTACAAATGTGGCACCAGCCCCTCTCTCTCCCCACCTCCCCCAATAAAATGAACCAGTAGTAGTGTCATGGAAAGATGGAGCTTTCCTCATAGGCAAGTATGCCCCCTCAAGTTCCGGCGTTTGCTAAAATCCAACCTGGGTTTTCCCATCAGGCTGACTTTACTTCTGCCACCAGGGGAATGCTGAGAGATTTTCTGATGAGTGTTAAATTTACTGGAAGCTGCATTGAAAGTGGGCGAGTTATGGATGGGGTTGCAGCAAGGTCGTTTCCAGATATCATGGTCCCTCGGGTTTATAGCTACTCAGAATTCAGTGCTTGCTAAAAATAGACAGTTTCCTAAAATAAAACCCCAACTTCTGTTGGGAATACACCATTGGGATCTATCATCTTCTCTTTTACAGGCAAGATAAGGAGTTGAAAAACCTGCCCACTTAATGGAAAGATTCATCCTGATTGTAGTGCAATGCCAAAGATATCCCTTAGGGTCAGTTGCTTGAATGTGGCAGACCAGGACTGCATAGCACGGTGTGTTCCAGGTGAATGCCAGGGGATGGAGGCAATGGTTCATGTTAGCAGATTCAGGATTAAGCCTGATGGTCAAAATTTGGGAATTAGGAGAACTGAGGGTGAAAAATGGGGGAAACAAGGAGGAACATCAGGGTACCAATGGGGGAGTGTTCTGCTTCTCTCTCCTCTCCCCCGAGAGTAAGCAATATGTTCCAACTCTCGCCTTAACTTTTCCTGTTGAACTTTGGCTGGAAGGACATGACATAACGGCTAAGTACCAGGTTTGCAATATATAGATTTCCTAGAACCAAAGGTTCAAATGGCAATTGAATCCTCTCAGCTTCTTACCCTTCCAAGGATGTTAAACTAAGATCCATTCAGTTGACTGTATGTGAGTCTTTGGATGACATATGTTAAAAATCCAGCTTCTGTCTGCTTTGCCTGGATGCTCAGAATCTGCTTTTCTAAAAGTTGCTGCCTGAGGTCTAGCCATGTGTGTACCTAATGTGCATGTCCAGTTACTGCAATGCCACGTATGAATCAGGTAATTATATGCCAGCAGCTATAAATACCATTTTTCCACCCAGAGAGGCCCAATTTCTGAGTAGAACTGAAATATTGATAACTGTGTCTGCAAAAACGCTTGCAGACCTCTTCCTGCAAAACCAAGCCCTAAAAGATGCCATGGCATTTCTCTGGAGAAAGGATGGTGATGGGGATGATGGTAAGGGGAGTCTCTGGTATCCTTGTTCAAAATTTCCCATCTATACGTGATCCAAGATTAGGGAAGGCAACTCCCACTACATGTATTCTTACTTTCACAGGGACTCTCAAACTGGCGGTCGCAAGGTTATTACATGGGGGGGTTGCAAGCTGTCAGCCTCCACCCCAAATCCTGCTTTGCCTCCAGCAATTATAATGGTGTTAAATATATAAACAAGTGTTTTTAACTTATAATGGGGGGTAGCACTCAGAAGCTTGCTATGTGAAAGAGGTCACCAGCAGTTAGTTTGAGAACCACTGAGCTAGCTGAGAAGTGGCTGCATCTCAGTCACTCTTTGTACATATATAGGAAGCAAAGCAATTTGGGGTTAAAGCAGTGTTATGAATGTGTCCTGTTCTAGGTCTTAGAGATCCTTTTTTTTTTTTACAGAAAAACTGTAAAAAAAGGCTATTTTTTAAAAAATAATTTATTCCTTTTAATGTAAATTGTATCTCGGGAGAGTGTGTGTGTGCATTCAGTGTGTGCTTGTAGCATAGCAGATGTGCATATTTGCATGTGCATATATATCTCTGTATATTCTGTACCTGTGCATAGCTGTGTATGAAGATTGTAACTGTACATGCTAAACTTTAACATTGATTTGATAATAGAGTCAAGGACATGCTGTATACAATGGACCATCACTTACATATTTAGCTTAAGAAAGAGAAGGCAAAGGGGTGGCTTGATTACAGTCAATGACTGGAATTTGAAGCTAGACAAATTCAGACCGGAAATAAGGCATAATTTTTTGACAAGTCAGGGTAATTAACTATTGGAACAACTTATCAACGGTGGTGGTGGATTCTCCATCACTCACCATTTTGAAACCAGGGCTGGATATTTTTCTAAAGATCTCCTCTAGGAATTATTTTGGGGAAGTTCTATGGCCTGTGTTACACAGGAGGTCAGACTAGATGATAACAATGGTCCCTTCTGGCCTTAGAGCCTATGAATATATTGTCTCGAATCAGGGGTGAAAGTCAAATTGAACTCTTACCCCCTGAAGGGGCGGGACCTCGGGTGGAAGAGGTGGGGCTGGAGTCAGCATCCCCCAGCCAGCCCATCCTTGTTGCCTGGCCGGCTCCAGCAGCAATTTAAAGGGCCGGGGCTCCAGCCGCTGCTGCAGTAGCATGCGGGGGCAAAAGGGTCAATGATGTTAAAGCGCTGTCGTACACTGGCCCATACCACTTTATTTTCATCCCTGTCTTAAATCTATTTTGCAGTATTTTGATTCACTAAAATCTTCCAATCCATCCTTCTCAATCAGACCCTTGAAATTATTTGCAAATGTATCTTACGTGCTTGAAAGCCATAAAACTCCCCCTTGCTGGTGTGTGTGATCATTAGAGCTGCCACTTGTATAGGACTGAGTTCTGAAGTTTAGTTCAGATAACAATTAAGCGACAAGAGAAGATGAAAGGGAATAAAAAAAAAAAAGAAAAGAATCTGAATTTGTATTTCTGTGTGTGTAGGCAGGACTGTAATATAATGGGTATGGATGTATACATCTGTGTATGAAAGTAACATTGATTTGTATGTGTGTAGCTGTGTGTATGTCTGTGTATGTTAATCTCTCTTGTAACAATAGACACTCCTTGATTCTGGTAGCATTTGCTGGAGCCTCCCATTCAGATATTGGTTTGTTATCAGGTTGCAGCAGGCATTTCCATCTAATCAGGAATCTGAGCCCGTGTGAGCCACCACATGGGGCCTTCAAAGCACTTCCCCGAGCCTTGAGTCTGCATTCCCTTTCTGATGAGGGAGGGTGAGAGGGATAAAGCAACACAGCATCTCCAGAGGTGTTATTCCCCATGCTGACTGGTGAGGACTGGAGAACTGACTTTGCACCTCAAAGCGGGGAGGGAAATGCCCTGTCCTTAACTTGTTCCTCAAATATACTGGAGGAAGAGGATTATCTCACATGCACCCCTGCTGCATTGGTAATGAGCAAGCACCCTAACGCAACATGAGCTCTCATTCGTTTTTGTACTCAGCAGTATGGAGAGGGAAGGGCCAAACCCCTATCTCAGATCCCAGTGAGCAGGATCTGTTAGCTAGGGTTTTGTGTACTAAATCTATACACTCTATGATTACACATTGCAATCTTGCACCCTTCAGAAGAGTCAGTTCAAACATATTTATGAGGTTTTACGATTTGTGAGGCTTCTCAGAATGACTTGTGGCTCTATAAAGGGGACAACTTGGTACCTCTAGCCCTCTTCATAAGGGAAGACTCTGATAGAAAAGGCTTTTAGAATCTCACCTCCCTCTCCCACTCCAATAGAACTGCAATGCAATGACCACTAATCTTATGTGGCTCATAGCTGCAAACGGGTCCGGAATTAATTAATTTGACAGACTGTGGCTGCCTGTCTTTTGCACCAGAATCAATGAAGGCAACACACATTTCCCATATTTGCAGGGAGGAAGCGGGAAGAAGGGACAGCTAGGACTTAAGGATACGTTCACAGGACCCCCCTGGGACAGCCTGAGCTTGGGAGCACGGCAAAAGGAGATTAACAACATGGAGAGATGACGCTCTCAACAGCAGGAGTGAGAAAGCTCCCAAGGGCTCAGTGGCGGTGGGAAAGCTTGATTGCCACATACAGCAACGCAGTAGCCTATGCAGCTTTCCCCCTCTAGCTCCCCAAAGACACCCAGTGGATTGTATTCATTTGGTGGGAGGGGGTGGTATAATCAGCTGTCACTCTGCTGGGGCGCATTTTATTTGCATAGCTAATGAGGTCCTCCAGACAGGAAAGAGAATTTGGGCTGCCACACGAAATAATGCCAAGCGAGGGCAAAGGTGTTAATTAAAGAGATTTTGGCAAGTAATTTAAGGGCCGAAATTTACATTTTGTTGGAAGAAAATCTACCCGCCGTGAATCAAAACTTTGTATATGATTGGAGGAGAGCTGTTTTGTTTTGTTGTAAATTTATCATTAACAAAAACAGTTGGCCTCTCTGTGGCCTAAACGCTACTGGCACTGAGCTAGCGTATGCACACCAGGAAATTAAACTGACTGTGGACCTCATTCTCCACTGCCTCATACTTTATGTGAAAGGGGTGTAAAGCGCTACCCAGTTACAGTTCTGCATTCAGTTACACACCCATCTTTGCCCTCATCTTGCATGAGTGGAAAGGCAAGCAAAAGGCATGAAGAAGCTGACTCAGGTCATGTACCAGGACCTCTCTACTCCCTCACACTGGGCAGGATATCTAATAAGAACCGGTTTCTAGGTGAAATTTCTGCAACTTCCACCCTGTTACCTGTTTTTGCTGCTTCTGGCCAAAGGAGTAACAAGAGAGAAGGGCTCTGGCGTTCAGAGACAAAAGATGGATTCCGGAGGAATGGTCAGATTGTGACAACTCTGTGAGGAGCTGAAGTGTGTCACTGGCGGTATGCATAGTGTGCCACATTTCTGATGACTAACAGCAGCCTTTACTGGGACGTGATGGGGGTGGGGACGTCTGGGCTGGCTGGATAGAACCTATTGAGAATTATGCCATTAAATGGCTCCATTTGGCCGATATCACCTCCTCAGATCTATACTGAAATACCCTTCTATTAATAAATAACTCCTTGCTCCATTTCTTCATTGCAACAGCGCACGTCTAAGTCATTGAGAATTTGGGTTTGTTTTTTATAGACATTAGAAGTAGATTTTATCTTTATTAAGGGTTCCCTCCCCACCCCTAAACCTTTGTTCCAATGCACTGAGCAAATCAGTCAAATGTAAAGTGGGGAAGGGGATCAGTCAACATTTTATTTTCATCTGATTTATCTCAGCCAGCGAGAGAGATGGAGAGTCCCTGCATACTTTTGACCAGAGAGAAGTGTTTTTAAGAGGAGCAGACATTTTTCCCATTGTAATAAGGATCTGTGTTTGAGCATATTGTCATCTGAAGCAGTTGAGACAAGAGGATCTGGTGCTGCATGAATAACTTGTAGAAAGTAATATATCTGAGAGGTTTAGCCTTTTCGTTTCCTCATGGACTACCTGGAAGCATGGTTCCTTGAATTAATTCATTATTTGAAATCATTCAGTGATTATTGTTTGTGGGTCATTAATTTAACTGTGGATTGCAAACAGTGGCTACAAGTATTTGATTTTTGAAGTATGTTGGTTAGTTGTGACTGGTCAGATAAACCACATGGTCAGCATCTGTTCTGACTGGATGAGCGTGCAGTCACTAGCATGAAAACTTGTGCATACAAATTAAAAATATTATCTCCACAAATGCTCTCATTAGTGGCTTTGAAATTCTTTTTCCATGAACAGCCAGGCAGGTAAAACTTGATTTCTTACATAGTGACAGAAGGCAAACATAAAAATTATGCAAATAGGGACAGCATGAGTTCATTTAAAACTATGTGTGTCTATTTGTAAGAAAAAAAATTGCTTTTGCAAAATTTGCCTGGGTGGAATGGGAACATAAGAAATGCTATGCTGGGGCGATCTATCAAGTCTGGTATCCGGCCTTTAAAAATGGCCCATTCTTGTTGCTTCAGAGTAAGGCCAAAAAAAAAAAAAAATCAAACCCAGAATACCTCTGGCCTGACAAGTTGTGCAATGCTGTATAGGGGAGAGGGGAATGCCTTCCTGACCCCCTCAGGCAAATAGTTTATGCCCTGAAGCATGAGGTTCCATTATCCTTATCTTAGCTCACATAGCTATAAATGTTATTGGCCATAAAATTACCCAGCCCTTTATACACAGACATCTGCAATAAGCTTGTGCTGCTAAAAATTGTCAAAGCTTTTTATTATTGGTGCACTTGTAAAGCTGTTTCTTAAAAAAAGAAATAAAAATAAAAGCTCTTAACAAAATTAAAATACATTAACCAACAGCTTAAAAGCTAAAACCATTATCACATTTTCTGCATAGATGTTATACCACTACTAATATATCACAATTTATTTTCCCAACGCTAGCGTCTTCCACCTGCAGATCCTCAAGAACTTTAGACATTAATGATTTAAGCCACATAACCTTCCTTATGACATAGATCAGTATGTCCCTTTATAAAGATGGGTAAATAGAGGCACAGAGAAATAACCAGACTGGCCCAAGGTCACACAGCAGGTCAATGGCAAAGCTAGAAAAATAAACCTGACTCTGAGCCCTGAGATTTGGGATTTTTGTGGAGGGTTTGGGGTTAAAGTTACCTTCACGTGAATTTCATTCTGGTGAAATAGGTCAAACGGATGTCCCTGGAAACAGATATTCTTTCTTTTAGCCACAGCAAACCTATGGCCCAAACCAACACAACTCAAGCTTCCATGGCACATTAACCTAACAAATGTGTATCCAACCCTGCCTTGGAACTACCACCTCTAAAGATGAAAAGGGAGTTCAGTTTCCATGGTCCATGCAGTCTTGACCCCTCTACTGAGATGGCTAATGGAGTCTGGGAGGTTAAAGAATGTCAATTCTGGTAGGGAAACATGCACACTGAGGACTGGACTGAGAAAATCCACTGAACAGCCATCAAATGTCAACGCCTTTCTGTCACTGCTGACCTAAGCTGGCTTTGAACTGGTGGGCTACACATGAATTCACATAGATGATGCAAATAACTTCTCTCATCTAGCTGCTGCCAACCAGTCAGTGTAGTATCTAAGCACCACAACTTACTTGCCAAGAGGGTTTTCTAGTTCTCCTGTAGTTGTTGGGACCATCGGTCACACCTAAAGGAGCTTGTAGGGAGCTGCATCCCTTAACTTCATTAACTATATGTGACAGAGTTGGGGGAACCTGGAAAGTTGAGTTGAGTCTCACAAAATTCTGCCAGCATGAAATTCTCCTTTTGCCCGTGCTCTAGGCTTCTGGAATGTGGGATCTCCTGGACCAACTCTTGCGAAGCAGCCAAGTCCTTCTTTTACCTTCCCCTCACAATGCTCTGAAGTGGGTGTTCTGGAATATGGGGCTCTCCTTGGACAGCCGTTGTGGCATGCAGCTGGCCTGCTCCTTAACATATTGCTCGATGGGCTGATGTTTTCATCAAATCATGGCAGGGTATTGGAGGAGTAACGATCAAGGCTTTGCAAAGCTCATAGAACCTCGTTGACTAATTTGGATGTTCACAAAACTCGCTCAAGTTGCTGGACGTTGTAATTTTAAGCCCATTTTTTCTAAGAGTGATTCAGTTCAGTTAATAAAAGAAACAATCTTTGTTTTTCTAGTTAAAGGGCCATCTGTACTAGTATATAAGGGATACATCCTTACCCCCGAAAGGTGGCAAAATGGGTGCCATCTGCATGGCATATCGCCTATATTTATTTTTTATTAGAATTTCTTTGCCCCCTCTCCTGTATCTCCCACACTGTCACTTTTTGGCCCTGGACCTCTGCACTGATTCAAGCCAGTCGGCAAGCTACTAGTATTATAGGTCTCAGACTGATCCATATAGTGGTTTGCAAATTCTCTCTCTGTCCCGTCCTCTTCCCCCTTTTCCTCAGTCAGCTGAGAGGCAACTGACCTCTTTTGTGGGGGCAACCCTGCCAGCAAAACAAGGAGAGGCTGCCAGTGGCGACTTGGTCAGTGAGACAGAGCTGGAAGCAGAGAATTTTGTAGGAAGTGAGTGCAAGAGTCTGGCCAGCTTCTGTCCCTCATTTAAACTTCCGTAGCCTGACATCAAACATGTCGTTGCAGACTGAGCCCCCACAGGCCTGACAGAGGAGCAAAAAGAGAGGGCTGGAGGCAGCAGATCCTAATCTTTATTAAATAAGAACAAAGCCTATGCCGGCTAATGAGAAAAACAAACCGATGAAAGATCCGGCGGGCTCCTCAGAAGGACACAAAGAAATTCTCTCCTGACGAGAGCTTGCTAAAAATACACCAGAATATTTATCTTGCTGGCAAAGGCTTCTTGAGCCCAAGACTTGGTGCTTGTGCTTTGGAGATTTGAATGGGCATAACTGAGGCAAAATCTGGCACGGAGGATTCAGGTGACAGTGCTTTGCTCTGTGTGTGACTTCCAGAGACAACAGTTATGGCAGGAATACTCAAACAGCAGCAGGTTGGGGGTATAGACTAGATCACTAACAAGACTTTCCCTTCTGTCTTGCTGTTCATGGGTGGACAGCAAGGCACATCCCTGTGGCTTTATGTCTCCTTGTCTTGTTCTGATTATGTAGATGAAGCACAGATGCTACAGGTCTGTGCTCAGCGCTCGCTCTCTACACAGATGCTTTGAGTGCCAGATGGAAAACTTGTAATGTGGATATCAACAGAAGGATGCTACCAGTGTAATAAGAGAATTAGTACATCTGTTGGAATGGATTCATGTGAGCTATAGTGAGTGTTAGTTTGTCTCACCATCTGCATCTATGCATCGTGGATGAATGTGCTACTTCCCCTGCAGGAGAACAGGGAGCTTTGATCACCTTATTAATCCTATTCCCTTTATGTATTTGAATTGTTGCTGGCTCTGATTCGATCCATGAATGGGGATGTTCCCTCTGCTCACTTAACAAGCCTAATATGAAACCTTGGCAGTGATCTGCAGAGCTATGTGAATCTTTTGCAACAAAACCCCAAACAACATTAAACTGACCAGGTTTCATGTTATGTTACAAACTCAAAACTCAGGCTAAGTGTACAGAAAAATCCACCCAAGGTCATAATGTGTTTGAGGGTCCAAGTGGGGATCTTTTGAGGGTCCCAGTGTGGAGTGATCTTAAGTTTTGAACAGATCAAAATCGAACAAACTGTCCCCATGAACCCCTGTGACAGGGAGCTGCTGAGTTTCACAAATCCCTAGTGATCTAGCTTCATCATTGTCCCCTGTAGCCTCCCATGTGCCTCTAATGGAACATAGCTAGCTTTGGTTCATAATCCTTTATCTTGAAAACCTTTAGAGAGATCAGTCACAACCAATACTTTGGATTAGAGAACCCACAAATTTGGGGAAGGTTCAGATCAAAACTCAGATCCAAACTCCACAACCAGCCTGTCTATAGAATGGGCTGAACCAAAATCCCATCTTTCAACACCCTCAGACTTTGGGGGAATTCACGTCTGGATCCAGACTTGGCTGTTTGGTTCCGAAGACAAAAGGAGTTGTTTGATTAGAGGCTGCAGTTCCTTTTCTGGTTCCATCGTCGCTGACCATGAAACCACAGCCATTGCTGCTTTAATATTCTGTGGCTGAACTTACCACCAGCAGGTCAAAGGGGACTTAATTTACTCGGGCTTTGATGCGTTTGTTACTGTTTGAGGAGGAATGATGGGAGGCAGTGAGGATAGGAGGTGATAGAGAAGGAAGAACTTGCCCTGTTTACATGAGAACTGGATTAGTATGAAGCTAACAGAGCCATTTTCTAGCAGAGAGGGATGTAAGGCTAATAAGAAGGTTTCAGCTAGAGTGACTGGAGAGAGGCACTCTACTGATTGTAGGAGTCAGGCTGACCCTTTGTCTGCAGTTCCTTTTTAGCTTGGTTTCTCTGGTTAGGAGTTGGGGGTGTGTGGCAGAGTTGGGGGGAACCCCATCCTGTGCAGGTGAGTGCACCCGCCTCTTTTACGGGAAAATAAAGGGGTGGTGTATGCATCTTATGTCTATGTCCCTCCCAGCCCGAGTCCATACACTCACCCTTATCAACAGGGCAGTACGGCCTAGTGGCTGGAGTCTATAAATTCACCCTTGTTGCTGGGCAATAAGACCTAGGGGCCAGTGTCCATCAATCCACCTCTTTTTGTAGGGCACTAAGGCCCAGTGGCCCAAATCAATAATCTAGTCCCTCCTTGCAGAGCAGTAAGGCTCAATGCCTGGAGTCAGGAAATTTTCCCCTTCTCACAGGGCAGTAAGGCCTAGTGGCCCAAGTCAATAATTTAGCTCTTGCTTCCAGAGCAAAAAGGTCTAGTGGCCAGTGTCAGACACAGGGGGAGAGGTTGCACCACCCAGCAGGGGAGGCTAGGCCCTCTCTCTCCACCAGACCCCAGCCCAGGGCCCTCGTAGTGGCCAGAGCGTGGGCCACTGAGTCAGCGGGGAAAGGCTCCAACTCAGACACACTGACTCAAGGCTTTCACTCACTCACCGATCCGCCATCAGATTCCCCTGGGCTGCTCCTGTCATTGTTCTGCTGCTGTGGTCTTGGTCTCCCTGTTACCACTAGGTTCTCTAGTCTGCCCTTCCTCCGAAACCTGCAAGGCCTTCTGGGCTGCGTCATCTTCAGCTCCGAAGGTCACAGGCTTCCACTGAGCCTTGGCTGGAGCAGGTGGCGTATGTCTTTCCTCCATGGCAGTCAGCCCCAACTGAGCCAAGCTGCTCCCTTTTATACTGGTACCCAGTAGGCAGGGTCAGTGTAACCACTAGGCCAGGGGTGGGCAAACTTTTTGGCCCGAGGGCCACATTGGGGTGCAAAATTGTGCGGAGGGCCGGGTAGGGAAGGCTGTGCAGCCTGGCCCCGCCCCCTTTCTGACCGCCACCCACTTCCCGCCCCCTGACTGGCCCCTCTCAGAACCCCCCACCCACCCCTCTTGTCCCCGATCGCCCCCTCTAGAGACCCCCCACTCTAACTACCCCTCAGGGCTCCACCCTGTATTTAAGCCCCCCTGCTCTTTGTTCCCTGCCTGTCCCCTCCCAACACCCACCCACCCTAACCACCACCCCCAGGACCCCATCCTATCTAAGCCCCCCTGCTCTTAGTTCCCTGACTGCCCTCCCCCAGACCCTCCCACCTTAACCACCATCCCCGGGAACCTCACCATCTAAGGCACCTCCCCTCCCCCCACCAGTTCTTGCTTACCTTGCTCAGCCAGGCAGGTCCCAGCGCTGGCTGGCCCCTGGGAGGGGAACAGGCCCGCAGCTCCTCGCTGCTGGGCCCCCAGGGCGGGGAGTGCCGGGCCCCACGGCTCCCCGCTGCTCCCCCCGGTATCCCGGGCTAGGAGCGTAAGGCCCTGCGGCTCCTCGCTGCTCTGCCCAGCATGCGGGGTGGGGAGCGCTGGCCCGGGCTCCCTGCTGCTTGGGGCGGGGAGCACGGGGCCTCGCGGCTCTCGGCTGGGCCCCCACCCTGCCCGGGAGTGCGGGCTGTAGCCTGCTGCGCTTACCCAGCCCCTGGGCCGGGTGGGCAGGGCCACTCACCTCCCTCCCAGGCCTTTCGTGGGCTGGATAGAAATGTCTGGCAGGCCACATGTGGCCCACGGGCCGTAGTTTGCCCACCTCTGCACTAGGCGAACTAGGCAGCCATTTGGGGGTGCTGAAAATCGGTGCCCAAAATTTGTTTTTTTCACACTGTTGCTGGAAAACAAATGAATAAAGAAAAGAGAAACGTCGTTGAATGTGCATTTTAACTTGTCGTTCTCTTGTACATTACAACTATAGCCTAAGCCAGCTCTGTGTTGCGGGCACAAGCATACTGCTTTACTACAGTACAAAGTGGCAATGACGTCATTTTTCTCATCACGCGCAGCCGTTACCCATTCCGACAGGCTGTTTATAATGCTAAGTTTAGTAGTTTTCCGAGGTTGTTGACTGAGGCTGTAACTATTTTTGTTCAGTTGTTTCAAATCTAAGACTCTGGCAAGTGCTGCTGCATCATTTCGCTAATACTTTGTGTCAACTGTGTGTGTATATGTTCCGTATTTCAGTGTATATATTTATGTGCGAATATGCGTGTGTAGCTTGTTGAAATTTGTCATATTGATCTTGTCAGTTGTTGTTGTATGATGGAGTATCCATCATTCTAATTTTATGAATTGTATTAATAACAATAAATGGATATTCTAAAGGTAGAATAAAATGTAGTAGATTTTGATATGAAAGAAGGAAGGAAGGACATATAGGTGACTAAAAAGGGTGTATTTTTGAAAGTCTTTTGAAAATTTATAATAAGCGATGCTCCAGGAAGAGGGGAGCGGAACGGGAGAGGGGGCGCAAGGTGGAAATTTTGCCTAGGGCACAAAATATCCTTGTACCGGCCCTGTCAGTAGGGTAAAGGGGGTGTGGCTTTCTCAGCCCACTATGATTAACACCTTCCTGTCTAGTGCGGGGCAAGCACGCCCCATCACACGTCCTCCCCTTTAAGAGTGGGATGGGCGGGGGCTCAGTGTCTCTTTCCTCACCCTCTGGTGGAGAAAAGAAATCAGTATTTGGTGTGTGTCTTTCCTGGGTTGTGCGTCACTTGAAAATCATAAAGTTGTAGGGATAAGTACCATTGCATTGTTCGGGGGTGGACTTCTTTCATGTGGGGCAACCAGCACAGGAGTTCATGATCAGTAACCAGCCGGAATGTGTTCCCTAACAGGTAATACTTTAGAGCAGGGGTTCATGATCAGTAACCAGCCGGAATGTGTTCCCTAACAGGTAATACTTTAGAGCAGGGGTTCATGATCAGTAACCAGCCGGAATGTGTTCCCTAACAGGTAATACTTTAGAGCAGGGCTTCTCAAACTGGGGGTTGTGACAAGGTTATTACATGTGGGGGGTCACAAGGTTATTACACGGGGGGGGGTCGCAAGCTGTCAGCCTCCACCCTCAAACCCCCCTTTGCCTCCAGCAATTATAATAGTGTTAAATACAAAAAAAAGTGTTTTAAATTTATTAGGGGGGTCACACTCATAGGTTTGCTGTGTCAAAGGGATCATCAGTACAAAAGTTTGAGAACCGCTGCCTTAGAGAGTCTATGGCTCACTTGCCAGCTAAGGCTTCTTTCTCTATGGTCGAGTACTGGTTTCTCTAGGGAATAGTTTTGAACTCAAGTACAATATAGGATGTTCCTCTCTGGCATCTCCCTGAGATAATACCGCCCCGATCCCTACCTCGGATGCGTCCACTTGCAGATTGAAAGGTTTCTGAAAGTTGGGATGAACCAATACCAGCTCTTGGGTCAGTCATTCTTTTAAGGCCTGGAAGGCTGCCTCACATTCCCTAGACCACTGGATTTTCTGAGGTGGTGACTTCCTGATTAAGTCAGTCAAGGGGTCTGCCAAAGTCGCAAAATCTGGTACAAAATGCTGGTAATATCCAGCTAGGTCGAGGAATTGCCGTACTTGTCTCTTTGTTGTTGGTGCGGGGTCCTGTAGTGCCTGTACCTTGCCAACTAAGGGTCGTACCTCTCTGCTCCCACAGTATAACCCAGGCAGGTTACTTCTTTCTGCCCAAAATGACATTTTGTTGGATTTGCTGTGAGTCCTGCCTCCTTCAATGCATGGAGAACTTAGAGAGATATTGAAGGTGGTCTTCCCAGCTGTGCTGTGCATGACGATGTCAGCATACCGTCCATGGGGTTGCAATATCCGATGCATAAGTCACCAGAAGGTGGCTGTGGCTCCGAGTAACCCAAATGGCATGGTGACAAATTGGTATAGGCCAAAGGGGGTTGGGAAGACAGTCTTCCGGCATGAGGTTTGGAGTTGCAGGCATCTGCCAATACCCCTTGGGGAGATCCAGAGTTGACAGAAACCTCTCAAGGAGTTCATCAACCAGTGGCATTGGGTAGGCTTCAAATTGGCATATATCATTCACTTTTCTAGAGTCAATACAAAACCAGACAGAGCTGTTCGGTTTCGGAACTAGGACTATGGGATTCTTGCTATGGGATTCTTCCATCAAGCCAATATCTAACATGACTTCCACTTCCTTCCGAATGGCCTCCCACATCCTCTTGGGCAGAGACTGTTGGGGGTTGCGCACCTTCTGTTCAGGTACAATGGCAATATGATGATTCGTGATGGTCGTCCGTCTTGGCCGGGCTGACAAGACCTCTGAGTAAGACTGAAGGAGTCCTTGGAGTTGCTCTCTGTGGTTTGGGTTGAGTCCTGTTCCTATCGTACAGGCTCATCCTCAAAAGGTTCATCAGCCAGGGGTCCTAATTCTTGTTCAGGAAGGTAGGGAGTGATCAGTAACGTTTCCCTGCCCCTTCAGGCTTTTAGCAAATTGACGTGGTACATACATGTCTCATGGCGCTGGCCTGATCGGCCATGTGACTTCAAAGGGGCCTTGCCACTTAGCCAATAGTTTGGATTCAGCTGAGGGCAACAGGATTAGGACTTGATCTCTGGGTTCAAAGCTCCGTAGCCTGACTTCTTGGTTATAGTGTTGTGCTTGATTCTGCTGCACCTGTTCCAGATTCTCTCTAGCAAAGGTCCCTAGGGTCTTCCACCTTGTGCTACCATCTTTACCTGGGTCTTCTGCTCTTCCCAGCCCTTCTTCAGAAGGTTGAGGATACCTTGGAGTGTCTCCCATATAGGAGTTCAAAGGGGAGAACCCTGTGGAGGCTTGGTTATCTCCCCTATAGCAAGCAACAAGGCTGGGAGTAATGTATTCCACTGTTGTGGATCTTTTACTACAAATTTGCATTGCATGCTCTTTAAGGTCTTGTTAAAACGTTCCACCAATCCATCCGTCTGGGCATGGTATAGGGATGTCCTGAGGGCTCTAATACCTAACAGATGGCAGAGGTCAGCCATCAATCGGGAAGTCACATTTGTCCCCTGATCTGTTAAGATTTCACGGGGTATCCCTACCTGGGCAAAGACCTTGATGAGTTCAGCGGCTATCCTAGGGGCAGTGGCAGTCTGTAATGGGACTGATTCCAGGTACTGGGTTGCATAATCCATGATCACAAGGATGTTCTGGAGGCCAGATGCAGTCTTTTCTAGTGGGCCCACCATGTCAAGTCCTATTTGATCAGAGAGGGTCCTGACTACTAGGAGAGGAATGAGGGGTGCTTTCAGTACTCCTTTCTAGCCCGTGCATTGACACTCTGGGCATAATGCACATAATTCTTCATTTCCTGGTGGATACCTGGCCAGAAGAATCACCGTGCTACCCGTTGGAGGGTCTTTTCTTGTCCCAGGTGTCCTGCCCAGGGCAGCAAATGAGCAAGATGTAAAAGGCCCTGATACAACCTTCAGCGGACCACCAGCTGATAGAGGTGGTATTGCCATATTTCAAAACATGGGCCTTGGTGTTTTAGGGAAGCACCCCCTTCTTGATCCCTAGTGGTGGCCTGTTCTCAGGCATGCTTAAGTGTAGGATCCTCTCATTTTTCCTGGATAAAGTCACCATCACGTTCAAGCTCTGTCTGCACCTCATTGACAGATAAATCCATTTGTGCAGGCAGGGGTACCAAGGTCTCAGCGGATCTGGAGGGTCCTTCTGCTGGGTCATCATCATCCCTGTCACTGCTGAGCAGCCTTCTTGTTACCTTCCCTTTGCCTTCTCCTGCTCAATCCCTACCCCTCCACAGTGCCTTTAGTCCTTGCTTTGCACCAGAAAGCAAATACCTGGAGATCCAGGTTTTTCTACTGGCACTCAACACCCTAGTACCTGAGCATCTACCCATATGGGAGGCACATTCAGGCCCCTACAAGATGACCAGGCTGGTTATGACTGAATCAAGATGGGATGTGAAGTATTCATCCCGTCCCTGTCGTTTCTGTGAATTATACCTCCAGATGATGATGGCTTTGGGCTGCAGTATAGAACTCAGAACAGTACAGAACTTTGGGCTGTGGGCACTTTGGCCAGTGTTTGGTGTATTGGATTCTTTATAACACAGGCCAGGAGCCTTGGGCAGGGAAAAGAAGACCCAGAAGTTTCAGCAGTTGGGGTTGTTTGGAAAACACCACCTTGCAGGGGCAAACGTAGAGGTTTCTAAACTTGTTTCTGTTCCAGTGCAGAGTGAAGATGAGACTTTTCAAAAGATTTTGTGGAAAAAAATACAAATGAAAAGAGCACTCTGGGAGTCAGGGCACACCCCTGGGCTCTGGTTCAAGTCCTGGCTCTGCTGGACTGAATCTCCCACAGCACGGGTGTGTGCCCTAACCACTGAGCTACTACTGGCTGTCCCTGCGGGGATTGCTCTTTCTCACTCACATTTTGACCAGAGATTACATCCTGGACCTGCGAAAACTTCCCAACTACATTTTCATCCAAACTGATACATTTTCATGAGCCATTTAGGTTTTGATGAAACAGCAGTTTTCAATGGGGAAAAAGTTTAGTGGAAAATTTGTCACCCCGCTCCATGTGCATTAATATTCTCTACAGAGTGGGAGTGTAAATTTCCCTGCTATCTCCTTGGAGTTTTCAGTTTATGCCGTTCATTTCACATAGATGTCACTACTGCCTTATGAGTGCTCCATGGAGAGAGTCAGCGAAATGGAGCGAGTGCATTATAGTAATGGAGTAACTGTATAAAAACAATGAAATCCAATCTCTTTAAACTGATTTGATGTCTGCCTGAACCACAACATTTCCTGCTAATGGCTTCCTTCATTTTGTAACCGTGATCGCCACCTGATCAGATTACAGCTGTTTTTAATTACAAAGCTAATAGAGTCTGTAGGCAGTGTCAGGCAGACAGCGCATGTCCCACACAGGCAGTGGGGGAGAAGAAGTCGTAGTGACTCTGTTAGCACACGCAGCCTATCAAAGCTGACTGTCAAAACACCGCAAGGAAGGGGCTAGAAGAGAGAATAATATTTTCAGACATGCAGCCCTGTCATATTGGCCCCCTGGCTTGTTTGAAAACATGTGAAAACAAACCGAGCCACGAGTTGCGCAAATAGTGTTTCATTCCTGAATCCTTCTCCATGTTCTGATCTCCTGTGGCCTATCCTGTGGGTGTCTATCTTGGTGCTCTCTAGATTCATGGTGCTACCCGGGGAATATGGAGTGAAGCTTGAGTCCCAGAAGTAGAGAAGGCCTGATTTTGATCTCACAGACTTAAATCAGGAATGACTCTGCTAAAGGCTGTGGAGCTCCTTGTTGTAAATGAAAATGGTGTTGGTTTGGGGATTTTTTAAAAAATAATTTTAAGTTATAATTCAGTGCTGGTGAAATCCCTGGAGACTGAAAGTCTTTATACACAGAGAGAGAGAGTGCAGCACAGGCACCAGTAGGGTGATCTGCCACACCCCACCGACAGCCAGCAATCCCAGGGAAATAAACACTGTCTCAATGCCCCCTTTGGCCTTGTCTTCACTAGGATTAATGGTCAAATTCTCTATTGAATGGTCCCTCTCGCTCTACTATAAGGGCTTGTTTATATAGGGAAATTGACTGGAATAGCTCCCTGTGTGGACACACTTATTCTGGAATAACAGTTACTCTGAAGTAGCTCTAGCTCTTTAACTTCACACTCCTTGTCCTGGAACAACATCACCATGTAGACAAACCTCAACTTGCCAGCCATCCACGTGCAAAACTCCTGCTACTGTGTGTTGGTTGAGTTACAGATTGTGCCAGGAAACCTAGGCTAAGACTTAGGCTTCACCCTCAGCTTAGGCTCAGTTCAACTGAGGCTTAAAAACACCAGCAAGAGAACAGTCTAAACTGGCCCTCCAGGGCTACCCCCACAAGACCCCACGAAGCTGCCTATCTGCCTATCTATCTATCTATCTGCTCTCCTGGGTTAAGGCATCACACTGACTAGAAGCTGTCTGTCAAAGTATATTGCCCAGCACATGACCATGGCCCTCCCTTGTAAGCTGCTTCTCCATGTCAAACAATTACTCTTCTCGTTCAAGCCTGAAATCATTTACATGGTTCCTGAGAAGACATCACAGTGGGCTGCCTGCTGGCCAGAGACTGGCATGACAGCAGTGGTATCATCATCAGTATGTTGAGATTGCCAAGGAAGGGTCTGATTCTGATCTCACACCAGTGGAGTAACTCTATAGAAGTCAATGGAATCACATAGATGTAAAACCACTGTGAGATCAGAACCAAGCCTGATAGTATCAGTTTGTGTCCATTGCGGTGTGACATGCCATGAATGTCTGTCTGCTAGGAAATGGACCGAGACCCACCATGGTTGTTTCATAGATCTTTTGTTCAGGTTGGTTGCTTGGGCCTGATTCCACTGGCTCCTTGGAGGTGCTGACTTGGAGTGATACCTGAGCACCTCACTGGAGGCTCTTATTACCATGCAGAATTGGACCAGTTGTTTGTTTGTTTTTAAATGCTTTGTTGTCTTTTCTTTCCAAATATACAGATCTGAGTGAGCCATTGCACAGCTCCTAGAACCCCACCCATAACAATTTGCCCGTCTGTTGGTGGCCATGCATCCTTTTCTCTGTAGTAATGTCAGTGCTACATAGGCATGGTTTCTCATTGACCTTGTAAATGATTTAGGGTCCATATCAAGGCGGGATCAATAATTTATATTTGGAATTAATTATTTAACTTGACAGAAGTCTCTCTCTCTCTCTTTAATTTCATTGTATCATTGTTTTCTTGGTCTCCACTCGCAAAACAGAATCATGGTCATTCCACAGCTTGGGCCTCATTGTTTTCATGTTCCTCAGCTCTTTGCCAGAGCCTGACAGAAATATTCACTAACAACATTTTCTTTCCACCTTCTCTTTGCAAAAATAAGATAAAAATAAGTTCCAGAATTGTAGTCTGGGGTCTCTGAGCATGTGAGAGAGCAATCCAGATACCATCTGTATTTTACTCTGGGTTCTGTGTATGGGTATATTTGGACTGGATTCCATCCTGAGTGCACTCTAGGCTGTGACTCTGTGGCAAGCAGCTTTAAAATGCCTTTAACGAACCCTAATCCAGTAGAGAATTCCTACCTCCTCCCACAGAACACACCTCTTTCACTAGCAAAGAGGGATGCAGGCACAGGGCCCAGATGTGGCACATACGCACTAGCAGGGATTTCCTCTCCAATACGTGTGGCAGAAAGGCCATAACCTAGTTTCTGAATCTGACCCTCACCGTGTGAGTTTGAGCACGTCACTTCATCCTTTTGTGCCTCAGTTTGCCATCTGTTAAATGAGGATAACAGCACTTCCCTACCTCCTGGGGGGATAGTGAGGATAAACTTGTGAAGGGCTCAGATTCAATGATCATGAGTTCCAGAGAAAATCTCATCAGTGGACAAATCGAACCAAAGAGTTCCCGCAGAAACAGCTCTCTCTCTGATGTAGACAGAACACAAATATTTTAGAAATTCAAAGTTTGGTCAGCGGTTTGAGCAATTCTACAGCATGGGCCCTGGTTTTATCTCAACCGGCGCACCCACATTAAAATCCCACAAGCTTTCCTTGCAGGCTGTGATGTGCAGCCATGGGATTGTCCCACAACATCTGGGATGGCAGGTTTGAGTCTTTGCTGCAGTAATTGTAGGATGAGCCCAACCACTTGGAGAGCCTCTGCTAACTGGTTAAATCCACTCTGGTGTCTAATCACCTGTTGGCAAACAGGGAAGTTGGGTTTCTTCAGCCAGCTGGCTGAGCTGCTCTTCCCAGTTCCTCCCTCCTAACCTTTGGGAAGCTGTTACCCCTTCATGTCAAAAGCAGTCACTCGAGGCTATCACTCAAGTCAGTACTTTGCTCCTGTTTTCCCCCCTCCCACCCCACAACTCCATCTTTTCCTTTATCTGAACTTTTAAACCCTGAGTCTGGTACAAATTTTTACAGTAACTCAAGCCTTTGAGAATTGTTAATGCCGTGCTGTTTTCACAGGAACGTTAATATGCGCTGCAAAAACACCAAGTATCAAAAGTCAGTCGTGCTTCTCCAAGGCTGAAATTCACGCCAGCTGACAGAGCTGGGCAGCAGGGAGGAGCTTGAGTAAAAACACAAAAAGCAAGGACACATATCCACTTTACAGGGACACAGACAAAATGGGCAAGGCCCCAGATTTGACCTGACTGGCCCTCTGCACACCACATATCTCTTTGCAAAGTCTATGTATTTTTTAAATGTGTCTGTTCCTTAACACTTAAATGACCCGTTTCTAAAATAACTAAAGGAAATTAATACCAGGAGCCTGGAACTGTCAGGCAACTCTTCAATAAGCAAGCATTGTGTGCCAACCCACTTTCACCAGAAAAAAGCTAGACTAACAAAGCAGTGTATACAAACTAATGGTCACAAGCAGCCCTATAGTAACAAAGCAGGGTGTGCACTTGTACCTTTACAAAGAGGGGGGCACAACTCCATACTTATAAACGACCCTACAATAACAAAACAGTATATGCAATCCAGTGCTCATGAGCAATTCTACAGTAAGCAGCATCCACACAAGAGAGAAAAAAAATTTGTGTAACTCACACAGATTCCAGTTTCAAGCTTAGCAAGAGTTTGTTATGCAGTGAAGTCGGGAGCCGGGAGGGGGGGCGGGGCTGTAACAAAGTAAAACACCTTGACAAATGTGATTTTAAGGTTATGTCTGAAGCAAGGTTATACACCATGCAACAAACATTTCCTCGTTAGAATAGTTAACAGTCTGGAAAAGAAGAAGAAAGAGATGTTTTGAAATGAAACAGGAAGTGCCCTTCAATCCTAGAGCCTTTGAAGGATTGTGAATGGAATGAGAAGTCTGTACTCTTATAAAGGCTCCCGAGTTGTCATGGCATGGGGGGGTGGGAGTAGATGTAGGGAGGAGGCACTTTCCGAACACACAGACATTCTCTAGCTCTCTAGTCACACACTCTGCTCTTTGTTCCCCTTTTATATTTCTTTTAACTGGAGGGGGTTTTTGATGCTGTATTTTTTATATCTAGTGTGGGTGCTAAGTGAGGCTTTGCATACACTTTGCCAGGTTGGTGGGGTGGGGGGGGGTAAGGAGGAGGTCCCAGAGTGCATGTTAAATTAGACTCAAAGGGCTTGATCCTGTTGCCTTTACTTACTAAAGTCAACAGGCGTTTTCCTGCAGTCCAAGTCCTCTAATGAGATTGCTCACAGGTGGGTCCCCCTTGACTCTGTGCAGGCGTAGGCTCAAGGTTGACACTTTACTGATTTCCATGCTCCACATGTGCCCAGGGCTCAAACCATTTTTGAGGAAGTGTTCTTGGGTTTTGAAAAAGTTTGGTTAACTTTTTTTTTTAATTCATTTTTGCAGCATTGCTGAGGCTTTGCTGGGACCAGATGTCTGAACCACCTTGAGAAAGTGTATTCTGGTGGCATTGCTGGAGCCACTGGAAACCTCAGAGGGCAATTCTTGTGAGATTTCAATTGCAGTTTTGTAAACCAAGTTTTGATCAGCATCTGAATTTAGCGGGTATCTCCCTGACACAGACCCCTCCATTTTTTGATGTTTATCCCTCATTGGAACAAAATTCACTCAGCTAAATTGATGGAGAGGCTCTTTTTGGCCAGTTGTATGGCCACAGAGGGACTGGAACTCAGCCCTTGGTTCCTTACAGCTGGTTGGAGGTGAAAGTTGCACTCATTTCCTTCGGTGAGAACCTGTGAGTGACTCACTCTGGCCAGTGCTTATTTTGTGCCAGGGCTGAGCTCCAGCATCTCTAGGCCTGGCAGTTCATAGCCCTGATACCTTTAGGCCTGGCATTTCCTAGCCCTAACACCTCTGGGCTCATCACATCAGTTATGAAAGTAAAAATATTGCTTGAGCCCCGGCACCTAACTGCTTGAACCTCAGCACCTCTTTCGTTACAAATTAGGCACCGCCTCTGGCCGACAGTTTTGATGAGCTTTGAAGAAAATGGGGCATCACGAAGGAGAGAAGAGGTGAGCTGGGGGAGGGGATCATGCACAAGAAGAAAACAGGCACTTCCCTCACCCTGGAAAAAGTGGTGGTGCTAATCTGCCTGTTCATCCTGTATTATGGTCTATACAGCTTTCAGTGGGTATCCAGAAACAGCAAGATTTGTGGGACGGTGGGACAAAAAAGAATGATTCAAGAACTTGGAGATGAGGCGGGAGATCAGTAGAGGGTCTTTGAGGCAAAGTAAGAGACTGTGCTCAGTGCAATCTCCTCTTTGCTAATTATATACTTGGGGCCAAATTTAGCCTGGTCTAAATCCTCTCAAGTCACTAGGGATGAATTTGGCCTATGGTAGCTCCATTATTTTAGCTAAATGTGTCAGAATCAGCCTATTCTCAGCTGTGCACAGGCACACAAAGGAGTCTGAGTAGAATCAGGACCTAAGACTACCAGGAAAAGAACAAGGTTACAAGAGGAAATGTGTTGACATCTGCACTGTAGATGGAGACAGGTTTAGTGTGTGTTTGTTAGCAGCATTTATCACCACTAAAGATGGGGGAAGAGGAAGGCGATTGTAAAGTTCCTTGAGTATTCAGTCCTGCCATTTGGAGTTCCTCAATTGCTTGGCCACCAGAGAGGGAAGCTGTGGCTCTGGGACAGGCTTGTGGTGTTTAAGGGGAATTCACGCTGTTTCTCAACCCCCTGAGAAATGGAGTCTGAGAAATCAGAAATGGAAAAGACCAAAGACCTACTCCAGTAGCTCAGCTCTTGCTCCCTCCCGGTCCCAGGGCCTAGCCATTTTGGTGCCCTACACATTATCCCCCTCTGCCCCCAGGGAGATGTATGGCCCCAGACCTCCACCGAGGAACAAAAGCAGGTTTGGGAGGGCAGGGGGGAAACCACCCTCCAGCACGAACCAGTGGAGCAAGTTGAGGCCAGGTCACTCCACTTTCTGCTGCCCTGTGAGTGCAAGGTGGGCCCGATTCTGCACTCACGGGGCGTTGGGAAGTGGAGTGACCCACCCCCAGCCTGCTCCGTTCTGCTACCCTGACTCCTCGCCTTGAGGCTTGGGGGGCAGGAGGGAACCACCCCCCACTGCACTCACCGGCGGCGCAGCCGGGAGCCAATGGCACGGAGCAGGCTGGGGCCAGGTCGCTGCACTTACTGCCACTCAGTGAGTGCAGGGCGGGCCCAATCCCTGTTGCAGTCCTCAGGGGAAAGGGTATGGGGGTGGAGGTGGGGCAGAGCAGGGGCTGGAAGAGGCAAGGCTGGGGCGGAGCAGGGGCAGGCGCTGTGGGGAGAAGGCGGAGCAGGGGCTGGAGCAGCACGCAGCTGCATAGGTCACCAGGAAATGTACTGCCCCAAATTTCCTGATGCCCTACGCTACTGCGTACTTTATGTATGGGTAAAGATGGCCCTGCTTGGCCCATTGCCTTTGGCTAACCTTGCCTTTGAGGCTGTTGGAAAAGAAATAACTGAGCTGGATACTGATCTGCTAAAGCAACCAAAATCTCACACACATGCACATGTGAACACAGTCACACAGGTCCGGCAAAAAAGGAGTTGTCTGCAAACTTCTGACCATAAGTCCCATGGAGCGTCTGGTTGGTATGTCCTTAATTTTCACATCACTCCCATCAACATTAACATCAAGGAGGCTCTGCATCATTTAGAAAGTTTCAGTCATGGAAAATCAGAAGCTGGCCACTTCTGTGTGCATATGGATTTTCTTTAAAAGCCTGGCTATTAAAATAAACAAAAGAAAAATAATCCAACCCAGGTTATAGCAAGGAGCTGTTTTCAGCTGATGGCTGTTGGGTGGCCTGCACCAAATGAGCTGATTATTTCAGTCCAATTCCTACTGGACATCACAGCTAGCGCTTATTGGTGGTCGCAGGAGAGAGGCCAAAAACTGTGTGCCACAACTCCCCTCTCACTCCTCAGGGTGGTCCCAATAGAAATACACAGGTGGGGCCAGCTTGAATTGCCCCTTCTTATGCTGTACCTGCTCTGTGGATAAACACAGATCTTCAGTCTCCAGGGTTGTCTGTTGGGCACCTCTCACCATCCCTAAATACACCTTAAAGAGAATACAAAGAAATCTCATTCCTCTGAAAAGGCTCTAACTATAGGTGGGAAAAGAGGGGCAGGGAAACTCGGAGTTTTGCTGCTTTCAGCAGCCTTACACCTAAGCGGCTTGAGCCGGACCATTCCCAAAAGTCCCAGGCAGGATAATAAACAGAGCAACAGCAGCTATTCATGGGGCTCCAACCCTGACTAGGTAACTACATAATGAGCCTGTTTGAATTGCTCCCGTTCCTGCCAAGGGGGTGGGATCAGGGGATGCTTTTGTTTGCAATAATGAACCTGTAATTATGCTACATTTCTTGGTTTTAGCCACATTTTTGTGTGTGTTGTTCCCTTTGTGTTGACAGATTTATGGCCAGGATATTCTCCTGCACCCACTGCAGTATGACACTGTGTGGAGACTGTCTGACTCAACCTGCTTCTTCTTTGAAAGGTGTGGCGAGGGGAATGGGGGAGGGGGGCTTTGTGGAACCTCAGCTTGTTAAGGATTAAACAAAAAATAAAGTGTTTCTCCCCGACCCCAACCTTTCCAAAAGCCACAGGTTTAGTAAGGCAAAAAGGTTTTGTTCTTCTGTGCCCCAGATGAATAATAAATAATCATTTTTTTTTTAAATCATGAAACCAAATAAATAAATAACACACACCAGCTTTCAGCTCCAAGGCGCTCAATAAAATTACCCTTTGAAATGCAAGGATTAAGCCGGGTAGGTGACAAGGTAACTTTGTTAACAGGCTAATCTCTTGCTTTAACAGAGAGGGGATTTTGTGCCACTGCACAAAACTGCTTGACAGTCACTTTTTAAAGATGGAAGTGGTGGCGGTGGGTGGGGAGGGTAAGATGGGCCAGGAATGGACATTTTAAAGCCATTTATAAAATGGGTTTAGACTAGAATTTTTTAGGAGGCCCCCGCTGTAGAGATAAATCATCGGTAAAAATGTTATGAATGGCATTTCTTTCTGGATAGTTTCTTCTGCTTTCCAGTTAAAGGCCGGCTAGAAACACAAGTTATCCCAAGAAATCTTTTCAGGTCACTTTTGAACTAAACCCTTGCTGCAAATCTCAGCACCTCTGAACCTGGAAGGCATTTGAATCCGAAATCAGATCTGGATCCAAATGTTGCCAATGGCCCCTCTTTTAAGGGCTAGAATAACAAAAATCCAGATCTTAAACTTCCTGCACTTTGGAGAAATGTGAAGGAGAGGGGTGAATGAAATGAAATAGGCCCAGGTCCACCAAAATGGTTTTCCTCTGAATTTTAAGGCCCTACCTAAACACTCTGGACAGACACTGCTGCACAACCCAGAGAGAACCACAGACACATTGATATTCCTTCCTCTCGTGTGGGACAGAGTAGTCCCCACTGTACATACTAACTCTCTCTGAATACGTGGCCTGGGTCTTAGGGATCCTTTGTTAATTCACCCTGAGTGAAACTGAGAAAGTTGGGTGGAGGAGCATTCAGAAGCCCAAATCTTCTCCAAACCTCTTTGAGTTAAAAAAAAAACTGACCCGAACCCTCATCTGAAATTCAAACAAAACCTGAAGTCTGAATATTTTCTGAAGTTTGAAAAAGACTTGTTCATGATTTATCATTTCATTTCTATAGCACTCTTTGGGCTTCCTGCTTCTGGCTAGGCCTGCAAGTAGAAGTGCTGAAATACCAGGGGGATGTGTCCCTGTGAAGTTTCCAGCCCAGTTTTACAGATGCAAGATGTTTGGACAATCGGGATCATTTTCAGGTAAGATTGCAGGCTCCTTGGGTGAGCATAGATGGGCTTTTTTTAAAGCTGGGATTGAGATTCAAGAGCGAGCGGCTCTATTCCTAGCAATGCCACCAATTCATGGTGAAACCAGGAGCAAATCAGTTCACCTTTCCGTATTTGTTTCCACACCAGTACTATAGTGAGAATGATGTTTGCCTCCTTCACAGGAGAGTTATGAGTCTTAATGCATTAAGAATTTAAACACATTTTGAAATTGTTGGACATAAAGTATTGACACTAATAATAATTAATAAAACATCCTTAATAATCATAAGATATCACGGTTGGAAGAGACCTCAGGAGATCATCTAGTCCAACCCCCTTCTCAAAGCAGGGCCTATCCCCAGTTAAATCATCCAACAGAGTGGCAAGGTGTTCTTTGAACCAATCCTCCAAACCTCAAAGACCCAGTCTCCTCTGAGTTTTCAGATTATGTTAACACCTTCCTAGGGAACCATGTTTAAATGCTCAGCAGTGGATCTCCTAAAAAACAACAAAAGGGGCAGATTACAAACAAAAGTGTTGAAGGGTCCCAGAGCTGTCTCTGGGCAAATTAGGGCCAAATAAAGGTCAAAATGATACAGGACATCAGGAAGAAAGAGAGAAGGGGAAAGAATGAGAAAGGTTTGATCATAGAATATGTTTGTGTTGTAAAGATTTTTTTTTTAAAAAAAAAACCCTAATGATGAGTTAATTTTTTTACATTGAGAACAAAATATCGTCCTAATGCAGGCAGGCACAATACCTTCCTAAAGATATTCCCTGTATCATTGTAGATAAGGCTGAATGTATTGTAACACAATTTGCTGAACTGTTACAGCCTAGTCCCAGACTCCCGTGAGACCCTGCCTAGAGTGGACCAGAAAGTGTGTTTAGTGAACTGGTTCAGGCTAACTCAGGGTCCCTCTACATTATTCACTGTGTCATAACATAGGGGGAAGTGATCGTGCCATCATATCCCCCCACCAAAGATCACCATGTTGAAGGCTTTGGCACAGTTTGAGGATACTGTTAAAGCAGGGCTGAGTCCTATCAACCTTACACAGAACTGGGTTTTAATATTGTCTGGAGGAACACTCATTGGCACTGGATCCCAATGACATGACTGTATTCTCAGCCTAGATGACGCATCAGTTTAAATGGACTGGACTTCTGTTTTTCAAAACACTATAGATTTCTAAGCACTGACTGAGGCTGAGAGGTGGTGGCGTTGCTAGCACAGTTTGAAAACCGCATATAGACTGGGCCTAGGTTTGTCCATCAGTAGTTTAAAAAAATAACTAAAATTGTGCATGCAAGTATATTCTGTGGCTGATCCTGGCCCATTGTCTCCTTTCCTTCTCCTCTTTCATTCCCTAAATCATTTTGACCTTTAATTGGCCCTAATTCACCCACAGACGGCTCTGGGACCCTTCAACACATTTGTTTGTAATTGGCCCCCTTTGTTGTTTTTGGAGAGATCCACGCCTGGGTTTTTTTTTAACGATGCAATATCTCATTAGAGTGGAGCCACTTTTAAATTAGTCCTGCTGGGGGCAAGGGGAGTGCTGTGAAAAGACCTAGTAGAGAGACTTGGGGCTATCTACATGCAATTATCACATCACTGAGAAAATGTAAAAATGGCCTGAGTTTAAACAAACATCACACGCCCCTCAACTGGAGGGTGGTAAATAGTTTGCTCAGTGCTGCCAGGTTTAACACTGCAGATGGGGTCATTCTTTGATAGCCAGATTATCCAAGCAAAGCAGTGAATGTATCTCTAGCCAGCTCAGAACAGGGCACTGTCTACACTTCAAACATTACCATACTGGGGAGTCTCGATACAATGCAGTTGTCCCCTATATCTGTTTATAGCATTAGCCTGGATCTTAACCATCCATGGGGATAGCCAAGCTAAACAGCACAATTAGGTACAATCCTATACTACATCTTATACCTAGGCCAAGGGATGTTGTAACTCAGCCCCCTGACTCAGTTATAGTTCTACTGTTTCATCAAGTTAAATAAATCTTGCCCAAGCACTTCTAAACTCTTGTGCCAAAACCACTTACAAGATCTGGCCAGTCAATGTGAACAGGTTTGAACCAGTTACAAAGTACCTTCTAGCCTAGGGACTCAATTTACTGCTGAAGTAAATGCACAAAGGTGCGTGGGCTTCATTTGAATTTAGCCCTAGGTCTTTACTGGGGCAGGAGCAGGGCTAGTCAAACATGACTTGATACCATCAACAGTGGCAAAACTGCTTCAGCCATAACAGATGGTGTATGACTAATCTATGTTGACTAACCCATATTAAAATCCTAGTGGAGACAAGGCCCGTGTAGTTTTAACGTATTAGCTAGTCACAGTAAAGCCTATGCTCCCCCACTAGGGTTTACCAGGATTTACCCAAGTTAAAACTACAATTGCCTGTCTTCTCTAGGACTGTAACACAAGTTAGTTAATGTGGGTTTGCGTAACACAAGTTAAAAATACATTTTTCCCTAATGAAGACACAACGTACGGCTATGTCTTCACTGCTGAAAAAGGTAAGGTTTTTTACAGTGAGATAACTAGTGCATGTTAACTGTCCCACTGTACAGTCCTAGTGGAGTCAATGCATAGGTAGCTTTTACTGTGATGTAGCTAGGTGAGCTCAACACTATTTCCCCCAAACTGGGTTTGACTTCCCCTAGCTACATCAAGGTAAAAATGACAGGGCCTTGTCTCCACTGGGATTGTACATTAAAGGCATGTCGACACTACAAAATTATGGCGAATATATTGAAGTTGATCTTTAGAAAGTGATTTTATATAGTCAAAGGTGCGTGTCCCCACTAAGTGCATTAAGTCAGCAGAGTGCATCCTCAATACCATGGCTAGCATTGACTCATGGAGCGGTGCACTGTGGGTAGCTATCCCACAGTCTTCACAGTCTCTGCTGCCCATTGGAATTCTGGGTTAAGCTCCCAATCCCTGATGGGACAAAATCATTGTCATGGGTGGTTTTGGATACATGTCATCAGTCTCCCCTCCCTCCCTCCCTCCCTCCGTGAAAGCAATGGAAGACAATCATTTCACACCTTTTTACCCATGCAGACACCATAGCATGACAAGCATGGAGTCCACTCAGCTCACCGCTGCTGTTGTGAGCATTGTAAACACCTCGCACATTATCCTGCTGTATGTGCAAAACCTGGCTAGGAGACACCGGCACAAGGACAATCATGAGGAGGACATGGACACAGACTTTCCTGAAAGCACAGATGTGGCAATTGGGACATCATGGCGGCAGTGGGGCAGGTTGATACAGTGGAATGCCAATTCTGGGCCCGGGAAACAAACACAGACTGGTGGGACCGCATAGTGTTGCAGGTATGGGATGATTCTCAGTGGCTGTGAAACTTTTGCATGCATAAGGCTACTTTTCTGGAACTTTGTAAATTGCTTTCCCCCGCCCTGAAGCACAGGAATACCAAAATGAGAGATGTCATGAGAATTGAGAAGCAAGTGGCAATAGCCCTGTGGAAGCTTGCAATGCCTGACTGCTACTGGTCAGCCAGAAATCAAATTAGAGTGGGCAAATTTACTGTGGGGGCTGCTGTGATCCAAGTAGCCAAGGCAATCACTAACCTTCTGCTAGCAAGGGTAGTGACTCTGGGAAATGTGCTGGTCATAGTGGATGGCTTTGCTGCAATGGGGTTCCCTAACTGTGCTGGGGTGATAGACAGAATGCATATTCCTATCTTGGCTCTGGGCCACCTTTCCAACCAGTACATAAACCACAAGAGGTACTTCTCAATGGTGCTGCAAGCACTGGTGGGTCACAAGGAACGTCTCACTGACATCAACATGGGATGGCCAGGAAAGGTGCATGTTGCTCGCATATTTAGGAACTCTGGGCTATTGGAACAGCTGCAAGAAGGGATTTTCTTCTCAGACCAGAAAATTACTGTTGGGGATGTTGAAATGCCTATAGTTATCTTTGGAGAGCCAATCAACCCCTTGCTCTCATGGCTCATGAAGCCGTACACAGGCAGCCTGGACAGTACTAAGAAGCAGTTCAACTATAGGCTGAGCAAGTGCAGACTGGTGGTAGAATGTGTGTCTGGACATTTAGAAGCTCACTGGCGCTGTTTGCTGACTAGGTTAGACCTCAGGGCAACCAATATTCCCATTGTTATTGCTGCTTGCTGTGTGCTCCACAATATTTGTGAGAGTAAGGGGGAGACATTTATGTCAGGGTGGGAGGTTGAGGCAAATCGCCTGGTGGCCGATTTGGAGCAACCAGACAGCAGGGCGATTAGAAGAGCACAGCGAGGCACACTGCGCATCCAAGAGGCTTTGAAAACCAGTTTCAATACTGGCCAGGCTATGGTGTGACAGTTGTGTGTGTTTCTCCTTGATGCAAACCCGTCCCCTTTGTTGATTTTAATTCCCTGTGAACCAACCAGCCTCCCCCTGCTTTGATCAGAGCTGGCAAAGGAAATAAAGTCACTATTGTTTTGAAACCATGCATTCTTTCTTTATTGATTAAAAAAAGGGAAATAACTGACAAGGTAGCCCAGGTGGGGTGGGGAAGGAAGGAAGAACAAGGACACATTGCTTATTGTAGCCACACTGCTTGCCTGCTGTGCATTCTCCTCCACCTCCTCCTCTTCCTCATCCACAAAATCCTCCTCCCTGTTGTGTGAGACTCCCCCCCTTGTAGATGTCCACAGACAGTGGTAAGGTAGTGGTAGGGTCCTCCCCTAGAATGCCATGTAGCTGATCACAGTACTGACATGTTTGGGGCTCTGACCTGGAGCGACCATTTGCCTCCTTTGTTTTTTCATAGGCTTGCCTGAGCTCCATAACTTTCATGAGGCACTGCTGTGAATCCCTGTTTTAGCCTCTCTCCACCAAGTCGTGTGTGATTTTGGCATATATATTAGCATTTCTTCTTTTTGATCAGAGTTCAGCCTGCACAGATTCTTCTCCCGGTCGCAGAGTCCCCGGGTGATGCTCCAGAACTGCTCTATACGAAGCCAGTCGGGACTCTGGGGAAGCCTCTTCTCTGTGAGCAGACTGTCTTCAAGGTAAGAAGCCCACACGGCTTCCACCTTCCTCGGTCTGACCTTGGAGTATTCAGCATCCTCTGCCTCTCCATGCGCTTTCCACAGTGCGCCCACACAGGCGGGGCTCCTGAGGAAGCCAGAGGGTCCTGCACCCCAACTTCACAGTCAGACATGACTCTCAGCCAGCCAGTAAAACAGAAGGTTTATTAGGGATGACAGTAACATGATCTAAACCAGAGCTTGTAGGTACAGAGAACAGTACCCCTCAATCAGGTCCATCTTGGGGGGCAGAGAGGCCAGACTATCTCTGCGCCTCCCCCCACGTTCCCATCCAGCTCCAAATGGGGAACAGGGAGGACAGACTATGTCTGCGCTTCCCCCCACGTCCCCAGCCAGCTCCAAACTGACTTAACTCTCCAGCCTTTCCTCTCCTTTGTCTCTTTCCCAGGCCAGGAGGTCACCTGATCCCTATGTTCTCTAACACCTTCAGTTGGCACCTTGCAGGAGAGGGGCTCAGGCCATCAGTTGCCAGGAGCCAGGGTATCAGCCACTGACCCTCTGCTCTGCAACAATCCCACATCCTCATCCCACCACCTAGGGACTTAAGGAAGGCACAGGGGAAACGGAGGCACCCACACACAATATTCAAAGGAAACAAGAACAGTCCCACCTCATCACACATCTCATACAGCAATCAGATCCAGTGTCTCCCTTTTGGTCTATGCTGGAGCTCATTTGAGATTCTGGGACTGCATGGTCACCTGTGCTGCTGAGCTCACCACGCTGACCAAACAGAAAATGAAATTCAAAATTTCCCAGGGCTTTTCCTGTGTACCTGGCTAGTGCATCAGAATTGAAAGTGCTGTCCAGAGCGGTCACATCGGAGCACTCTGGGATAGGTCCCGGAGGCCAATATCATTGAATTGCATCTGCACTACCCCAAATTTGACCCAGCAAGATCAGTTTTAGTGCTATTCCCCTTACATCTTGATCTGAGTGGCCTGGCCAGCCAGCAGTACTGCATGCTGGAAGCTGTGGTCTCCGATGGCCAAACCATCCTATTAAACACGAAGGATGGTGTTTAATAGGATGCCCCATTTCGTGTGAATGAGGTGTGGCCCTTGGGCCACAGTAAATGCAACACAGACCCACTGTTAATTAACTTTGAGCATTGTCCCTGCATTAGATGATATGCTACCAAAGCAGCCTAATAGGTAAGGAGAAGAAATCCATCAAGGTGTTTTTCTCCCCCATTGCTAACCACTTCCTTTTCTGGCGCTGCCATCTCAGTGCTTCCAGAGGCCAGTGCAGCCCCAAACCCTTTTTATTTTAAAAGATGCAGGGACTGAGGGTTTTGCCGGTGTGACTGGAAGTTAGATTTCAGTCCAATGACGGGTCTGTAGTCTTAGAATTAAAATGGGGGGATGTATTTCGGAAGATCCGTAGAGACAACAGGCTTCACTATAAAGCCCACATGGTCAGTGGCACTCATCAGTAGGGATGGAAAAACCTGAGATGTTCAAAGTCTTCATTTTGGATGAGCAGCTGAGAACTCGGAGGTCATTGCCCAGCCAAAGCCGTTCTAAACTCTTTGAATCTTCATCACTGCGCTGGAAAATTGTCTTCGTAGGGCAAAACTGGGCTTGCAATCTGTCTCGTTTGCTTCTAGTTGGACTTTAAATCGCTTGCAAACATTTCCTGGGGTATTCTGACCCTTTTGCTGGTCCTGGCTGGGACCTGGGAAATGTTATTTTATCAAAGTAGCACCCAGCGACTCCAATCAGGATTGGGTCCCCCTTGTGCTAGGTGCTGAACAAGCATCTAAGAAGAGACAGCTCCTACCCTAAGCATGTACAATCCCGCACACACTTATGCCCACGAGTAACTTCATGCAGAAGAGCAGGGGCTACAAATGCCCATTAAGTTACTCACATATATAAGCCAGGAGTTCTCAAACTTCACAGCACCACAACCCCCTTCTGATGACAAAAAAATACTTCACGACCCCAGGAGAGGGGGACCAAAGCCTGAGCCTGCCCGAGCCCCACTACCAGCCCAGGGAAGGGGGCAAAGCCTGAGCCTCATCACTCTGGGCACGGGAGGGTGGGGAGCAAAGCTGAAGCTCAAGGGCTTCAGCCCCAGGCAGGGGGTCTGCAACCTGAGCCCCGCCCTCCAGGGCTGAAGGCTTCGGCCCTGGGCAGTGGGGCTCGGGCTTCAGGCCTGGGCTCCAGCAAGTCTAAGCCAGCCTGGGCGACCCCATTCAAAGTGGGTCGCGACCCGCTTTGGGGTCCCAACCCACAGTTTGAGAACTTGAGTCCAGTTTCCCTCTGGAGCAGAGATGGGTCTGATCTGGAGCCAAACTTTCCTAATGATTTAGTTTGAGCCCATCTCTAGTTTCAAATGACTGGCTGGAGAGGAAAGGTGATTCAGTTTTTATGCAAACTGGTTGGCTTGTCCCTGCTCCCAAGCTGCCTTCTTTTGCATAATACTGGTGTGACCTGCTCTTGTTATTTTGGTGTCACACACATCAGCCCTTAAGCCCAGTACGGCGTTAGTGCTGCAGGGTCCTGCTGAGTCAGCAACTGGAGCAGCAGCCCTGACCGTAAGGAGGGAAAGAAAAATAAGAAGCTTGAACTTGCCAGTGCTTCTCAAACAGGACCTCCAAACCCAAAGGCTGCATGCTGGCCTGGGCAAAATGAACGCATGGTCTTAGTCCAGTGGTTCCTAGCAGGCGGGTGTTTGCATCCCAGAAGCCATTATAAATAACACCCATTGATGGCATTCTCGTCAGAGAAGCCAAGGACTGAATTGGCCACAGAGGAAAAAATTCCCTTTAGCTCAGTGATGAGGCACTTTGGCAGGAGAACAGCGGTGAATGGGGGAAGCTTTTGCTGCTCATCCTGAACCTGTTCTGTGTTTATATACAGAGGGATCCAGTCTCACAGCTGTAGCACTAGAAAAACTGCCCTTAGAGGTTAAAAAAAAAAAAGATCTAAAAAGCCAGGCAGGAAGAAGTCACATTTTTCCAAAATATCCACTGATGAATTCGGGAAGGCTGGAAGGAGGCCAAACAGCTCCAATGACGGGAGAAAGTTTGGGGCACTTTCACTGGAGTGTTCAGAAAAGTTTTTCAAAAGTCGTCTCCCCCGCCTGCAGCAAGCGAGAGAAAACCTTGGTGGGCAGAGGAGAAGCCGCTGCTGCTACCGCCTCCTTTTCTTGCTGCCAGATAAAAAGGACAGACTCTCCTTTTTCAGTCCATTCTGATCACACAATGGGAGAAGGGGATCAGCGCCAAAATTACAAGTGTGAGCCCTTAATGCATCAGGTTGAACAATGGGCTTTGGAAGCGTCTGTCTTGTCGAGAGAAGCAGTACAGCTAGTTCTGGCCAGTCAGTGCCATGGAAAAAACGCTCATTGTCCTGGTGAAAAACTCCCTCGAATGAAAACACCCTCCTCCTCTTTTCTTCAGCTTCCTAATGGGAAGCAAAATAACAAACCAGGCCCACAATTAAACAAACATACCACTAACTGAGCAGAGCTCAAGTGTAACAGATGTTGTTACAGTTAGTCCAGGCTGTGGCAGGGGTTGATGGGGGAGGTAAACTGTGCAGTCTGGCTGTGGTTACAGAGACGCTGTCATTGTAGGGGTTTCGTTTGCTGCTTTGTGTTTTCCTTCCATCTCTTTCTTTCTCCTCCTTTTTCTCTTGTACTCCTTTCGTTCTTTCTCTTTCTTTTCAGTTCTGTCTCGTCTCTCCTGCCTTGTTTTGTTCCAACATCTCGTTCATTGCAGATGTAGATTTATGTTTTTTAACACTCGAAACACTGATTAGGTTTCAGGAAATCTAAGCGAAAGAAGAAGCCATTTGAATGGACCTTTTAGGGTTGGGTGTTTTTTTTTAAACCCCCATGCAAACTTTCCGTGCCCATTTTCCTTATTTTGCAGGATTGTGCACCACAAGGGAACTAACTCCATACCCTCTCTCTGTTATGGTGCTCTCTAGCACAGAATGTCAGCAGGTCTTAGTTCCCAGTGAATTTGAGATCCCATTATAAAAACCACCTTTTTAAAATATAGGCCAAATTCTGTGCCCAAACCAGTGTAAACCCTGAGTAGTTCCATTGACTCTTTCTCAGTGTAAGTGAGAGAAAAACTTCATCCTTCCTCTTTAGGACTTTCAAAATGGTTGTCTTCTGGTGTTCTCCTTGCTCCCAAGAAAGATGGTTCTGGGTTCAGAGCTTGAATTTATACTCGATCCTGAAACTGCAGGGGCCACTACTTTGTTAGATATAGGTGAGACCATCCATCTGATGTTCTATCCATGTGTGAATTTAAGATCTTAGATCACAAATGGAGATGAGATAACTGTGAGGTCCTGGCCAGTATGCCTGTACAGTATTAGCAGACCAGGTTCTGTGATCTACCAGCAAAGCTATGGCAAAGTGCATTATGGCTGCTTTGCCAGTAAATAACTCAAATGTGCTTTGCAGTCTCTCAAGTACAAAAGATGCTAAGGGAAACCGAATTCTATCCTCTTTCCATTTTCACACACAAAACTTCCTGGATTTGGAAAGAGTCTCATTGGAATGTTGTGGGCAAGTTTTATTTCTACCTCTGAGGGTTCATACATCAGGCATTTGAGAGTCAGAGAAACATTGAGCATTAGCAATAAATAAATGCAGCAGTGAGGGAAGGTGATTATTATTATTTATTATTATCATTTATTATTATTTTATTAATTTGCATTCTGTCAAGTACCTTGTGTGATACATTTTATAGATTTCCAAAAAGCTTTGACAGTGAACACAGAGAGACAGACTTTAGATAATTGTGGCACATTATGGAATACCTACAAAAATAATTGGAATAATCAAGGATTTTATATGATCTATGCCAAATGTGCAATCAGAAATTATGACGTCATCTGCTAATGATTTGCAGTGACACCTGGAGTAAGGTAAGGATGTATTATGTCCTAACTATTGTTTAAACTAGTCATTGACTATGTCATGAGGTAAGTAATTGCAGAAGGCAACTGAGGAATTTTATGGACAAATTATAAAGCACAATTGGATGACCTTGTTTTTGCTGATGACATTGTCCTGCTTTGTTCAACACACAACTTAAAGGAACAAAAAGACACAGCTTTTGGCAGATACAGCAAAACAAGTTAGTTTGTTCAACAAGGGGAAGACAAAATATATGGCTAGCAATGTCCCACAAATAACCATTAGAATGGATGAGAAAACACTAGAAGAAGTCATTTCACTGATCTTGGGAATGAGATGTGTAGGGATGGTGACTCCATGCTGGATGTCAAGCAACGAATATCAAAAACATCGAAAAACTTTCCTGAACTTGAAAAGATTTGGAAAAGTTGTATGATTGAAACAGACGCAATAATGTGAATGTTTAACACTGGCATAATATCTGTCCTCCTTTATGGAGCACCATCACAGAAATGTACAACAGAAATTGATCAGAAAATCAATTCATTCCAAAATAAGTACCTGTGAAGATCTTCAGAGTCCACTGGAAAGAGTTTCTTGCACCATCAGAAATGTTAAGTAGAGCAAACTAGTCTAAAGCATCAAATGTGGTAAGAAGTTAATGAAAGATACATTTGTTATGCTTTAAGGAGGCCACCAGCATGACTACCATGGCAAGTGATAGGATGCCTGCCACTAGGAAAGAGAAAAAGAGGACAACCTAGAAAAACATTAAGCAGAACAATAGAGCAAGAAGTCAGATCCATCAGCATAACACTCAGAAGCCTGCACAGACCAGCATAATCTGCCCTGGCCCATCCCCCACCCTCCCACCCCGCAAAAAAGATGGGAAAGACAGAAATCAGCAGATGCCCCTATGCACCTGAGGGTAAAGGAGGATAAGGAACTTTCTGGTAGCACCCAAAGGGTGCACTTTATTTTTTAAAGTGTATTTATGCTTTTGAGAGAAGGGACTGAAGTTAACTGCTAGAGTGGGACACTCTGAGATCAGGTGCTTTTCAGGCTTCCCCACAAAGTTCTGACAATATCCGTCCATAGGCGCCAACTTTCCCCAGCACTGGTGGGTACTCCCGGCCCCGCCAGGCCTGCCCCAATTCCACCCCTTCCCCGAAGTCCCTACCGCAACTCCACCCCCTCCCTGCCCCTATTGGACCACTTCTCCAAATCCCTGCCACGGCCCTGCTGTTCCCCAAATCCCTGCCACTCCCTGCTGTTACAATCCAGCTTCACACCCACCCGTCCCTGACAACACAACACTCAATCCTCACCCTCAAGCAGAGCGATACTCAGTCTGAGGCTTGTGAACCGCAAATGGCTCTTTAATGCGTCCCCTGTGACTCTTTGCAGCATATAACATTAAAACATTGTATGACTTAATTATCAACCAATCTCCGTTATTAACTAATCAGGATGCTTTTACTATTTAATCAACCAATTGTAGCGGATTATATATATGTCATTCCACAAGGACAGTTGTACCAAGTGGAGGGGTGCTTTACTGAAACCACTGCCAAACTCTCTGGTAAATAACGAAATTCCGAGATGCACTTTGTCCTTTTCCTCCTCTCCTCTCTTAGAGGCAAGAAATGTGTCATTACAGAGGGTGAAGTCAGAGCTGTGTCACTGTGTCATTTTTCTCTTGCTCAGCTGCCCTGGTGAGCCTGTGCCAACCTCTCTCTCAGGCTGAGGCTTTCATGGCTCTGATGCAGCTGATGACTGCAGTCTTTACTACAGCTGAGCTTCTTAATCCCTAAAGTCCCCATCTGGCAGTGACTGAGATGTTTGGCAGCCTGGAGCCTAGCATTCCTCTGCTTTTCTGGGACAGTATCTCTGTCTGGGAGAGCTGGAATCAGCTGCATTCCCTTAAAGTCTATGGCAAGGAGAACAAAATCACTTGGCAGATTGGAGAGCTGGGGCCTGGTTGCCGTCTCTCTCTCTCTGGATGTGTTTGAATCAGTGGGATTGCACCATTGCAGGATAGAATGGTTCAGTGAATCCCCACTAGCCCTCTTGCATTGGGTACACACAATACCTCGTGCCCACACAAGCACTCCCTGCCAGAGTGGCAGGGCCTCTGGTTTGTCCACCTATCCCATAGTTCTCAGCACATTTCCCTAGGGCAAGTGCATAATATCTATGGCCTATGAAGTCTGTTTGCACCTGTCCACATTTTTGGTTTATCCCTTTGCCTGCTTTGAATGATTCTGCCCTGTATGAGGAGGATTCATGCTTGCACTGTGCGGGGGAGGAATTAAGACCCTACTACTCGCTCATGCTTGCAGATGCAAGGGTAGAGAATCTCTACTTACCTCCAGGCCCTCTGCCAGCCCACCTGTGGGCCTGAAGACATAAGTTTGAGCAGGTAAGGTAAGCTGCTTCTGTGTCTTTCTAAAACAGGGGGTTGGAGGAGAACTCAGGTCTGCCCAGAAGGGGGAAAGAAAGCAGTTGGAGGCTGGTCTGAACCAAGAGCAGCCAAGGACTTCAGGCAGGGTGTGTGACACGGTAGTGGAGGAAAAGCCAGTTGGCCTTGGTCAGTGTGCATTCGGACTGGTATTGTGAAAACCTGTACTCCATAGGTAGCAATTGTGATGGGGACATGTGATATGCAGTGTATGCTAGTATAGACAAGACCATGCTTTGTTCAACCTCACTGTATATTTATTTGTTGAGATCCATAGGCAATAAAGCAATAAAAATGGAGGCAATGCTTCCATACGCACCAGATCAATTATTTAGCTGGGAGGTTAAAGACCCATAAATGGAAGAAACAGGGATGTTTAATAAAGTTATGCAATCCAATGGTCTATTCTGACAGTTTTGTTGCTGGTGGATAATATGGGGCCCCGGAAATATTAGGCCAAAATCACTTCCTGTGTGTTTTGCGTTTTCAAAGAGCTGGATGTAAACTTGCAAACTCTGCAACTCCAGCCTTGCAAACTCTATATCACCATTTCAGTGGCTATGAGCAACTCAACTATGGTACCCTGTAGACCAGTGCAGACACTTGTCGCCAAGTTTCTCGGAGAACGTTGAGTGATACTTTGCTTCTTCAAACAAAACTGCAGACAACAGAAATCCCACTAGAACCAAACAGATTTGCTACCGAAAAACTCTCCGGGCAAACAATTTCAAAATAATCAATCTTCAGTCGAAAGCAAAGATCATGAGGGCACTAAGGCTAAATTACTGACAAGCATGTGACACATCAATTCACATTTCACATGAGCATTGCTGCTGGTTTGTTGCCATTTACAATGAGATGAAGTATCTCAAGTAGAAAATTAAACCAGGGCACTGGTTTTGACTTCCTATCTTTTTCACAGGTGCGCACGCACCCTTTAGGGGAGAGAGAAAGCATGCACAAGTTTTGCAGCAGAAGTTTTACACAATTTTGTGCTGACGTTGGAAAAATGACTGGGAATATCCCTGAGTGGACAGCAAGGCATCAGAATTTGAGAAAATTGGGAAAAATAGAAAAATCCTGTCCTAAAAAACATTAATGAAATGTTGTTAAAAGTATCGGATGCCCTTTTTACCACCTCTCTTTTCCATCTGCACATACGCACACCCGGTCACGGCCAAAATCTCTCACTCCTGTTATACAGCTCACTAATGCAGAATTTTAAAACTAAAGCCAGGGAAGATGTTATCTATTGTTAAAACAATGAATCTAAATCCTCCGTTATTTTAAGCTTCCTCCTGAAATTATATCCAAATGAGGAACCAAAAAAAAGTATTGGCAGGCAGGAAAATTAGGGCTGTGAATGACATAGCTCTTTCCCCAGCTCTAGGCTCATTACAGCTTGTCAGGTGATAAACAGAATCAAGGCAAACTGATCCAGCTAGGGAAAGATCTTTAGCTTAAATCTTTGCACTAAACGTGAAAGGAACCTTTTCTGAGATTTGAATAGTTTGGCTAATTCTCCCCCAAGCCCACTTCGTTACTTCCACTGCACTCTGTCTTCTGGTTTAATTCCCATCCAAGACAGAAGCGGAAATGCTAGTATATCACAAAAGGAAGCTTTTCTTACCAAATTTCCAGGCCAAGTGGAAGCAGAAGTAATGGCCACTTCTTATCACATATTCACCCAGGTTAGAAAATCTAAGATGATTGCGCATGGGGCTAAACACCCAAACTTTTAGGTTCTTATCTTGTGTGGTCTCATAGACACAGTGAGGAGTTAGCAGTCAGGAAACTGTCTGGCTGTGCCACTGATTCATTGTGCCGTGTGTCACATCTGACTCAGATTCCTTGGGCCGTAATCCAGGTCCCCCAACTCCAGATGAGCTGCAAAGCTGCCCTAAACAGGCAGCTAGGGATTTCCTGGCGGGTGGGAGGCAAATCCCTGTGTGGCATAGAGCCAGGGAAGAGCTGGGGGCAGGAAGGGACATGGCCAAAACCTACTGTGCTTCAGCAGTTCCCAGCTGCTGTAACAGCCCCCTAGAGAGCTGTTAGAAAGTGGAATCATTCGGAACAGCCCGCAGGGACTGGGGTGAGTGCAAAGATGACATACAGTACAGCCAATTTTGTCCCCATCACAGGTCCTGAGCCAAGCTTGGCTTGGCCAAGCAAAAGAATTGGAGCCCATAAGTGTAAAATGGGGATATAAGGATACCCATATAAAGTGGTTTGGAGTCCTCAGATAAGAAGTACTATATAAATGCAAAGTAGTAGTATTAAAAACCTCCATTATATAAACTGGAGGTTTGCCCATCCCCAAACCTGATGGTTGTGTCTCATGACAGATTTATTCCCTCCCAACTAGTACCATCCCCAGAGGTGAGTGGCTCATCTTTCATTGGGCGCTGGTTCTGGGGAGCCATGTTCCATGTCAGAGGTTGGACTGGGCGATCTCCTGAGTCCCTTCCAACCTCGATATTCTATTCTGTGATTCTAAGCTTTGGAATGCTCCACTTTTCTTAGCCAGGCTTTGATGACTACTTGCTTTTTATGATTATCTTTAGCATTATTTTCATAGATTGTGAAGCCAGAAGGGACCATTATGAGCATTCTAGACAGACCTCCTGTATAACGCAGGACATTAGACTTCCCAAAACAATTCTTAGAACAGATCTTTTAGAAAAAAACATCCAGACTTGAGATTTAAGGCTTTGACCAATTGCAGGGCAATGACCAGGTTTATAACACAACAGTGTGTAGCCTGGAGCAATCTCTGCTATAATTACACTGTATAAATTCCCCTATTAGAAATGACAGTGCATTGGTATAGTGTACAAAGCAGCCATGGCCCAGTCAGCTGACTTTGTGAAAATCTGTCTGACAATTGTTTTCCCTTCTTGGTATCTGACTGACACTTGGTACAATGATGAGACTGTTATATGACGGTGGATAGAAACCACAGGCCTTGCGGAGTTTCTCATTGCAGCTGTACCAGGCGTGGGCAAACTTTTTGGCCCAAGGGCCACATCGGGGTTGCAAAATTCTACAGAGGGCTGGGTAGGGAAGACTGAGCCTCCCCAAACAGCCTATCTGACCCCCACCCACTTCCCGCCTTCTGACTGCCCCCCTCAGAACTCCCAACCCATTCAACCCCACCCCCGCTCCTTGTCCCCTGACCGACCCCTTCACCTCTAACCACCCCTCCAGGATCCCACCCCCTATCTAAGCCCCACTGCTCCTTGTCCCTCACCATTCCCTCCAGAGACCCACATACACCAGGCGCTAAGGGCCAAAGCACTGCCTGCACAGTGCGCTGAGGCTGCGAGGGAGAGGGACAGCAGGGGAGGGGCTGCAGGGAGCCTCTCTGGCCGGGAGCTTAGGGGCCAGGCAGGACAGGCCCATGGGCTGGATGTGGCCCGAAGGCCATAGTTTGCCCACCCCTGAGCTGTTGTATAATCAATTGTTTGACTTGGTTTCCCCACACTAGGCCACCTTAAGTTTTGCTCACTATGACGGATAAAACCAAAAGAAAAACTAGGAGTGCACAACATTTTGATTAGGACACAAATCAGAAAAAAAATCTGTGAAGTTCCAAGGAGTTGTTTAATTTGCCATAAGGAGGAGTTACTTTTCTTTTTTCACTGTAGTATGAGTGAGGGACAGTTTTAGGATTCGTTCCAGCCTCTCATTGTTTTCTGTCATGACGTTGAGTAATGATCCAGGTTGTTCTGATGATGTATTGTGGTGCAGTGATACTGCATCCCGACACAGTGGTGATCCATCCTGATGTGCTCATGTGTTCCATCCCATCACGGTGATAGTATATCATAACATAACTGAGCAACATCATCATGTTCCAATGGGATTTCATGACAGAACAACCTACCCAAAATGAATTCAGGATTTTTAAATGACCTGCCAAGGTGGAGGATGATTCTGTGACCACCAAGACAAGTGTCAATCAGGAGCCAGGCTTATCTTTTGTAGATTTTACCATTTGGTGCCGCAAACTTCCTAACTATTATTTGAGCAGAGCTGGTCAAATTCTTCCCTGATTTAAGATCACTGAATTCAGTGGAGACCAGGGATGAATTTCCACACATTAATTTTCTTCATCCTCTTACAGAAAGAAAGGAAATGTGTATAAAGTTGGGAAACAAGCACCCAATCAAAACCTCTAGAGAAAGAATACATAATGCCCTGCAAAGGAAAGTGCTATGGAAAAGTGACCTGCCTTATTCCATACTCCATAGCTTAAAACAGCAAAATCCTCTGAAGGGAATCCTTGCTTAAAGAACAGAGCTGTCAATGGAATAATATCAAAGGGCTGCAGAAGATTAGGAATGGGTTATGAAGTTTTTCACCTTTAGAACATTGATTCCAAGCTGACCAATGGCTGGGGAATCTAGATTGCTTCAGGAATTGGGAATGGGCTGCATGGAGTCTTTTTCTTCTAAGTCACTGTCTCCAATCTGGTTCAGGGGACTGGGACTGGGTTATGGAATCTCTCCCCTCTAGGCCGTCAATTCCAACCTGACTAGATTGATAGAGACTAAAAGAAAATAAACTCATTTGAATTAGGGATGAAAATATGATCATCCAGTAGATCATCCAATAATAATCATCTAGTAGATCATCCAACCTGTCTGCTGGCCAGTGAAAGATTTCTCTCTATGGTATGTTATCTAGAGTTTTGTCGGATCTAGTTACAAAAGTCCCAAATTACTGGGCTTCTGTGATTTTGCATGGAAGAATGGACGAATATTCTACAGCCTAGTTATTATCATGATCCATTTGGTGTCTCTTGGTGGGACTTGTGTGAAATAAGTGGATGGTCTCAATCCTTTTGCTGGTGGCCACCTCATAGAAAAAGCTCTGGTACTAATTTGGGCATTGTTGGCAGTCTCAGCTGAAAAGCCAAAGACTGAATAGGCCTTGAAGTCTGTTTCATTACCAGTAAGGATGTATTGGGCAGGCAGATTTTGTCTCACCACCTAGAGATGGATCACTCCAGTTCAGGGTTGAGGATCACTACAGAAGAAGCCTGAACTGCCACTGTCCAGAGTTATACTTCTTTGTGGCCAAATAAATTGTTCAGATGTCTTGGGATGCCAGTTCAGAACCATTCCCCAGCACTAAAATGTAATTCACATTTATTTTTAGAAAAAGAAAACAGTGACACCAGATCCCATTCCCCAAGCATTAAGGTTTACAAATACACACCATTAAGAGCAGCATTCTGTGTCAAACTTAATGTCCAGGCTTCAGCAACAGCTGAATGGAAGAGTATATGGTCCTTGTTTGTTCTACAACACAGGAAAGTGGTTGTTTTCCATACTGGAAATATGCATTAGGAAAGCTCTTACAGGCTTGTGTTAAGGATTTGATGTTTTTAACTGACAACATTCCTTACATTTTTGTATTACTGCCAAGAGAACTAAATAAAATGGCTTTTTAAAAGTATTTTCTCTAGGAATAGCCCTGCTTCTTTGTAAATATAGCAATGGGATTGTTGATAATAATTCTTTTTGAGAATAACTGGCGTTATTGATGTTAAAGAGTAGAACGGTTGCTGTTTCTGTGTCTTGGAAACACGCTGACCAGGCATTCCTTATCCAGTGATCGAGATTAGACTCCTTTAATTTTTGTGATGAGAAGTAAAGACATGTTAGAGAGAGGGCTGGCAAATGAGTGCAAAGGAAATACAAACGGAGTCAAATCTTCCCTCAGGACAAAATCTACATCTTTTCTAAAGTTCAGAAAGGTTGATTCCCGCGCCTTCCTTATTTTTAATTTTCATCTGGCTGGCAGAAATGCCAATATGTCACCAGAAGGTCTGTTCTTGGAATATATGTGACCTGACTGAAATAACAGTAAATTAATTTATGCCCTCACAAAATTTACTAAACTCCACCCTGTTGAGATACCTCGTCCTTAAAGTTGAGGACACAAAGGCACAGAAAGGTTAAAAGGTAAATTTTGAATAACAGCCTCTGATTTGTTTGTACAAATTAGGCTCACAATTAATTGTTGCTACACCAGGTAGCATTTACTTATTTAATGACTTGATTTGCAGTTAGATGCTTAAATACTGTCATTTGGGCCTGCAAACTTCATGGGCTGGATCGAAGCCTTTTAAACAATCAGACCTTAAATGCTTTGCCCAAGGCTACACAGCAAGTTATTGGTAGAGTCAGGATTAGCATTTGAGTTCCTAGCTCTGAACTCCATGCTCAGTCCACTAGTCCACGGCCACCCTGGAATCTATAAATTTCACAAAAGAGGCAGCTTTACAGCTCAAGTTTGCCAGACTAAAAGGGTTGGATACAATTTTGTACGTCTGACCCAAGGCACCTGCATATCCTGCAGCTGTGGTTTCTCGGGGCCCCCTCATTGGAAGCACAGATTAAAGTGAACATGGTTTTCACTATGTCACTGGGGGTAAAAAGGCCACACTGTCAATGTTCAGAGTGTTCAGATGACCATGAGCCAGACCCGAGGTTCAGATAAGCTACCAGACATTTTGGCGTTTACTGATGAACCTTATTAGGTTCTCTGATTACTTTCCAAAACTGGGTCTTCTTGCTTGGCCAGAAACACTCAGTTTTCATTTTTTCAATTTTTCTGCAGATACACTTATCGTATGTATGTTAAAACATGGACTTGCAGATTTGGCTCATTTCATCCTCTGTTGATTGTCTCTTTGTTTAATTGAGAAGAGTTGCCAGGTGGCAAAATAAGTCTTGTCCTTTTATGTATATATTTTTATATAAAAAAGATGACATTGTTAAGAGTTCAGATAGGCAGACGTCCATGTTGGGAAATTGTTTTTGTCCCTCCAAAGTATGATTATATGTTTCTTTATCCTTATCAGAGAGGTTTGTTCCGTATCCAGGTATTATTAAGAAGCTGATTCGTTGCATGTTTTGGACCTAGGAAAAAAGCCATCTGAATTTCCATCTTTTCTCTCACCCTTTTGCTGAGAGCCTTGATGATACCCTTCGAAAAACCTTTAACACCTCACACAGTTCTGAGATATAGACATCATGGACCCTGTCAGGAATGGCATCTTCACCAGATCCAGCCAGAGTGGTTTGAGTTTAATGAGAATATTGAGTAAATTGTACAGTATTGGAAGGAGAAATTAGTGGAAATTGTTGAAATTAGATATGGGTCAAAGCCCAAACCTTGAATCTGAACCTCTTTTGAATATCACAGGATGGGGAACAAATTCAGATCTCCAGATCTGAACTCACCTCTGTAGTTTTGGTCCTGGGTTGGATCCTGTGCCAGTCCAACCCATCAGAGGCCATAAACAGGAACATTCCCCCGCCCCCAACACATACTAATAATTAATAGGGGCTCCCCTTGGCTGCTGGGTCCCTAAGCAATTGCTTGGCCAGCTTAAACCTAGTGCTGGCTCTTGCTGGATTCCAAGTTGGAAGGAACCTGTTTTCCAGTTTGGATTCAGATGTAAATAAAGAGAGAAATCTCACGAGAACAGCTATTTGCATGCAATTTCAGCCCTAAATGGTGGAAATTCTATGAAAACAGCTAATCCCATAACATTTTTACCATTCAAATCTAAACCCAAAATCTAACCTTGATTTAGCCATTACCACGAGTTGTGAAACAGTGAGAGGACTCTGTCATGAGAATCACAAAAAAGTGTGTGTGTGACAGAAACAGTATGTAAGATGAGAAAACCAGGGCAAATATCACAGAGGTTCACTTTGTTCAGACAGGTGTCTGTCACAGAACTTGTAACACAAATTCTATGAGTCCAGATTGATTTATGACTTCTAAATCATTGGAGAACTGGACCAGAAAAGACCACTAGCATCACCCAGTCTGATTCCCACACTTTCACCAGCACCATGCTCCCAATTAATCCATCATTCTTACAAATGTCATATCCGCCCTGTTCTTGAATGTCTGGAGTATTGTTGCCTTCATTGCCTTGCTAGGTTGTTGGCTCCATTTCCCAGGTGTAGATTTTTTTCTTAACCTCTAGTCTAAACTTTTCTCTCCTTAGCTTTAGGCCACTAGACCTTGTCCAAACATCTCCAGAAACCGAATAAATTCTCCTTCATACATATTGTTTTCTTAAAAGGAATAAATGCCATCATGTCCTCCTGAATTTTCTGTTTTCTAAACTATATAAATTGTGCTCCATCCATCTCTGTGCAAGTTACCCTCCAATCTGGCGTTATTTAGTTTTTCTACAATTAGATGTTCCTGAAATGTTCAGGAGTTCAATAAAATATCTAACTACAAAGGATGAGGCAGTGTCTGCATGTCTGTCCAAGTTACTCTACTCAGAAAGACAGATTTTTTTAACTCTCAACCCCATTAGTCCCAGATGAGCCTGCACTACAGTTTGATGTGGAGCAAACACTGTCTCCTGGTTCCACATGGCCAAGTGAAAGGGCTCTAAAAATTGAGGACTGAATCCCCAGAATAGGTGCTGGAATGACCATTCTGAATGCATGGAATGCTGCAGAGAAACACAGAATCCATTATAAATCTTCCTCAGCATCCCAAATCCTCTTTTATATGAGTTCCACTCGACCACAAACAAATTAAAGAATTTCGTCTTCTCCCAGGGTACTGGGAAAGTCTGGACCCTCAGCTGTGATCTCTAAAACTGTAACAAATGTCACCAGTATCTTCCCCAGCTGAGGGTTCTATTTGGTTCAAAATAACCAGTATCTTAGCATAGATGGGAATTAATTGGTTGCTGATGCTGACTGGCAGTGAGAGAAGAGTGAAACAGCACATTCTGCCACAAACAAGAGCAGTGCTCATCCTTGTCTTCTGCTCATCTGATTTGGTTCATCTACATGACATGGCAAAGGGCACCAGAGGGGTGTGATTGGTAAAGCACACTAATATGTTGCTCTCTGCCTGTCCCATGTGGACCCTGCTGGGCTGGCATTCTCTAAGAGGTACCTAATTCATGTTAACATTGCCCTAACGTGACCCAGGGAACTTTTAGAGTGGCCAACAAAGTCTCCATGGGCAGTTAGCACAGAACACGTTAGAGCCTTTTACGTCTCTCCAATGTGCTTTGCTGGCATTGTGTAGGCAAGTCCTTGTGGCAGTTTGCAGAGATACCATTGTGGGTCATTGCAATTCTCTGATTAACTTATCTGCCTCAATTGACATTTGCTTCTTCTGGGCACAGTATTGATGACAAATTTCAAACTCAAGAAACAGCTGTTTTGATTAGCAACATGCCTGTAGGATCTGGAGCTTTGAGATACACTTTTCAGAGGTTTATCCCATGAACCAAAACAGATTGAGTAGAATGGGGAGGTGTTTTAGCACACGCCTTAGCCAGACTTCTTTAGGTGACATTGCCCAGCCACCAGAACTAGTATCCTAATGTCCTGCTGACTCACATTTTGCAAGTTAATGTCAACACCATTTGTCCCACTAGTGCAAATACAGCCTTGCCACAGGTCTGCCGGTCCCCCATTGCATTGAGTCTGAAGCAGCCATTTTTTGTCAGTCATTGACCAGAACAGATGGCTGAGCTTCGTGTCAGGATGCCAAAACCCTCTCGCATGCTGAGAGACACAGGTGTTTTCTTTTGCAATTAAATTAAGCTGTAGAAGGAATTTTCCTGAGAGCTTGTGTGATAGCTGGACTAGGAATTATTCTCCTTTCCCATCTCTACCCTCGGGACTCAGAATGCTCTCCAGAGACTCTTTGGGATCCATTTCTCCTTTCTTGTGCTCCCACTCTGGATTTGAGTTTCTTTATGCCTAGAAAATCGGATGACATTTACCATTTGAATGTTGATAAATGTTCCAGGTATGTCCAGCTGGACTTGGCCTGCTGGATCATTAAGTGTACTGAATCAAAGAGGTAGCCGTGTTAGTCTGGATCTGCAGAAGTGACAGAGTCCTGTGGCACCTTAAAGACTAACTAAAGTATTGAAGCATAAGCTTTCATAGGCTAATACCCGCTTCGTCGCATGCATGTGGTGGAAGTGTCCAGAGGCAGGTATAAATAAGTAGGCAAGAACCAGGTTGTACTGAGAACAACCCAGGTTAAATAGAGCAGTTGTACTGCTGAAAGCTCCCATTTTCTATGAGTGTTCCAGATACGTCCCAGGTAGAAAGTGCTTGCCACATTGCTGACCATTATTGTTGTTTATTGACTGATTTACATAGGATCCCACCCTGTTCTAGAAGTCTTGCAAGAATGTAAGAAAGCTGGTTCCTCTCCCATGAGCTTAAGTTCTAAAGACCCAACATGCCGATGGGGGTGTGAAAAGAACGGATTCAGTGTGGGCCGCTTAAGTAGCCTTTGGGCCAGATTCACAAAGGAATTTATGAGCCCATCTGCATCTTTAGGTATCTAGTGGGATTTACAAAAGGCACCTAATTCCCATTGTCTTCAGTGGGAGTTAGGTGCCTAAGCTGCTTAGAGGTTTCTGAGAGTCCCACTGGATGTCTGTGTGTATCTTTAGACATCTGAATGCCCTGGCAAATATAACACTTTGACACTTTATCACATTCTGTTGGTTTTGTTTGTCTATTTATTTGTATTGTGGTAACACCCAGTGGCACCAGTCAAAGACAGGATCCTATTTTGCTAGGCACTGCACAAACACAGAACAAAAAGACCCTTGCTTGCTTTTTCTCTCTCCTTTTCTTGAAATAGCCCTTGCCAGTTTTCTTTCTTTTTTCTGCCCTGTTCCTGATATATCCCAGGTACAACACCCCTGCTGTGCTGCTGACTGTACAATGTACCTCCCAGGTACAACATACCTGCTGTGCTGTGTCACCTGGGTCCTAGGTAGAATGCGTGCCACTCAGAATCGGGTCTGAAGTTTGCATCCTGTTTCTCCAACCCCACATTAAGGTGATACATGTTTTGGGAGTGGTAAGTGTGTGATAGAATGAATTGGAGAAGGCCAAATAAAGATGAATTCAATGCCCTATAGCTATGTTGGACATACCATAAGAATACCTTTGCTCGCAATATTTCAGTGGTGCCACTGGGGACATAAAGAGAGACACACACACACACACAATTATAAAAACTACATTCAGTAAAAGAAAAAAAAATTAGCATTAGATATCCTGGTTCAAGTTTTGAATGAAGATGCCCATCCATTCTTATGTGAACTAAGTCTAATCCTTAATATTTTGGAGAAAAATGCACCTCATAGAAACAATCATTTCTGGGCACCTTGATGCAGTTTAAATTCATTTTCTGGAATCTTAATTTTGTGACAGATCGGTCTTCTACCATTTTGCATTTCAAGGGCAAACTTCCATAAATATCATTGGGAGCAGAATTTAGCTCCAAAGCTGTTATTTAATAATAGGACACAACAGTGCCTGACTTTTCTTTTGTTTTTGTTTTTGTTTTGTTCTCCTGGGGTCCGAGTGTGTGTGCAGCCCATCAGTTCTGTCCTCTCTACTCCCAAGATGTCTCGCACGAATGACTTTATTTATTTTTTGTAAGCGAATATATTTTACTAGGCAGCTTTATGAGACCTGACAAAATGCCTCATAAATAACCCAGCAGGAAATATGGGGGAAATAAAATTTTTACAACTTTATGATAAACCTGAGAAGTCTTTGGTTCCCTTGCGAAAGAAATGAGCAGGGTATTGCATTAAGGAAAAGGACATGCTTGCTAAAGCCCAACAGTTACAGGCATGATGCCTTTTTAACCTGTAATTCAGTCAAACAGGTTTGGTGGCAGTGAAAAATGTAAAGGGTCCTGTTTTGACTCCTTGGGTCATGCTCCCCACTGATCTCTTTGTGCTGTAGATATTTTACACAGCGAGACTGATGCATTGGTGCTTCTCATGTATCTGCCTCCAAAACATCCAGAAACTACTAGGTCCAATGAATCTCCTCAGATGCACTAAGAACAGAACCAGTTCTTTACCTAAAACCTGACATGAACCCTTTTGCAGGTTCAAAAATTTTGATCATTATAAAAATAATAATTAATTTTGCACAACTCTGTGCTTCCTGGCTTAGAAAAAAAATGAAAGTGCAAGAAAAACTTTTTTTGTGTTATTTTGGGAGTATAACTGGGCAATCAGGAAGTCCTGGAGTTCTCATGAGAACGCCTGTGATCTTAAGAGTTCTGTCCTAGTGCTGCACACCTCAGAGATTTAGATCAGCCTCCAAACTACTTGGTATTCAAATATTAATAAAAATTGCATAGTCCTGCTTCAACTTCTGAGCAGTGTTTGGCCAATAAGGTATTGGAATGCAGATGAGGATTACCTTTTTTTCCCATTTGAGAGACCAGGACTAAACACAAAATCTACACTGACCACATCAGATGGAATTTTACTGCAAAGGAACCATCTCTGGTAGTAGGAAGTACATAGGTGCTGCTTCAGTTCAGGGAGAATAGATGGCAGATGTTGTCTCAACAGAGTGTCTACAGTCACCAACACTCCTTCATGACAAAGCACTAGACAAAATCATTCAGGGAGAAAATCTGCACTTTTGAGTGAAAGATTGCCAGGATAACTTAGCCTTTTCTATCTCTATAATTTCTATAGTTCTCTGATCGAACAAATTGATTCTGTAGTTTTGTTGAAAATTGGTGAGAGAGAGAGCGGTGGGAAAAGGAGACTGCTGCTGAGTGGAAGGCCGTGGTTAGCAAAATAATTGGAAGCCATGATCTGGTCCAAAGTCCATTGAAGTCAGTGGGTCTACATGACCCATCAGCTCTCCGTAGACCACCAGCAATTGCTCTCCAGGCCATGGTTTGGGAACCTCTGACATAAAGCAACACTTAATCCTTGAACCAAGGAGCATGCAGTCTAATGCCTGATCCTGAAAGACCCTGAAAACGCTTGGCTCTCATTGAAACAGGATTCAGCAAGACATCACTGGGAGTATTGCCTGAATAAGGGCTTCAGGCTCTGGCCTGTGATCCGAAAAGCCTTTGGGGTTAAAGGCACCATCTAAAGGGAAGAGGCAGTAGTTATCCTCTTGCTGGAGGAAACTCCTTCTTCACACAAAGCATTACACTGTGTCACAATGCTCTGCAGTCCTAGAGGAGCGGCCTGGGTTGTGTTAGGCTCTCCAAACTCAGTCCCTGTAAGTGTCTGACAGCATGTCAGGGGAAATTGGCTTTTTGGTGGTAAATGCTGCTTTAATGAAAGCCCATATGTTGCTGAGTTATCTGTTCTGAATCCCATGGTATTATCCCTGTGACTGTCACTGGCCCCCCTCAATGCAGATGCAGAGGTTAAATAAAATACCATTTTCTTCTGATTTAGCTTTTGTCTTTGGCAGTCTAAATGCCCTTCAGGGCCTCGTGCATGCAACCTTCCAGGTCAGAGCAGGACATGGGAAACCCCTTCCCATGCAGTTCACTGTAGATAATGTCCTGGCTGATTCATGGGATTATTCAAAGCAGTGCCTGCTGCTGCTGGTTCTTGGCTTGGGTGTTTTCTCCTTTTCCCCAACACCTCTTCTTCTTTTCAAGTTTCCAAACAGATTCTTGTCTAAGCAGTTAGGAAATTATAAGGCGAATGCTCAAAATGTGCAGAACAAAAGAGAGGAGCACTGCATGCCACAGCATGAGCCTGATCTGTGGGGTGGTGCACACAGCGTGAGATGGGAAAGGTGGGGAACTTTTTTAATGCTACAGGTTGGGGTGAGCCAGTGAGATAGATAGGAAATAAGAGGAGCTCCTGCAATGCTACGGCACAAATTTGAGCCACAAGAGAGGGAAAGCAGAGGTGCTCCTGTAATACACCAGAACCAGAATATAGAGCGTAACAAGAGACAATAAAATAGATACAGCCCCCTATCAGGGGCGGTGCTATGTTTACGGCCGCCCCAAGCATGGCAGTCAGGCGGCCTTCGGCTGCACTCCTGCGGAGGCCCACCAGTCCCGCAGATTCGGCGACATTTCTGCGGGAGATCCATCAGTCTCGCGGCTTCACCTACCTGCTGCCGAAATGCCGCCGAATCCGGGGGACTGGCGGGCCTCCCGCAGAAATGCCACTGAAGGCCACCCTGACAGAAACTGGCAGGCCGCCTCCCCCGGCTGGCCGCCCCAGGCACGCCCTTGATGCGCTGGTGCCTGGAGCTGCCCCTATCCCCTATAAGTGATCTCCACCCATCACCATCAGCAATATGTGCTGAACATAAGATCCCTCTCACCAGACTAAAGGGACTGAAAACTGATCTTGTTTTCTTATAGACCTTGTGACATCCTGCCTCACCTAACCTGGAGACTCCAAAGTCAATGTGACATCCCAACACTCATCCTACTGGGAACATCAGCACCCCCTTCTGGAGCATGGGACAGGCCTCCGATGATCAGGTACATCTCTTTTTGCCATGAACACACGGTTTTGCATCCTTTCCTTTCATTTGTGAATTCATGCCTTTTGTTGTCAAAAAAGAAGGTGAAAACAATAACACAACAGAATTGCTGGATTTCATGTTGAAGATAGTGACCACATAATTTGTTTGTTTGGACGTATGATGTGAAACTCATATAATTGGATGGGAAGTATTAACCGGCTTACGTATTTTTAGGTTTTCTGATGTACGTAGAATCCGTGGTGAAATAAAAGCTGTAGTGTCGGTGTTCAGATATCCAGAGCTTGGACATACAACCTCAGTACAATAATAATGTGCATGAATTCAGGTGACTACATTTCCACATGCACTTACCCCCCATCTGCACATACAATCACAGTACTGGGATATACAGATACCTATTTGCACATATAGCTGTGATTATAGAATTATACAAATCTATACAAGGTTTTACACATGCAAGTGACCCTCACCTGAGGTTTGCCATTTTATCTTGATAAACTTATTAAAATCCAAGTTCTGACTGCAGATTGGATCTTGGTGAAAGATCATGCCATGTGGGAAGACAGGGTTTTTAATTATTCAATGGAAAGATGAAAATATCCCTGTAAATGGAGATAGGTTGGAGGAAATTGCCAGCATGTTTGTAGTACTAGTCCTGAGAATGGGATCTCTTGGAATGGTGCAGTTACCATGAGAAGTGCTGATTGGCTGCAACATCGTTCTTCTGGATACTGCCTTCCAGAAGAGGGACTTATGGGGGTGACCCATTCACATCCCAGTTGTTCATCCTAGCCATGGGGAGATGCAGGGAATCCTTTGGACAGGGGTGCTGGCATCAGCTGGTTCTGGTTTTGAATGCAAAGACAATCTTTGATTTCTCCAGTGAAATGGAACTATTTTACAGTTTGAAGAAAATAAAACTTTCAAAGCCAAGCTGAAGAGGATATAAGGAGAGATATGAGAATTGCAGGGCAAAAGAGGAGACTGCAGGAATGAAAGGAAAGCATCTCAAAGCTGGGAGGGAGAACAAAAGGCCAACACCCCAGCAGTGATCACAGCCCCTCATTGCCACATTAGCAACATTATTCCATTTAGTAAACAGAGCCAGATGTGTTGGCACCTTCTCTCCTGGGACAATACAGCCTGTGCTTTGTTTTAGGTTGTGAGTGCCAAGCACACAGGGGGTGGCCTGAGGGTGTGTCTGTTCATATAAAGACAGCAGTAGTATACAGAATACACCCACTGAATCCAGACAGGATGCTATCTTTCTCCTATGGAAGGTTGGGCTTAAAATAGCTTCCCTGTCCTGACAACTATGTTTAATTTTTGCCTTTTTGGGGGGGGTTAAAATAATAATTGATGATATTGCTAAAACACTGTCAAGCAAATGGGCCTGTATCAAAACCCTTAATCGGGAGCCAAACTTTAGCTCTGTAATGGGCAGAAACAGAAACCCAGATCCACATGCACTTGTCCTGAAGATTTATAATCCAAATTCAAACTTTCCTAAAGATTGTGGAGTTCGAATCCTGGCCCACTATACAGCAAAATGCAGACTGTGGGTTGTTCTGATTCACTGCCCATCTCTGCTGTTAGTGCGGATCTCAAAGTGTGTTATCAAGGTTAATTATTATTATTCTCATTTTACAAATCGGGACACTGAGGAGGAGAAGAAAATCAACTTGGCCAAGTGAGAGTGAGACCTGGATCCACTTAAAAGTTAGATTTATATGGCTGAGTCGATCAGAGATGTGAAACATACAAACACCCTGAGCATGTAGCTATGCCCACCTAACCCCCAGTGTAGATGTAGGTATGTTGACAGAAGAGCGCTTCCATTGACATAGCTACCAGGAGTCGCAGAGGTGGTGTTTCTACACTCATGGAAAAACCCCTTCCATTGGTATAGGCTGTGTCACTGCAGGGTTAGGCCAGCACACTTACAGCGACCTAGCTATGCCATTGTAGTCTCCGTGGCGTAAATATACCTTGAGTCAGTGACACAGATAAGAAGAGAGCCCATTACTGTGCCTTAACCATGACTAGACAATTCTTCCAAGATCCATTCCAAACAGGACATATGCAAGGTGTCTGATGGGAGTAACTCACCCTGGAGGACCCTTCCCTTCACCCAACTCTTCTAGATGTGAACGGACAGTGCAATTTCTTCTAAATCAACTTCCATTGTTTTCCTTAATAACCTAACACTGTTTTGCTGTGAGAACTCTGGGCTGGTCCAGAGTCCATTGAGGTCAATGAAAAGACTCTTGTTGACTTCCATGGGCCGTGAATGCAACCCTACAGTGGGATTTGCCCAGTGCTTGGGCCATGTGTCCATAGCTTGGTTTGATGCTGTCATTTCATGTTTAAGTAGGGTTACCATATTTCAGCATTCAAAAAAGAGGACTGTAGTGGTGCGACGACTCACCCCTGCAGCGCCTCTTGCTGGTCGTCCGGGAATTAGCTGTTCCAGCTTGGAGCGCCCTCAGCAGGGGATGGGCTCAATCAGGCCTGGCCGCCCTATCAGCCGCACCATGCTCTGCATGGGAAGGAGGGGGAGGGAAATCCCAGACCTTTTTACCTTTTTACAAATTCCTTCCGGACGGCTATTTAAAAACGAAAAAGCCAGATATGTCCAGGAAAATACGGACAGATGGTAACACTACTTTAAGAACATAAGAACAGCCGTACTGGGTCAGACCAAAGGTCCGTCTGTCCCAGTATCCTGTCTTCTGACAGTGGCCAATGCCAGGTGCTCCAGAGGGAATGAACAAAAGAGAGAATCATCAAGTGATCATCCCCTGTCACCCATTTCCAGCCTTGGGCAAACAGAGGCTAGGGACACCATCCCTGCCCATCCTGGCTAATCACCATTGATGGACCTATCCTCCGTGAATTTATCTAGTTCTTTTTTGAACTCTGTTATAGTCTTGGCCTTCAAGACATGAAGTTCCTCTGGCGAGAAGTCCCACGGGTTGACTGTGTGTTGTATGAAAAAATACTTTTGTTTGTTTGTTTTCAAGCATACGGCTGGGTAGCTTTGTGAATTGGAGCTGGGGTCCAAAGCCTTGCACCACTAGGTCAGTGGATTGAAACCAATCTGGATTGGTGGTGATGAAAGTCACAATAGTCTAACAACTATTTGTTGGCTTGTGTGAAATGCTTTGGGGGTCTCAGACCAGTTCCTAATGGGAAGACGTCTGTACTACAATTGGCCTTACTTGTTTCGTTATTTTCATTCCTTCCTCTGACCTATTAACAGACCCACCTTCAACCTAGTGCTTCTGTTTCCCCTGATATATTTGTAAAAGGTCTCTCATTTTCCTTAATCCCTTTGGCTATAATTAACTCATTCTGCATTTTTGCTGCCCTTATCTTTTCCCTGCAAGCTTTAGCTGACTGAATATTCTTGTTTGGTTGCCTCCCCTGTTCTCCATTTCCACTGAAGGTTTTCTTTTTAATCCTTAGATCTCTTAACAGCCCTTGTGCTTTCTTATTTCTTGCATTCTTCTTCTTTTTTTCCGTATCCTGCATAAATAATTGTGCTGTTTAGGACTCCTGACCTCCTCCTACACTGGTGGATTTCAGTACTTTCTCCCATTGGACTTTACTCACAAGATTTTTAATTCCCCATCATTTGCTTTCCCTATGCATTATGTGGTTTTTATTCTTTGCTATGCTGAATTCGTCTAGTTCATGGTCTCTGGTTCCAAGCTTCCCTATTATTCTCACATCTTCAGTCAATTCTTCTCTTTCACTGAAGTTTTTTTATTTTACATAAAATATCCAAGGTAAAAATTATGCTTTTTTTTTTCATGAATCAGCCAGAAAAGAGGAGTGAATCTGAATCCAGTCATATTTCAGGAAGGACAAATCTGAATCCCTAGCTCCAAATCTGCTCCTAGATAATACTTAGTCCTGCCATGAGTGCAAGAGACTGGTCTTAAAGGACTCCTCAAGGTCCCTTCCAATCCTACAATTTGATTATTCTAGTAGTTCCTAGGAATTCATTGTCCATCCAGGAACTCCCACAAGCCTTTCCTGTGTGCTTCAGCACAACCAAACTTTCCTGAACCTTTTGAAAAAAGGCCACTTGGTTTGGTTTGCATTGAGGGCAAAGATTCAGTTCAGTTCTTCTTTTGTCCCAGGGTGTTTTGTCCTTCACTTTAATATCAGCATGGCCTAGTGGTTTGAGATCTTGGGGCCAGGGACTCCTCAGTGCTAAGCCCTGAAGCTCCAGTAGTGACTGGGTGGATAGGGGGCCAGCCACTGGACCTCTCTGGAAAATGGCCATGTTATACTTAGTCACTTATCTCACAAGAGGGTCATGTGGATTAACTACCTAATGTGTGTGTTATGCTTTGAAAATGTAAGTTAGGCTTCTCTGAGCTACCTAGGGGACTTGGACACCCATTTCCCATTCACTGGACTATAATGCTATAAGAGTTATGTCACTGTTACATTATGTCCTGATGTGTAACAAAGGCAACGAGGGTGCACTGCACAGAGTACAGGGCAGGACTAAGCCAGCCCTTATGACGGGTGTTAATGAACACTGAAACGGGGGCAGTAAATGATTGTAGGTGTAAACAAATGAGATTTTTCATCAGTGCCCACCAGGGCTTTCTCTCCTTTCCCTCCTTTTGCCTTCCTCCCACTCCTGGAATCACCCCTAGCTCTTCCTTGTCTGCCTGAGTAGACTCCAAGGAGACCAGGGCAGCAGCATGGGCCCTGCAGGTACACAAGGTAATTTGGTGGGTGGAGATAGTGATAAATAGCCCATTCTTTTGTCCCCATTATTTTGGTAACAGATGCTAAAAAGATTCCATTAAAGGTGAATTGCAGGTGAATGTGTCAGCCTGTTGCCTCCTCCTTGTCAGGGTTGTAGGCCCAGGAGCCTCCTAGGATACTGCTGTGTGAAAGGAAGGAAGGGTCTCAAAATGCAATGCCGATCCCTCCTGTCCACAAAGGAGCGAAGAGCAGCCCCATTTGAGCCCACCCTGCACTTCAATCTGCTCTCCAGGCCCCATGTGAAAGGAGAACAGGCTTGTTCTTTGGTCTGAAGAGCAGAGAAAGGGAACTGAGTTTGCCATCTATTTTTTCCTCTTAATGTAATTATTCCGCTCCGTGCTGAGCACTCAGCCCACTTATAAATATAAATGGAGGAAGAGAAAGCAGACAACTCCAGTCAGCCTTTGGAGCTGATGCACTAGCAGTTCGGAGGTTGAGCTGTTTAGACAGCAAGACTCTGGGTGAAATAAATTATACTGATGAATGAGTTTGTGCGCGGTGCTGCTTCCCTCCCCTTTATCAAATTATATTCTCGCTCTCATGATCTCTTTCTCACAGCCATCCACAATCACTTTGCTCCTATGTGATAATACTTAGCCCTTTTAATCTTCAAAGTACCTTACAAACATTAGCTAGTCCTCACTAGCCCCTTGGGAAGCAGGTTGGTACCATTATAAGAGATGGAGAAACAGAGGCACACAGAGGTTCAGTGACTTGCCCAGGTCCATGCTAGGACCAGAATTAGAAAAAATTCAGGAGCTCCTGGCTCCCTATTCTTCATTCAAATCACTAGCCCATGCTCTGAGCTTAAAACTCACTTTAGTTCCACCAGTTACACACAGAGGAGGGTGGGAGAGAAAAGATTAACCCTTTATGTGATGGGGCAGGAGTGAAGTTGCTCTGACACTGAGCTGTCTGGGGTTATGTCTACACTTAAAATGCTGCAGTGGAAGAGCAGCCGCTATGCTGCCAGTGGTAGCACTTCAATGTAGATACCACCTACCCCAATAGGAAGGGTTCTCCCTTCAGTGTACATAATCCTGAGAAGGGAGAGGTAGGTCAATGAAATAATTCTTCTGTTGACTTAAATCTCCAAGTAGACAGCACTATGTCAGCATGACAATGCTGCTCAGGGATGTGGATTATTCACACCCATGATTAGTTAAACTGACCCCATTTTCTAGGGTAGAACAGGCCTCAGCCTGGTAGTTTTCATGACCAGAAGGGCTATTTTGTTTGCCACTCCTTGCAATAATTGCCCCTTTCAACATCTAGGTTCATTTTTGCCTCTTTATAGACCCCCACTTCGGATGTTGTTGTCTCGCCCCTGCGCTGTGGTTCATCAGTGGCAGAGCGGGGGAGGGAAGAAGGACGAGGGGGGGTTGCTTTACAAACGAACATGAGAACACAGTCAGCTGGGGCCTGAGCCCATTGGCAGCTTCAGGGCTTCTGCCGCCTGATCCACCTTTCCAGACAGGGATGAGGAGACTTCTGAGAAACGGCCCTGGGCTGGCCCTCAGCCCTTTACCATAACCTCAGACACAGAGTCTCACATTTTCTCCCCACCCCGAACACCAGAAACCATGTCAGCTCCCTCCTCACCCCACACCCCCCGGCCGCCACCCGCTATCACACTTTCACAACAGAGATTTCTTTCCTTAGCTGTGGGGGAGGAGGTGAGTGTTAGGGAGCATAAGGCTGCAAATTCCTCAACTAAATATGTTACCTGGCAGAAAGTTCCCTTTCCCCTCTTGTGTCCCAGCCTGCCAAGCCTGCTCTCATTACCAGGGCTCTAAGCTGAAACTTGAACAGGTCACCAGGAGCACCACAGCAACCCTTGGCACACCTTGAGAAGGGTCACATCACTTTTCCACTCGTTGCACAGGCACTGACTTTTGGTTTTGCTGGTGGGTGCTTTTGGAGTGAGGTGGGAAGAGGCAGAGCAAGGGCGGGGCCTTGGGAAAAGGGGCGGAGCAGGGGGTGGGAAGAGGCACAGTGAGGACGGGGCCATGGGGGAAAAGCCACATGGCAAGCAGGAGTGGGGCCTTGGGGTGGAGCACGGCCAGAGCCATGGTTCAGATGCTGGTGGCCGCCCCATTACTCAGGAGCTTCCGCCAGCAGCACTCCAAAGGCAGCGGGCCAGCGGTCCTCCAAAGGGAGCTGTGCTGCACCCAGCGTTTCTTGCTCCTTTGGGTGAGGCTTAGCCTCTCCAGCCTCTTATACCTGTTGCCCTTTCTGTGGCTCATTGGTGCTGAGCACTCCCTGTTGATTTTTTTGGTGGGTGCTTAAGCCCTGGAGCACCCACAGAGTCAGCACCTATAATCTGTTAGCATTAGAGCAGCCACTGGGCTGGTCTAACTCTTGATGGCTGATAATTGCTCCCAAGGAGCCACTCCACTGGAGCATATTGTGCACTGGCTCTCCCACTGCTGCCCTGAAACTATCCCTCTCCTTGCCTCCAGCCATCTCTGGAATGCCTCTTATGCCAATGAGGGTGTTGGGGGCAGGACCAGTTTTGCACCAGTTATATGCTAGGGGAATCCTCAGATGCTGCCTTAAGGCAGGTTTAAGTCCCCTTTGTGCAGCTGGAGCAGTGCAAAAGAGAATCCAGAGGACCTGGCCCATAATTCTGTTGTATGTTGCAGACTGTATTTGGTACTTAGAGGCCAGTTCATATAGAATTAATGAATTGTGCAGTGTAAGTAGTGTAGTATTATTCTTCCTACTGAAGAAATTGAAGAAGTGGCTAAAATAGTCATACTCTGAAAAGCAACTCTCCCAAATTAGTATTGTGGGGTTCCATGGTTGTTTTTCATCAGTGACCCCAGATTAAATGTGCTTAGTTTGCAAGTAATTTGATGGTGCTTCTAACCAGTTCTTACCAGCCCTGCTAGCTTAGCCTAGGATTTCAAAGTCTAGCTGGATTTCTTGATGAAGTAGGTACCAGAAGAGAATCCAGTTCAGTCTCCCATTTCTCGGCATGGCACTGTAGGGATAGGGAGGCAGCACAAACCTACCTTAGTAAAGCAAGAAAAATATGACACTGAAAAATAGACTTTGTGCTAATCCAGGTGGGGGAGGGGCCTGTGTACTAGACTTCAGGACCTCGCGGCTGGAGCCCAAAACCTTTGGAGAGGATGTTTGCTTTTACAGAACATTTCCCAAGGCGTCCAAGGACTCACTGAAACCCACAAAACCTCCTCTGAAACCACAACTTCTGACAAAAGAGGAAGAAAGAGTCCACAGCAGAGCTCGGAGAATATTAAATCTTGCAAAATATATTTCTCTATATATAGTCAGTTTTCTTCAAGGGCTTGTTTGGAGTCGTGCTTAGAAGTGAAAGTGGCCTCAGCAAGGGCAGTGTGGAAGCAGCGAGTTCAGACAGGAGTGGCAGCAGCTGGGCCACATTATGCTAGGGAGCAGAAAGCAAAGATGGGTCGGCAAAGCAAATGCTGGGTCTCGCTAGGCCACATTCAGGTAAACATAGGAGTAGGGTCCGAGCGCAACACCCCTAGAGCCACTGAGCCAAATTCAGCAGTGCTGTGACTGGAGGTGTAAAACACAGGGAGTACACTGGCCAGAAAATGGGTGCAAACTGAGAGAGCAGCCCGAGAGTGTGCAAAAGGAGTATAACCTGGGAACTAAGCCGAGAGTGCAAAGTGAAACACGCTTCCTGACACGTCTGCTTGTGCCAGCACCATCTCCGGCCCTCCTGGGGTAAAATTCAGCCCAGCACAACCGTGCACAACTGCTGTTGACTTCAGTAGGTGTGTTCATTTATATGGGGCTGAATTTGAGGCCTGACGCTGCGAGTTGCAGAGCGCCAAGTCTTTCCTCAGATTAATTGGGAACTTGGAGTGCTCAGCACCTGGGAGGAGACGCACTAAGCATCACCCAGTCAGGCCCTGGCTCCTACAAAATGCCAGATCAGTGCACTACTGTGCCACCTAACCACCCATTATGGGATGGATTGTGTCTGGCCCTCTCCATGGACTTGCAAAGAGACAAGAGAGTGCAAGAAGTCTGTGTCCTAACACAGTTCCTGTAGGAGTAAGTGCCTTGTTTGGAACAATCTGCTGGTTGGAACAGACCTCAGTAACATGCATGTAGCAGAGGATGCAAGCTCAGCTACCTATTATGGCTGCTACAGTTACACAGCTTCAAGCTGAAATCTGTGAGACTTGACATTTTCAAAGCACTGCAATAACCTGAATTAACTAACTGGTACAACTCCCTGGAAGGAGAGGGGGTCGACAAGTATTGATTGTTCCCATTTTACAGATGGGAAAAGCAGAGATGCTAAGTGGCTTGCCCAAGAAGCAAGACAGTGGCAGAGCTGCACTCTAGATCACAGTAGAATCCCCTTTAGAATTGCTTTAGAATCTCTGAGACAATTAAATGAGCTGTTGATGTCTGCCATCATCCCATTCCTAGTGAGCTAGGTGTCAATGACACACAAACCCCCCTACTCCCAGAAATGGCCCCAATCTCAGCAGAGAGACCAACAGCTGATTGGGCCATGGAGACTGAACTCCCCTCTAGTTCTTAGTGAAGATCCTTCAAACATGGGTTGAGGCATGTTGGCAAGAGGTAGAGTTTATGGGCAGCACTTGCCCTGCTGTTGCCGAGCTAGACCTGCTCTGGGGATAAACAGAGGATGCCGATCTGCAGGGCTGCTAAGTTCCTCGCCTTTCACCAACATAAAATTCACTTTGAAACTATTAAAATAAAACTGACCCAGAGTAGAGGGCAAATAGAAAAAGCAATACATAATGTAGAGGGGGTTGGTGTCTTTATAGCATTCATAACTAGCAGGATTCAGCTCAACTAGCATTCTCATTGCTGCAGGACCAACGGCAGTTTCTGGCAATGCTATCAGCAGCCCTCATTCTTCAGGCTCCTTTGCCTTTCATTATGCCTCTGGAGAGTAGGACCCCAGTTAAAAACCTGGATCTGCCACTGATAACCAGCTCTACTATTCACTACCCAGTGAATCCAGACAAATATACTATCCCACGGGCTAGGGATGCCCTTTTGATCTATTGCCAATGGGGGTATCTGCCATGAGATCAGGGCCTGCCCTTTGCTACATCCCAGTGGGACAACACCTGCCTACTAGAGAACAAAGGGGAAACCTGATGTGAGAGGAAAAAACAGAATTCTCCCCAGAGAGGCAGGGAATCCCCTTCTGACTGGAGCGTCTCTTCCTCTGCCCAGCTAGTTTGCCAGCCAGCAGTAAATCTATTGACTGTTAGTTAACAAACAAACAAAAAAAATGTCAGTGCAAATGAAAAAATCACTAAAGAAATACATGTATTAGGTCTGATTCTGCTCTCCCATATGCCCATGAAAAGTAGGAAGACTTCTGTTGAAATCGGCAGATACAGTGGTGAAAAAAGAGTATAAGTGAGAGGAGAATCTGCTTTTTATTTTTTATGGTCATGTACTATTGTTTTAACAGTTGTGTACTATTATTATTATTATTATTATTATTTTATTATTTTATTATTTATATTACCAGAGTATCTAGGAGGCCTAGTCAAGGACCAGAACCCCATGTGCTAGGCACTGCACAAACAGAATAAAAGGATGGTTTCTGTCTTGAAGAGTTTACAATCTCAGTAGAAGACAAGAGACAACAGATGGATACAGACAGAGAGGGGAGTTACAAGGAAACAATGAGACAACAGTGGGCAGCATGATAAGCTGTGATCTTGAAACACCAGCCACCTAACTGTTGTCAAGTTTTTTTGTAGGCATCATGGCAGAGGAGAGTTTTAAGAAGGGATTTCAAACGTGCTGTAACTTTTGGTCAGTATTTCAAATATAAGTGCAAGAGGGCATCTGCAAAAATTTGCCTATTCCCGCCCCCACCCCCATGTGCTCCCCTCATCCCCTAAAGTACACAGCCATTTCCTGCACATTTTTCTCAGGCATCCATGTTTAAAAAGGTGGCATTCTGTGCAGAGATCCTGCATGAATTTTATCTTTATCTTGGCATTTAGATAACACTCATCGCTCTGGGATTAGGGGACTTTATTCTGTGAATTAACATTTCCATTCCCTATATTTAACATTTTTCTTCTGAGGATGGAGTGAGGGAGGCAGTCTTCACATTCCTGATTGAACTGTAAGGACTCCAGATCCCCCATATTATATCCCTCTTTCCTTGAGGCCTCATAGTAAAGTCCTCCAGTCCAGATGAGGATTCAAGATGGAAACCCTCCAGAGCCCCCCTATACCACCTCTTGCTAATGCAGAGTAGTCACTGCAGTCTTCTAGGAGACTTTCCTTTCCCTCCCCTGCCCATCAGCAGATGAGTGTACTTGCCGATGTAGAGCCCTCAACCCCAACCCAGGGACAAGTAACCAGGACTGACCACTCAAGCCCAGCATTCCTGCGTGGTATTGCTAACCTTTGGTAACAGGTCACGTCGTGCCTTCCTTTTCTCTTTCCCTTTTTCAGTCTTGATTTTGTGTGGCCCAGGCTGCTCATGGTTCTCCAACACAGTGGTGATTAGGACAGAGTGAAATCCCCCTCTGAGTATGGATCTAGACTACAGTGAGCAAGTAAAGGAGGTGGCCATCTTCTAGCTGCCACGCCTGGTGTGTGTTTCCATTAACCCTGTTGGCAGTGTGCATGGCAGGGATATATTTGAAGGAGGGATAACATGCACTCAGCTTTCTTCAGTCCAGTAGAAGAAAAGCAGATGAGGTGGAGGGGTGTCTGTGTCCCAATTTCTTTTGTGTTTTTGTGATGCTGAGGGAATTGCGAATCTAGAATCTGAGCAAAGCTTAAACTTGATGGAATCTAGCCTGTGTCTGGAAATTACCTCTTCAGTCTCAGTTAGTGATATTCTTCTTCCTATCCTCCTCCTAAAAAACATTGTTGTACTGTGTTCAAACAGCTGCCATGTTCCACCCCAGAGAGGCTATATTTCAACGGTGGGTAATATGATCCCTATATGTATAGTCTGTAAACCACTTCTGAATCCTTCCTGGAAAGAAAAGACTGCTATTGAAAAAAAAACATTTTTGTTCAGTTATATCTGCCTCAGAGATGAACTAGACTCCTTTCTCACTGATTGGGCTTGAGTTCAAAAACCCTCCCCACACCGATAGACTGGAAATAGCCCAATGCAGGCCCTGATACTGCTTTGCTTTATCACCTCCAGAGGAAGCAATTCGCAGTCACTTCAATCCCAGTCACCTTTTTCTCCTCCTCCTCCCCCCTTTTCCTGGGTTCTCCCCCCTCCACTGAAGCCCAACATCTGCCCATCTATTGTTCGGCACAGACATTAACCTCATCCCCTTTCTTGAAACAGTCTCAACTTAACCACAAGAGAAGCATAAAAAAGGCCCTTCCCCGAGCCACTCCCTCATCTGAAACCCCGAGTGTCCGTTTCAATAGATCACACACTGTCTGGCGTTGCTCGGGCAGGCCTAAAAGGCACTGGGCCTTGGGTCTTGGCCTCCATCAGCTGAACTATTTCCTGTTGAAGGTTACTCACTTCCTGTTTTCTGTATTTAGACAATCTGAGTCTATAGGGAGGTTTTGATTTGTTGCAAACTTCAGCTGGTTTAAACGTTACATTGGCGGGGGAGGGGGAGGCTGGAGACAAATTAGTGCTATTTAATAGTGATGCTGCTTTCGCTCGGGATTTTATAGTGACCACCAGCGCATGTGAAAGGAAGGTCAAGGGATAACAGCATGGGAGATGGAAACAGGGCTACTTCACAATGGGCTTGGGCTGAATTATTTTACTGTGAGTGTATGGAGCAGTTGGGGGTGGAGTACGTGGGGTGGGGGAGGTTGATACACTCCAATGACTAATCGCTCTGATGTGTCACTTTTGCCACAGACAGCTGTACAGAAAGGCTAACGGCAGTGCAACAGTTCTGCGGGGAAGCATGGGAGGAGCCTGACTAGCCTAAGAATATTAATACTGTGCCCTTTTTTAGTGCCTGGAAGATTAACACCTCAAAGCATCCCATGGACTTTTATTTATTATATGTTTTCACTTGCCCAGAAGTCTGCTTAGACACTCAGACACTTAAGCCATCACATACATAGCCTGTGAGGTGTCAGTATTAATATCCCTATTTTACAAATGGGGAAACTGAGGCACAGAGGGATGAGGTAACTGCCCGAGCTCATACAGCAAGCCAGTGCTGGAGTTGGATAGAATCCAGGAGTTCTGACTCTGGCAGCTGGACTAGCCAGATAGCACTCTCTGTCCAAACATACATTAGTCATGAAAGAGTTCTGCAATGAAAGCATTTATTCTGGCCTGAGGAAAGCTGTACAAAGCTGCTGAGCTCAAGATGGGCCCACTGCATGCTGGGACATGTAGTTTCCCTGGACTGCACTCTAGGATGTCTTCAGTCTGCTCTATTTTATTCCATTTCACTGTAACTCTTCTGGCTACTGGCCACTGTGGCCCTTAAAATGTGGATGCATTTATTATAGAACTATACAAGGTCATGAAAGAGAGAGAATAAATTAAGGCCAATAATATATTAGGGAGGTAGTAAATGATTCAAAATGTTAGAGTGAAACCATGCTAGGGATGAACCTTGAAACATTCCAGCAAAATGTCCTGCTGGATTAGGGAGCAAAATACCAGAGAGAATGGATGAGATGGCTAAAGATAAAAATCTAATCGACAACCAGAACAGATAATCTAATCCCATTCTTCAACTCTCTATACCCCAGGAAAAGAATTCTGCCATCACAGAGTCTCAGCCTTCTCCTCCGCAACCAGTATGCAAAGCAGAGTCAAACTCCAAAGCAGACTCGGGCGTCATTAAAGAAGCTGAAGACGACTCATGGTGAGGGAGCAGAAATGTTTTAGAAGAAACAAGAGCCCAAATTCATCCCTGGCATAAATGGGCCCAGCTCCATAAATCTCCATATGCCAGAGCTAACTGTTGTTGTTCAAGAAGTACACTGCAGTGAAAAAAACCAAACCATGCAGAGAAACATGTGCAGAACGTATTTAGGTCACTGGCTTCTCATTTGTGGTGTTATACTGGGGTTAATTTCTCTTTTGTTTAGAAGCCCTAGTGGTATCAGTCTTTGGTGAAATACTGGTTCCTGCTGTGGATCAGCTGTTCCGCAGCGTGCAGGCGGTGCTGAAGGAGAAGGGAAGGCGCAAGGCCAGGGTGCACTTTGAGGTGGAGCAGAATGGGGTGGGAAGAGGTGGAGTGGGGCTGGTGCCTGGGGTGGAGCCGGGGAGGAGCACCCCCCCAGCACATTAGAAAGTCAGTACCTATGCCACCCAGGAAGACAGTGCTGTGTCAGGGGGAGAGCTTCTCACGACAACTTAGCTACCGCCTCTCAGGGAGATGGATTAACTACAGCGATGAGAGAGCTCTCTTCCATCAACTTAGAGCATCTTCATTAAAGCTCTACAGCAGCACAGCTGCACCAGTGCAGTTTTTTAAGTTTAGAGTTGCCCTCACTTTTACTACACTAACTCACTGACATCAAGGGCAAAACTACATTTCACGCCAATAGGACCAAGATTTGGTCAATTGATGCTGATTTACCAACATGCGACTTACACCATCATTTAGGACAAATCTCAGCTCGCTCTTTATATTTTGCAAGTGTAATAATTGCATATATTGCCAGCACAGAAATGCATGCAAAATTTAGGTGCACAAGTGCATAACTGAACTTCTGGGGGACAAAATACAAGGTTTTGGGGTTTTTTTCGTCATTTCGGTGCTTCCAGGATTGTACTCAGTTTTATTGCCCTTCTCTGAATTACCTCTTATTTTTTGATGTCTTTCTACCTCTTAGACAGCAAAGCCACCGACTTCACCTAGAATACTGCATAGAGTTCGGGGAATCTCACCAAACTAAATCTGAAGTAAGTAAAGTGACTGGAGTTACACCAGTCCAAAACTGGTGAGAATGAGATGAGAATCCAGCTCAAGGCTATTCAAAATCAATGAATTTCCTAAATAGGCACAAAACAGAAATCCTGATGCTGAGGTCAGAGCCATTAGATCCAACACAACCTTGTTTCTAGTCATATCAATGTACTTAAAGAAAGATCATTTAATAGCACTTAGAAATGTTTATTTGCAGGCACCAGATGGTTCGGGAAGTTGGTATAACAAAGCATTTCACTTCTAGGTCATGCATTCTAATCCAGTCCAGGTAGGTAATAAATGAACTTTATCACCTGATGGCTGTTTTGTATCCTGTGTGGTGGTTCAGCCCAGTTCCCAGTGAACCCAAACAAGTTGGCATTGATTGGCCCCCTTTTTGACAATGCCAGCAGAGTGGCAGAAGACTGAATGGACTATGGAGACTAAATTCCTTTCCTGTCCTCCAGGTCAAGGTCACAGAGTGGAGGAAGTTTGTCCTGTCACTGGCCATGTGGAACCTGCTCTGTGAGCAGAGAGAATTTCATTATTCAGGTCTGTCAGTCTGACACCTTTCACCAGCATGAAATCCATTTTTAAAAAGAAATAAAGAGAGAAGTGTTTTACTGTGATTGATATATACATGCTCTGTGGTAGGAACTTTCCATACAGTCACAGATAAGGACGTCAGAATTAATATCTGTTTCCTAGTTTTCTAGTTATAAGCAATAAATGTTTGGCAAGCGAGTAAATAATAAAATTCTCTTGTGGCCGTCTACAGGTCACCAAGATGCTTAAGCAGCTTGCATAACTTATACCATATTTACCATTAAAGAATGAATATTAACCCTTTTGTGCTATTATAGGAAAACAGTGAAGTCATTTGGGGAAAGGAAAGATTAAGTTAAAGAAACGCTATCATTAAAAAAACAATCTTTAAAAATATAAAATGTTTGAGGCAAAAGCCTGAGCAGAAATCTCAGCAAGTAGGCTACCTTTTCCAGCTTCCATTCTATTTATTTTGTATTTTGACATCAAACACTCCCTGTAACCTAATCTCCTTGGCTTTTGATGTGGCCGTAGAGACATGACAATTAAGCACGGCTTAAAACAATAATCCCAACAATGGGAACCAAAGGCAAGTAATGTCAGGGCTCCCCCTCAATGAGAAGCTGTCCCCCAGTGTTCGGTCGAAATGAAATGAGTTTAAATCCAGATTTGTTGCCTTGATATCTGCTCTGTGCTTATACTTAGTATCTAACTTTACATATTTACTCAGTTTTCATTCCCTGCTATTTTGTTTTCTTCCCCTGTGTAAAATATCTCAAGACATCCTGGTACAAAAAGACATTTTGATCTTTCACAGATTAGTGCCACTTTATGGAAACAGGATTATTTATTATTTGTGTCACAGTCACAATCAAAGGCCCCCAGTCAGGAGAAGGAGCCTCGTGTGCTATGCACTTTACAAAATAGGAAACATGGTCCCTCTCCTGAAGAGCTTACAACCTAGGCTTGGGTTCTGCAAGCTGATCCATGAGGGCATGCACTGGGATTAGTTTGTGCACAGTCAATTACTGAACCAGGCCTTAGTCTAGGGCTGGTCTACACTACGGGTTGGGGGCGGGGGAGCAGGAGGAAGTGGGGAAGCGATCTAAGTTACGCAACTTCGTGTAGCTAAAGCTGATGTACTTAGATCTTCACTGTGGTGTGTCAATGGGAGATGCTCTCCCATCTATTCCCCTCGCGCTTCTCGTTGAGGTGGAGTACTGGAGTCGACTCTAGAGCAACTGTCGGTTGATTGATTGCATCTAAACTAGACACAGTAAATCGACCCCTGATGGATCGATTGCTACCCATCGATCCAGCCGGTAGTGTTGACCAGTGGTCGGCAAACTGGGGTGCGTGAGACCACCCACAGGGAGCCGTGGCAGCCCCGGCCCGAGGAACTGGGTGCGGTGGCAGACCGGCCCCATGGGCCGGGTGCCACAGCGTGGACCAGCCCCAGCAGCCGGGCGCCGTGGCAACAGAACCAGCTGGAAGAGCCGGGTGCCGCAGCAGGACCAGTCCCCTGGGAGGCAGTTAGGGGACAATGAAGGTGCAGTCAGGGAACAAGGAGCAGGGAGGCTGAGATAGGGGTGGGGTACTGGGGGGCAGTCAAGGGAAGGGGTCCCAGGAGGGAGCAGTCAGGGGACAAGGAGGTGCGGAGGGGGGGCAGGAAGTGGGAGAGAGTGGATGGGGGCTGGGCTAGGGTAGGGCTAGGGCGGGGGTTTCCCGGTGGGGATGCATGTTCAAATTTTTTTTTCTGCTAGGGGTGTGTGATCAAAAAGGTTTGGAGACCCCTGGTGCAGACAAGCCCTAAGAAATAACCAGGGTGTGTTACAAACAATAGAAGCTAATAGCTCAGTGCTTCTGAATTGTAAAGTGTTGTTTTAAATCATGTTAGCTCTCCACATTCTCCCCTCAGCCTAACCATCATCAGCTGGCTGAATTCCTGCAGCCATCACAGCAAGGCTGGGTGTGTTATGGTTTCAAAGGAAAAAGCTTTTAGATATAACCCAGTTTTAGACCTGTTTTATGGTTGGCTTGTTTCTTTTTAAATAGAAGTTGCAAAGTAAACTTGAATTGTATCTGTGCCCATAAACCACTTTTTATTGGTGTTTGCATTAACCCTTGCCAAGCAAGTTAGAAAGGTGACTAACACTTGAAATGATGGAGGAAAGCTTTGTATCTTACTTGTGCTTGTCTAATTTGCCTTAGTGTCTTTGTATCATCTGTCATTTTTATTTACTAACATGGCCCCCTTGTATTTTCAAATGTTACTTTTCTTAAACTATAAACATTTATACCCAAGCCAGTTTCCACTGAAATGAGGTCCCAAAACTCCGCCAGCCTCTGCAGGACCATGTCTTTCGTTTGGTTTCAACAGTCTGCTCTACCTGGAGGGGTGCTGACCCTCTCGCTTCACCTATGGAAATCAAGGGAGGTTGCTGTAAGGCCCCAGATGAGTGCCTTAGATATGTCAGGATCAGCCAACTGGATTAAAACAGCCCTCAGAACTGCAACCTTGTGACAGCTGGTTGGTGGCCTGTGTGAAATGTGCTGCTGCCTTAGCCCTCGTCCACAGGTGTCAGTCACACAAATCCAAACCTGCCTCCCAACGCATCATAGCTGGCACTAAATGTACCCCGGGTTAGCAATGTCCATACACCGAAAAGGCCAAACAGGCCAAAGGCTTAACGCCTCTCCCATCCCTAGTGGGGTCCTGCAACCCTGGGGCAAGGGTGAGGCACCAGGGCAGAGCAGGATCTCAGGGAAGCGTTCCTTTCTGTTGCCTGTTCTAGGGACACAAAGAACTTCAGTGTCTAGGGCGATCAAACTCAGGCCGATTTTGCTCCCATTTAAACCAATAGCAAAAAAACCCAAAACATAACCAAATCATTGGCTATCCTTGATGCAAAATGTTGCCCTTGTTCAGCATCAATTTCACTTTTCAAAGGATTTATTATTTTAAACTTTAAAAATCAGTTTATTGTTAGTGTTGTGCTAAACTGGTTTAGCGTCTATAATACATTGAACTCCTTATGATAACATATGACCCTAAGAATGCTCCTTGGTATGTGAACATTCAGCATTCAAAAGTTTTTATTTCTCTAAACGCATTAGCTTTTAAAAAATATTGATAATCTAGCCTCACAAATTTTAAACTATCCATTCCACTGGTCATAATCACCCTTGTCATATTTTAGCCCCTTAACACACACACACACCGACTAGAGTGCATGAAACAGGGCACAATTGCTTTCACAAAAATGGTATTTTATTATTCTTAGCAGTATTCACCTTGAAGGAATATGAGGAAAGCATACACTTTTTACAGACAATATATAAACATGTTGTACATAATTAACAATAACTTAGTTCACTAATCCAAAAATAAGCAAAATAAAAAATTAAGAATAAAAACAGAAAAATACTGCAGAATTTTTATGCTGATACAAGTACAAAATAATTTAAATCTTGACTGCCGTTGTCTACGCTGCAGTGACTGACAATATATTGCACTTTGTCAACTATATCAGTAACCCACTCCTCTTCCCCCCACCCATCACCCCACAAATCCTGCAGAAATTTGAGCTGGGTACAAATAATGTACAACTGTACCATAGTAACAGGTAAAAAGTAATAAGACCAAATTTTGACTCAGTAAATTAAAAATTCTTACAGCATCTCCCAACCAATTTTTCCCCCATTCGTTTTTTTCCACTTTTTTTACAAAGTGCACCTTACACAGACCAGAAAAAGGAGGAAAGCAGGATTTCCATGGCTGCTTGGTCCTTACTTCATTATCAGATATCTGTATTATTTATTTAGGGAAAAAAATGTACATCCATTTTTATGTGGGTTTGTTTTTAAGCAGAACTGTTGCAGTAAGATACAATTGGCTTGATCAAAAAAAAAAATAGAAAAAGAAAAAGAAAAAGCTTCTCACAGAATTAAGCTTACGCAGTTTACATTATCGAACCCCTCTGCTCACTGGGGCATTTTCATCAGAAGTATAGCTAAATATGTACATCATATGTTATACTGGAGCTTGTGTTCATGAGAGTCATCAGGTCATAACAATCAATAGAATACACTTCACATTGGCAATAGCTTTGTTTTCAGTTGTTTACGTACAATATGGTTTAATAATGGGAGACTCATTTTTTATTTGTTTTTTTTTTTTAAATATAAAATGTGCTATGGGAAAGAGTTGTCCCCCTTACAATGTTACCTTCCCTCAACTCATCAGCTGTTGCCGCCTTTGGGATTTGAAGGATATGTGAAGCTGAAACTGATTGTCTCTCTCTCTTTCTCTTGTCCAGTGATCTGAATCCACTTTCTGCCCGTCCTCACTCCCAAATGTGAAATGTGCCATAGCCTGGATGCCCACAGACAGCACACACTCTGGCTTTGCATGGATGTGGTAGCCAAACTACAGTGAGTTTACCAAAGCAGCTAGTCTGTGTCTTAAGCAACAGTTGCCAACAAGGCAGAACAAAGTGTTTGAATGGGATTTTTTTATGCCTTGCGCTGGCTTATGTTGTTGCTGATAGACTACTAGACCTTCTCTAGCTACTCCCACCTGGCACAGGATTGTTCCGTACAGTGTATATTTTTAGTGATTTGTCCTATTTCGCTGTTTGTGGAGTAACATTTTTGTAAATAAAATCTTTCATGTTAAGGAAAAGAATGCAGGCATTACATCAAAATAATCCACATCTTGGGCCCATTACAATCCCATATTTCAGATACATTTTTGCTATGTTTTCCCCTCTCTCTCATCCCTTCCATAACAGACATTTTTGTATGTAACATTGATGAAGAGAATCAAGGGGTGGCTGGTTAGCTCACATTTTTTTTTCCTGTTATGAAGCTGTGTTTCTTCTAGCAGGGTTGACTCCCCACCCCTACCCCACCCCTCAAAAAAGGCACAAAATCATGCAAGTCAGAAGGTTTGAGGCTCTTTGTGGAAAATAAGAGCAAAATAAATAATGACTTTCTGTGTCTGATTTCCTTTTAAAAATTAAGTTTTTATAAAGTTGTCCATGTTTCCCACCCCTTCTTCCCTAGACAAAGTCCACCAAAGAAATCCAGTATGGGTGGCTACCAGCCAGTCTGCTCTGCCTTTGGAGGCTGCTATCTCTTTACAATATTCACAGTAATAACAGAGAGAGAAAAGAGAGCCAGTTCCAGCATCCGTCTTCTGCTGCTTCTGCCACCTTTGCTTTTGCTGGGCCGGCAGATATCAAACAAGTGAGTTTTTCGTTTTCCTTATACCTGAGGGGCAAAGTGCATAACAGGCACCATTAAGCATTTCTGCAGCCAACTCGTCATTGCAGGGTTTTAGTCCAACCCTAGGAGTTCAACCACATTGGCGCAAGGTCCCCTTTTTCCTTCCCTGTTTTCCTCTTGGCAGAATCTTTCCTTACTCGGTGTCGTCTTAGACAGAGCCCCAGGTTCTTAATCTCTGTGTGGGTCTCTTGATACTCAGGTTCTATCCCATGGCTGTCACCATGCTGGATGGATGTGGATGTCCAAATGAGATGCTGGAAGATGGGTGAATAGGAGTAGGTGTTGGTAGGATGTGTCCAGAGTGGCTAAAAGGTGGCAAATGCCCCATTGGTGCCATGTGACTGGCGAGGGCAGCGGCACTGAATGGAGAGGATTTCTCCTGCATGCACTTGGACAGTTCCTCAAAACACTCAGAGCCTTTCTTGCTTTTCTTTGATTTGTTGGACATTTTCCTATTCCTGGTCTGAATTCCTTCCTTCTTCATGGTCAGTGGCCTGTTCACCTGCAAGAAATGAGAAAATCAGGCTCATGCAGACAAAAGTGACCTTATTGTGCAAAAAGGAAAATATTTGGACAGCCCCTGTGTGTTTTCCTGAACTTTTTCTGGCCAAACAAAATGGTGTTTCTCCCTGCAGATCTTGTTTATATTGATTGGTTTACTGAAGCCACACAAAAAAACCCCAGACATGAAAAACAAGTTGGACTGAACTTGGCAGCCAATGGCCATCCTTCCCTTATGCTTACCCTTCGTCCCCCATTCATTTCCTAATAGAAGAGATCAAACAAGGCAGCACACACTGACCCGAATTCACTTCTACAACGGGAGTGGTCTCTTCCTAGGACAGCTTCGGCCGCAGTTCCTTACATTTTAAATAACGTTCTAACGACTCCTGCTCAAAATTGATTCTTTTTAAAGCAACCTTTATTATTAAAAACAAACCAAAAACTTTACAATTCTGCACAGAGATACCTCCCCCTGGGATTAACCTCTGCACAGAATCCATTTCAAATGGCCTCTGCATTGCTGAAGAGAGAGAGAGCGTACAACATGCTTAGTTAAAACTAATGTTGTAACTCTATTTTGCCCTGATTTGCCCAAGCTTTAGAAGCCAAGCTAATACATTGTAATGTCAGTGAACTTAGCATCACTATGCCAACAAAGAATGGCTCTGAGTCCCCCGGGGAACCTGGGAGGGAGAAAAACCCCTGAAACCAATAAAAGGCCAGTGTACGCTGTGCAGTTAAAGCATCAATCCCAGCTAAGCAAGCAGAGACACACAAGACAAGCAAACACTCACATTGTGCAATTTATAGTAAAGTCCACAGGCATTACAAACTGGGTCTCCGTTTGCATTACGTCGCCATAAGGTGGTGGTGGTTGTCTGGCAGTTGGCACAACAGGTCCCTGCTCTCCTAGCTGCTGACTAACCAAAAGAGAGGGGAAATTATTGAGTATACTTGGAACAAGCCCGTTTTAAAGGTAAATTTAGGTCCAATATGTAGGATTTGTAACTTATCCCAACTATGTTTACAAGACAGAAAGGTCAGAGAAATGTTGCTTTGATTTGTTTTGTTTGTTTGTATTTAAATGGTCCCCCAGCGTAATGGCCACCCAAATATTGGAACATTTGGCTACTGCATGCAAATCAGACAGTGAAGCTGAGTAGTCTATTTTCCTTGCCCAAGATAACAGTAATGAAAAACCTAAACAGCACTAATTGGGCGGGGGAGGGGGAGAAGAAGGAAAGAAAGGGGGGAGGAATACATTTTGTTTTTTAAAAATTTTCCCTTGTAATGCTCCACATAAAATCAAGATCACTTGGATTTTTGAAACATTTAAGCGCCAACAATGTTTGTAGAGCAATACAAGAAAAGAGGACTTTTAGAATATGATTTTTAAACTGATAGTGCCCCTTTAAAGGTGACCAGCAAGGAAAACCAGCTGCATTACTTAGATGGGTGCAGTATTTATCACAGCCATCACTAAAATTTCAGTTTCCATTTACAAATGAAAGAGAAAACAGAACTAGCTCCAACTTTTGTTAAATATTTAGCAACCTAATCTCATGCCTTGCAGCAATGATTCTGCTGCCCCTGGTGCTGCTTTTATCCCTACTCATTTTCTAGACTGATAAGCCCCAAAAATACCCTCTTAATATCTGATGCTTTAAATCATATTGCTCTGCTGAACCTTGCAGGGGAGCAGGAGGAGAGGGAACCTATCAGCCTCCCCAAATGAGAACAGCAAGGTAGGAAAAATGTAAATGCATGCAAAAGTATGACTGATTTCAGTATAGGCACTTGAGTGAGAGACCCTACAATAACACATTCTGGGACCAGGGTGGCGTTTCAGAAAATGTTAGGAATAGATAAAATGCACCCCATATTTTGTGGAGACATGTTTATTAGGAAGATTCAAAGATGCTCTAGGAAATGTTTAGAATACATTCAATTTTGTACAACTCAGCGAATTCTGAGAACTAAATATTTATGTTCATAAGTATTTATAAAACACCTACATTGTGCTAATTTACGGAGGGAATGGGCTGCTCCTTATGGATTTTTACAGTTGGCTACACAAATCCTAGAGACAAGTTACTGTCCATCCCTTCCTGCACCCCAGTGATGCTCCTCTCAAGTCATTGAGCTTCCGAGAGAATCTACACAATATAACATCCTACAACACTGGCTTTTCTCTCTGATCAGGGCTTTATGAAACTCATAATGGATTTTCCTCTGCCCATCTGCTCTGCTGGAGACTTGGCTAAATATCAAACCATAGATTGGTCCTATTCTAAAGATTATGGCCCCACTCTTGCTCTTACTTATAGTACATACTGAAGTAAATCAGAAGTAACTCCACTGAAGGCAGAGGAATATTCATTAAAGTTAGACTAGAATCAGGGAGATTTATTTATTTCAGTTCCCCTGCTAGCCTGCAAGAACAAAGCCAAAAGCCAGAGCTAAGGCAGTTTGTACCCCCTAGTGCATGCACGTGTAAGCAAACCAAAACACAACTAACTTTAGGCCTTCAAACCTTGACAATGTCATTTTGACATGCAATAAAAAAACTAGTATTAATAAATCTGTAAATGAAGACAGTCTTCTTCCAATCACAACAAATGAGTGAACCATGGGGGAATATATATATATAACATTTAACAAAAACATAACTGAAAAAATCTAGCTCCCCAAAACTCCTTTCAGTGAGCTAAGTAGGGCAATTTCCCAGCACACTAGAAGGTGGAGAGCTATGTTTGCATATTTGAAATGGCTTATTGATACTAAACTATGCTGCTTAACTCTATGGCCTATCCCATTCACTCTGGCAAGCACTTCAGATAATGTTACACTGTTGTCTTAACATTTTTCTCTATGTGTCAGTCACTTTAGAAGGAAAGCAAGTCATTAAGAAACTTGCATAGTTGAAATTCTGGCTCACTACAGAAATCCTCTTTATCCCATCCTAGCATTAGATCATTAAAACCACCACTCCTTCCCTCCTCCCAGGCCAGTAAAATGTCCCCAGAATGGCCAAGAGATTTAGGGACTATAAATCACATGGCTCCAAAAATATATATATATTTATTATTCTTAGCATTTTTACACATTATTTGTGGAGTAGAGCGTATTAGAAATTTCAAAACAGCAAGCATGACTGGCATGGCTTGCCTATAGAAACTCTCTAAAGCTTTTAGAGTCAGGAAACAGATACACAAAGTTTCCTTATCTTTAACGTACAGATATCCGGATAGGAAACTACTACCAGGAGCTTAGAAAGGACATTTTTTTTTTTAATCACTCAAATGAAAATACAAAGTATAGGTGACTCCATGGAAAAATAATAGGTTTTTAAAAAAACACATTAGGGGATTGTCTGAGGAGGGAACCAATATTAATATTGTCATGGACTGGAAGAGTGAAAATTACTTCATGGCCTTTATACAAATAATTATTAAGTAGGGAGCAGTGGGTGGGTTTGACTCATTTGATTTTTGTTTTGTTTTGTTTTGTTTTTTTTGGGTTGGATTTTTTTTTTAAGTACATGTTGAAGTGCAGTCACACTTGTAACCCTTTCAATACCGGTACACTACTGAACTGCCCCAAGAGGCCAAATAAATGAGAAATCAAATGAAAGCTCTCAGCTAGGGATCAAAGTGTGTGTGTTCATAAGACAGCTACATGTTGTGCCATATCTTCCAACAGGAACAGAGTGGAGGAATATAATCAAGATTGCTAACCTACCTACAGTCTACACACCTATGGGTGGAGTCCCTGCAATCTGTCCTTAGGCTGTGCCGTGACCTCTGAGTGACATGAGTCTCATGCATAATACAACATTTAGCATCCAAGCAAGGGTCTTAAAGCACAGGAGATGAGACGCACCATGGGTGGGTCTGCGTGTGGTCCCTTTGTATAATTTATCCCCAAACCCAGCAGAGACAGACACCTACCAGTCTTCGTTTAGGTTTAATGAGTGGTCGATTTTGACCGTTCATTTTGTGGTAGAGCCCGCAGGCGTTACACAGGTAATGCCCAGTGCCGTCTCTTCTCCAGAGAGGGGTGGCAGTAGCTCCACAGTTCACACACTCTCTGCCTTCTAAATGGAAACACGAAGAAACCGGATTTCTTTCTTTAAAAACAAATTCACAAAAGCTTTTTGCATTGTCCTTTAGGCATTTTCCAGAAGTCAAAACAGTGCATTATTCAAGCATAATTAGACAGCATTGATTATTTACAGTACATGTGGCAAGGCTCTCCTTGGTGTCTCTAACACAAACTAGTGCTCTATGTTGTGATAAAAAAATAGCTGCTCTCTTTGCAAGGTGAGGAAGACGGACGCCCTTGTTGTGTCAAATGGAACTTACAACATTTCAATAACAAGAGCTCCCTTACCATGTAATGTGCAACGTTCCACTGCAATATCTATTGCATATCTATGGCTAGCTCACACATATCACACACACACACAAAAAGCAAAAATTTTGAAGGAAAAGGGTAATGTGGGCCAAAAGACACTTTGCTGCAATATCCTAAAATAAAGCAGGGCAGCTTGGAAGTGGATACAGCGTCTAAATGGTTCAATGATTATTTTTATTTTCATTTAGCAAAACTGGTTGACATGCAACATTTGAAAAAAAGATTGTATTTAAGCAGGCACTCTGGAACTTATAAAAACAGCTTTTTTCTGTTCTTTACTTTTTAACCAAACATCTTTCATTTGGTGGGGAGGTTTATCTTATTCCTCTTCTTTCCTTGTTTGTTTTAATATTTTAATTTTTGGTAAGTGGCAACACTGTATTTTACAGTGGCCCAGCTAGAATTAAAAAAAAAAACCAAAATCCAATTAAAGATATTAGCTCCCCCACTTTGTGTTTCCAACTAGAACACTGCATATAGAGCCCCATATATATTTGCTGCCCTTTTTTGTTGTTGTTTGTTTCGGCCTCAGAAAGCTATTTGCTTATTAAAGTTCACTGCCTCGGATGGTTTGAGAGCTGGTCTGCTTAATATAGGAAATTCTCTTAATATAGTTTATGCAAATGGTACAGTATTTAACGGTAGAGGAAATTATTTTTGCTAGTAACTGGAGCAGGCCTTGTGGAGTTCAGCAGGGCTTGTGTCTCCCTCCACCGAGGGAGTGGGTGGCTTTCAAACAACACAGCCTGCAGTGAAAAACGAGGGGCGCTCTGCCTTCCTAGCTTTTGTCCCTCCTAAGGCAGGAAGCTGCAGGAGACGTCGTGTCGTGAGTCTTAGTTTTCCTACAAAAACAGTGAGTGGTCACGAACTCTCCCCAGTTCCATGCGCGGGGGCTCCCATAAAAACAAAACAAAAACACTCAAGATCGCGCACTTCCCCCATCTAATAAAACCCTCAGCAACTATGGGACAAAAAATAAATAAATAAAAAAAATAGGCCAGTAAGGATCCATTTCTCTGTGGTGATTCTTGGAGCTGTTTCTAAAAGCAGTCGCGGGGGGGGGGGGGGAGCGGGGAGAGCGGCAACTGTATTTTAATTTTATTTTCACGGTTTAAAAAAAAAAGAAAGAAAAAACAGCAGCCGCATTTCAAACACTGGGGCAGGGGGGAGGAATCCCTTAAAAGAGCGATTTGAAATAGAGCTGATATTGTAAAATGTCTGATCTTTTTGTTGCAAAATTCCTAAAAAGAGATCATGTTTCTTAATTAATGGCCGCTTTCAAAATAGAAACGAGAGGTGTGTGTGTGCACACGTTTAAAATAGAGGGATGTGTGCACACGTTTAATATAGAGGTACCCACATTTGGTTTTGTTTAAAGGTAACTTTAATACACTCTCCCAAATATATACTTTTCTTTTCTTCCACCGTGGAGGATCCAAACGGGGAAGATGACTTCTAGTGACTAGAAGAACACCGTATAGTTTTCTTCATTTGTCCAGCTATTCAGCTGGGGATACTTCAAAGTAAAATCACAACTTGAGTCACCACTGAAGAGCTAGTTTCAGAAAACACTCCTGGGGAAATCTGGAGTAAAGGGGGAACGCTCCGCAGTTCGTTTTTAGCAACCAGGGCTGGGTCTGAGGCAGAGAACAATCATGTCCGATCGCATTTTCTGGTTTGTAGAGAGTTGGTTTAGGCTGGTGTTTACGAGGTACCTTTGGTCCTCAGCACTGCGTGTAAACTATTGAACTTTTGCTCCTTGTGTGAGCTGAAAGAAATCAAGCTCTCTTCGGTTTGAAACAACTGGCTTGGTAAATTTCAACTGCGAATGTGCGCTCCATGCTAAAAGCGCCCGACTGGCCTTTTCTCTTATTAATGACGGTGCAATTTATTGCAGGGAAACAAGTAAATTGCCCGCAAGGGGTCAATGGGAGTCTCAGTGAAGTAAAGAGAGCAGGATCTGGCCCAGTGACTAGAACCAGCCAATGTCTTTCTTTATCTCGATGTGAGATTTTGCCGTATAAACCCGTATTTGCATAATTTAGATCTGCCAATTTTTCTCTTGTAGGGATTACTGTGTCCCTTAGGCCCTGCCACGAGTCTGCTGCAGAGCTGAGAGGGACTAGACCTTTGAGGGAGACTGCTTGTCCTACAGGCAGTTAACAACAGAAAAGCTAGGTCCACTTTTAAGAGCTGCCCCAACAAACAGCGGGTTTCAAACAATCCAGAGGAATGAGATTGATAGATCTCGGTGCCAACAAAGTAAATCCACCCTCATCTCCTCTTCGGGATGCAGCAAACAGCGGTCCTCGTGGGGTTTTCCCCCCAAATCATATAACACACATTGCACCCGTCCTCAAAAACACATACGCACAAACCTGACCTACACCCCCCTCCTTCCCCCCCCCCCCCAGGTAAACACTGGACTGGCGCTGCAGAGATCGAGGCGGTGTGGAGCTTACCTGAGCAGGACCTCGCTTTGCTCCTCTGCTTGGGGGTGAAGCTGGAGGCTGGGCCGCCTAGGAAACTGCCCGGGTGGAAGAGGCTGCTGCTGTACTCGTGAGCAGCCGGCACATAGGAGGGGTAGGTGGGGATGGGGTGGTGGGTGGAGGGCTGGGCCCCCATGGAGGTTAAGCTGGTCCTCAGCGGGCTGGCGCTCTCCATCTTCATCCCGTCCGACAAGGACACTTGGTACTTGATGGTCTCCTTCTCCTCCTGCCTGGCCCCGGCCGAGGAGGAGGAGGGCGAGGCCGCGCTGGTGGAGTTGGGGTCCGGGGACACCTCCTTGGGCGGGGTGGGTGGGAAGCCGAAGAGGTGGGAGCCGGAGTGCGAGGCCGGGGTGAGCGAGGAGACCGAGGCCGTGCTGGAGGTGCTGCTGCCCGGGTAGACGGAGATGGCCCCGGGGGCGCCCGCGGCGGACGGGTGCAGGGGCCCTTTGGTGAAGGGATTCACCGTCCAGGGGTTGTGGTGATGGGCGGCCGAGAGCGCCGCTTTGCCGCTGTCCAGCCAGGGGATCCCGGGGCTGTGGATCAGGTGAGGCCGGCACATTTGACTCCCGGTCAGGCGGGCTGTGGGGAGAGGGGAGTTCAGCCGCCCGGCGAGGCAGACGGAGCCCCGCGCAGAGCGGGGGGAAACCACCGCCCGGCGCGGAGAGGGGCGGCGGGGGTGTCCCGCTGCGTCTCTCCCGGGGACGCGCCCAGAGCCAGCGCCGTCTCGCGGGGGAGATCCAGCGCCCGCACACGGACACCCGCCGGCCCTAGGCTGCGGTGAATGGCGAGACAGGGGAACAACGCAGGCTCCCCTGCCCGCCTGTCCTCTCCCTGCCCAGGCGCCGGGAACACCCTGCGAGCACCGGGCGGCTCCCAGCCCACTTGCCCCTGGGATTTAGCAGCAAAGAAAGCAGCAGCGACAGCATAATACTAAGGGTGGGGGGAAAGGTGAGAGACCCAAGGAGAGAGCAGGAGCCCCCCCCCGCAAGAAAGAAACCTCCCCCCCCACTGGCTCTGCAGGCTACTACTTTCTCAGCTGCTACTAATACCCCGGTCCCCCCCCCCTCAACTCTACGGTGATTTGAATTAGTTTGTATTTCATATCCGGGAAGTGGCCCTGTCTCGGGACTAGGAAGTTTCTTTGATCTGTATGCGCACCCCCTCCCCCAGTTTATTTCCCCTTCCTCCCCCACCTCCCATCGGTTAGTCCTAGGGTCCACCCCGGGCTTCCCTATCGAGCCCCTTTTCTCGGGTCTCCCTCTCCAGTGACACTGAACCAGCCCCCAGACAAACCGGGTCTCTAGTCACTCCCCGCCCGGCACAAGCCCCCTGAGGATCCCGGGAGAAAGAAAACGGGGAAGGGCCCGGGGGAGACCGGTGCAGATTTACCGTGAGCTTGGCTGTAGGACACCCTGGCCCTGGCATGGGCGGAGTTGGCGTAGTAGGGGTTGCCCTGGGAGTCCAGGTGATTGAAGAAGACATCGACTTCATCCGGAGGTAGGAGCTGCGCCGGTTCCATGTAGTTATGAGCCAGTCCCGGGTGATGCGTGTCCGGGTGCTGCCCGTTCAGCACGGCGTGGTGAGCCATCCAGCGAGGCTGGTCGGTGGCGACTTCCATGCCGGCGCTGACTCCCCCAGCCCACCCCCCAACCGGCACGGATCGGCGATGGGTCGGTTCTACAATCAGACTGCTACCAGCGGCAGGTGGCTGGTGTTTGTCTCGGGACGGGGGGAAAGTCAACGTGCCCCTCTCTCAGCAGGAAAGTTGTGGCGAGGGGCTCCCTGCGACGCGCCCGGGCCACCACCTGTAAGAGGAAAGGAGGGGTTAGTGCTTTACAGAGCTATCCAAGGGAGACGCGTCACCCTCCGCATTTTCCACCTGGTTTGAGCCAATTCCGCCATTCCCAACATGCAGATGAATGGGGGTGGGGGAAGTCCCTCTTTGTGCCCCCCACCCAAAAAAAGGCTCACTTTGTGCTCCGTCGCCCCCACAAGTTCTTGTCCTGGATTCCCCCCCTCGAACAAAAATAAACAGCATCTGTTTTCAAGAGCTTAAAAAAAAGTTTCCTCTTTTCTACAAACGTCAATAAGAGTTTTTTCCAGCTGCCGTGAGAGGGAGAAAAAAAAGTAAAAGCAGCAGGTCTAATGTCACCTATTTATACCAACTCGAACGGACACAAAAGCAAAAGAGGAAAAGGAAAAGTGAAAGGAATATGCTCAGAGAGAGAAAAAAAGCTCAGAAGTAATTTCCCTGCAGAATAAACCCAACGCTTCCCCCAACATACTTACACAGAGTCTCTCCAAGTGGAGTGAATCTAATTCCAAATGTTTGCCGCGTTTCTTTCTGGGGTTGTAAGTTGAGGGGCTGGGAGGGGGGTGGTGATGGATGGTTGTTTGGAGGATGTGAATGCAGAAGAGAGTGAGTGCGAGAGAGAAGGAAGAGGAGGATTGGATGGAGGTTCTTACTCAGATGGCAAGCTCCACTTATTCTGGCCTTTTTTGTAACATCCCCAAAGCATCCTATGTCAGCCCTGGCGCCAGCTGGACTCAGTTCAGTAGACATGAACTAGGGGCGACGCGCAGGGCTAAGAACCTCCGCCCAGCCAATCAGCGTCCTAGCGCCCAGCCTCGCACTGCCATTGGCCCCAGAAATCCACATTCCCCTCATTTACTCCAAACATCTTAAACGAGCTGAACCCGCCAAAGACAGAAAAGACCCCCCCCCCTCCGCCCACCTCCCCTCATCCCCGCTTCCACTCTCCCCTCCCCGCAGCAGCATCCAAGTCCGCCTGTCTTGCAGAGCTGGTGTTTGTTTGCGGCTAACGTTCAATGCCCCCCAACGCTCCAGAATAAGGTTATGAACAAATGATTGCAACCAGTTTTGGGGATCGAAATACGTGCACCAAAGGAGTGAAAGGAGGGAACGGGACCCAAGTGGGTCGCGAGATTCCCCCAAGTAAGATGCCCAGGCAGCGGCTTGTTAGAAGACGCACAAAACCGTTTTTTTACTGAGTGGCTAATTTGCCTCTCCAATTTGTGTGGAAAAAAAATAAACATACTTTTGCCTTATCTGTTTATTTGATTGGAGTGTGAACCTCAATCGGGAGCACGCTGTAAAGACAGAATCGGATCGGCCAAATCCTAGACAAAATCTCCCATTAAAGTGAATGGGATTTCTGTGTGTGAGTAAGAACGGCGGAACCTGCTCTCAAACAGACAAGGTGTATTTGACGGGTAGAGATTTGATAAGAACATGCTTGTTTTCTTTCCTAAACATTTAAGCGTGATGCGTTTGCCCCAGTGAACTCCGGCTGTTTGCTCAGAACGAATGCAGGTTATTTTAGCCGGCTGCATTAACACAGGAATCATTTCTCGTTTCCCCAGGACGCTAGTTTTGCCGAAGCAGTAACTTTAAATGTCAGAAAATCCCGAATTCGGGCCGTTAGCAGATGTCAGATTTGTCCTGGATTGTTACCGTCAGGTTAGTTCGAAATAAATGAATCGGCAACATAAAATAAAATTAAAATGCAAATAAACCCGCACAAGTCTGTTTGGAACCCACCTGGGTGGGCGTGTAAACTAGACGGATTAGGATTCCCAAAATCCGTTTGAGCCATTTATCTATAGCTAGTCGTTGTCTATTTTCGGGCCCGATCCTGCCAGTCTCTCAGCCACCCTGGCGACTACCTGCGCTTGTTTCTCGCTCAGTGGACTTCCCTGGGACTCGTCCCTGAAATCTGTGAGCAACGCAGGCTCTGGGCTCGCTGACTTGCCTGGGAGTTTGGGCTGCGCGCCGAGAGCATGGTCAGGCCCAAAGCGACATGACAGCGTTACAAGGCTAGGAAACCCCCAGATAATGAGGCAAAAACACCCTTGTTTGAGTAAGTGTATGTTTGTTCTAGACAATAAACAGCCTGGAGCGCCAGTTCTGGGGCTCGGAGCCCGACTGCGCTAGTTCATCAGGAACCTTTTTAAAACTCATTTTTATAAGCCCTCTCTTTGTTTTGGGTTGGTTTTGACGTATTTCTGGCCGTTTGAAGCAGCCGAGGCTTTCAACCCGCCTAGTCCAGGGCGGATGAGAAGTGCTGTCCGAATCAACAGGCTTTTTATGCAACGAGCTAATTAATTTATCACAGTTTGAAGGTCCCACTTTTAACTGCCTGTGCACTGCGAAAAGCGACTCCGGGGGAAGGGGAAAGAAGGGCGTGGAGGCAAAATACAACAGGGCGACAGGAAAATAAAATTAGGACTTACATGGTGTGGGCCAGGTCCCTACCTACCCCTACAAATGTTGATCTTAAAAAAGGAACTAATTAACTGCTAGGTTTTGGTGGTTGTTTTTTTTTGTAGGCTGTTTTTATTGTAAATCCTCATGTTCTAGATGCAGGAAAATAATTGTTTACATGAATAGATTTCAATGGTGGAAAGAAAGCAAAGGAAAATGCCCCCCCCCATCCACCTCAGAAATGATGACAGTGCCGGGGAAGAAAGGTGGGTTGGGGGGACCCTGTGGAGATGTTTTTGAGATTGGCCCCAAATCTTGTCCCATTCCTTATTTCTGTGTAAGTTCCATAATTCTTATTCCTTCTACCAATTAATTTCCAGGTCACAATGGAAGGGGCAGAGATGGTGGCTGGTTTGGAGAGGAGGGGTGTGTGTTGGGTGTCTGTGTGTATGTGAGGAGAGAGAGAGAGCTGGTTGTATCATTCTGGGTGGTGTACATCTCTCCTCCCTTCCTCCCTCTCCTACACTGTAGGCGAGATTAGGGTGCTTTGTGGGAGAGTTATGATCCAGTTATACAATCCCACCACAGAGAGGGGGAAGTTAGGGCCGAGTTGGCGTGGTGAATAAATTATATAATCCCACGCCACCCACCCACAATGTAGTGTCTTGTGGTGGGGTGTTCAGACTATCTAATCACACGAACAACGCAAGGCAAGAGTGTGTTTTAGGGGGTGCTCCGGTATATAATCACACACAGTGTAGGGCAGCGGTGGTGTGTGATGCTGTACAGGTTATATAACACCACCACCCCCTTCCCCGCAACCCCCCCCCCACACCACACAGGAGGGCAGGGCTGGGTGTGTTGGGGTGACCGGGTTACATAACCCCCCAAACCAGCCCCCCCCAGGAGCGCAGGGCAGGGCTGGGTGTGCAGAGGGGGGCGGGCGGGTCGGAGGATTGACAGTCAGTAATAGGAGGCTGCTTCTCCCCAGCCAGGCGGCCCCAGTCACTAAGACGCCGGGGCTTTGACGTCACCCGCCGCTGCCAAATTCGCCAGGAAATGAACTTTTTAATAATAATAATAATAATAGGAGACAACCCCCCTCTCTCCCCGAATGGGGGCGGGTTCTCCCGGGGAACTAGGGGTCCCGGGCACCCCCAATTCCTGCCCTGCCCCCCTCCCTGCCAGACAAAACAAATCCAGATTTTCAAGGCAAGCGGGGGCCAGACACAGCCCAGCCTCCCCGCCCCCCGCCCTCTCTCTTTTGGATCTCGCTCCCCGCTGGCTGCACGCCGGGCCGGGCTGCGGGGTCAGGAGCGGAGGGTGCGGGGCTAGGATTTTCCCTTCCCCCCCCGGGGGGGGTTCCTCGCCCCTCTTGGAAAGCTAAGGCGAGCCGGACTCCGGCGCTGCTAGCTCCGCTGTCAGGATCGGCCCTCACCCCGGCTTGTGCAGGCAGAGACGGGGAGGTGGGCGCCGCCCGGCCGTGGGGCTCCGTGGGCCGCGTGGGGGCGGCCGCGGGCTGGAGGGGAGCTCTGGGTCTGTAGGGCCTGGAGAGCCGCCGCCGGCCCCTGCGGGAGAGGGGAAGCCCCGCACCCCGCAATCCCGCGGCGGGGTGGGAGGTCAGCGCGGGCGGGCAGCCGCAGAAAGAAGCCGCGCGGCAGTTGTAGCCGCTGGCCCGGCCCGGCCCGGCCGCGGGAGGGGCGGGGGGTTGGAGACAGGCGGTCTGGCTGCGCCGGCCGGGACAGGGCTTGCTCGGAGCTCGCCGGGGCAGCACAGCGCAACCCCCTGCCCCGCGGGCTCAGCCAGCCCAGCTCTGCTGGTGGGGGAGGGGGTGGCAGATGCCTGGCCCCGGCTCTGAGCCAGGGCCGGCCGGGAGCTCGCCCCAAGCGACAACCCGGGCACAGAATCCTGAACCCGGCCGCGTCTTCCCACCGCAGCCTCCCCACGTCCTCGGAGTCTCCGCGCTCCCCTTCGCCTGCCCGCGGTTCCCAGGCTTTGGGGGTCCCCCGAAGCCCAGCACCCCCCTGCCCCCCACTCCCCGTTTGTTTTCAGCCAGTGAAAGCGATTACAACAGGAGCGAAGGGATCGGACAAGTAAGTCTATCGGCGCCTCCCCCAGCCCTCCAGTGAAAGCGGGGCGCGGGGAGACGTACCCCGGCAGAGATACAGACTGAATCCGAAGCGGCCACTGCAGAGCCCTGTGCCGGGACTGTTCGGATTCTGGTGTAAGGGCGCCTTCGGAAAGAGGATTTTCCAGTACCAGGCTGTCTAGACCGCAGGCTCTGCACCAGGCCTGGGCGTGCAAGGAGGGAGAGAGGTGACAACCTCTCTACAAAAAATAATTTAAAATTATCGATATTTTTTCACACCCCCAAATCGATCTAGTCAATGAAAATAAGGCGATTTCAGATCCAGTATTTTTACTCCCAAGTACCAAGCTGCACACAACAGAAGGGAACAACGAATCTCCCTGCGTGTGTTTACTAGAAATAAATCTTCTCCTGCCCCCCTTTGCAAAACGAACCGGGAGGGGGGGCTGCTGGAAGACCGTGTGCATAGATCCGAACAAACGTTTCACGCTGAAAAATCACAGACCCCCCCCCAGCAGCTCCCCGCAGACCGGGATTGTAAAACCCCTGCGACACTGTGGGGGAGAACCCAAGTTCCTTGCAAGGACTGGGCTATGAACGCGCTCCTAATGCACCCTTATTCATTAATACCAACCTTTTTAATTATTTCCCCGCTGCAACGAGCAAGGCGGCGTTGGGGAGCGGTTTGTTTTAGGCAGGTGATAAAATCGCAGTTAACGAGCTGATAATTCGTTCATGTTTGTTTTAAAAGACAAATTGTAAAGATTAATCAGGCTGCTTGATTTATGGAGCGACAGACCCCAAAACTGCCCAGGAAACTCTCCCTGAAGCCCCCGTGTCAGATTACCCTGCAGCCGGCCCTGGCCACTTCCCTGCAGCCAGGGCAGCCCGCTCCTTCCTCTGCAGAGCTTGCCTCCAATATCCCCATGAGGGCAAGCAGCGGGAGGGGGAAAAACCCAACCCGTCCGCAGGGCATGGGGGAGATACTGGGGGAGTGGGGGAAATAAACGGCGCCGCTTCCTCCTCAGGAATGAACGTACAAAAATCCAAACAGGTTCCCTGTCCGTCCGTCCCCGCCGCCGCCTCGCCCTGGGACTGCATTGTCGCCAAAAGAAATTCTTCCGTGTCTTCCTTTGCCCCCGATGTTTTCGGGGTATTCCTGACTCTCTCTTGGCCCAGGCTCCCGGGCGGCTTCTTCCTATCCTCTGATTTTCCTGAAAAGTCGATGTCTCCCATGGGGGGGGGGGGGTATTATGACTGATGAGTGGCTCTGTGCATTATTAATTCTAATGATGTCTCCCCGGTAGCTTTAGGGCCCCTGCTCCTATGTACTACTGTCCCCTGCCTTGGGATGAGCGCTCCGGCCAGCTCTTCTCTTTAAACTCCTGACACTCAACAACTGCCCCTTCCACGTGGAATAGAGGAGTTGAGGCGGTGGAATCCTTTCCAGTGAAATCACTGTTTGTATTACAGAGCCACCTCCACGGCTACTTACTGCAGGGGGAGGGGGTTGGAAATGGTGCTTAATAGCTTATTATGAATTCTTCTCCCAACGTGTTTTGAGCGCTCCGGGTTCAGGGATCTCCTCGCCTCTGATTTACAAACGGTTTGTTCAGCGCGTGGGGCTCGTTTGTTCGGGTGGGTTTGTTACGAAATGCCCCACTGCAGTCACACCATGGGGCAAAGGGGCGAGGCTGCGCGCCTGGGACGGTGATTTAATGAATGCGCTCAGCGGAACAGCAACTAACCCGCACAAGGACCTTCGGCGCAGCAGCTTAACTCATTTTCTGGAGCTGAGATTCAGCCTGTTTCACACGGCTGGTTAAACAACTATCCTGTCAATTTTATTAAAGTCCCCTCTGGAGAGAAGCTGCCTGAACGGGCGGTGAGCTGCAGGATTGCAGCCAGCCGGCTCCAGCCCCTGAATTCACTCCGCGGGCCCTGCATTCCCCACCGCTCCATCTCTGCTCCATCGCCTGTTCCCAGAGATTGCTAGATGTCCTAGGCTGTCCTATGCAAACACAAGGTTCGCCAAATGCATTACAAATCGCCCCCCACACACACCACTTCTTTGCACATACCATAGTCTGCAGGGTATGGCGATTGAGAAAAGAAAAGGAAGAATTGTATCAGGATAAGCTCCAAACATCAAATCCCACCTTTTATTTTCCAGTGTCTCTCTCTATATTTTCCAGACAAGCCGATAAATCAGCTATCTGTGTTCTGTGATTGATAGATTAAATAGATAGTCATGCAGATCTCTATGGATTTATCTAGTGAGAGGGGAAACTGGTAAACCAGAAAAGTCCCTTCTGAGTTATAAAGTTTTCTCCTCGGTTGGGGGACTGGCTGTCTCTCTCAGGACTTTTTCCATCTCTTTTTATACCACGGTTTTACTAGCCTTAATTTTTGGTTGTAATTTTTAAAGGGAGATCTTCCCGATCTGGAAGCACAGCTGGTTATTTTAATTTGATTGACAAGTGATGTCATCTCGCTAAGGGGGGGTAGGGGCCATGCTTTAGCAACAGTTAGTGGGGCCATTCGATGTGGCAAGACACCTGTGTCTGTGATCAGCGCGCACATACTGTCTATTCGAAGGCTAAGAACACATGTGCCCAGACCTACCCGCAGACTGTTTATTTACATGCCCTCAGTGTTTGCCTCTGTTTTATTTGACGAAATCTCAGTTGAAGAGTCCTTATGCCAGACTCGAAAACCAACAAGAAGCGGGCAAAGGTTCAGTAGGGAAGGAACCAACCCCCCTGGCTCTGTTGTAGCAGAATCTGGACACTACGCGTTTGGGGAAGAAAACGTTGGCTGAGTTAATTGTTGGCTAATTCCCCGGCCTCTCCATGCGGGTGGGGGGCGGTTCGGTACCAGCCGCTTGTGACCCTTTTCTTTTTGGCAGTTTTGGGCTCGTCCTATTATTTTTCTTGTTAATTAGGCGAGGAGGGAGCTGGCCGCTTCCTACCCCCTTTTCCATCGATATTACAACGGATAATAACTATCGCAAGCTGTAAGCTCTTCACGGGAAAGGTTTTTCCCACCGCACCACGGCGCCGCAAAGTGAAATACAAGAAATTTCTCTCCCCAACTCCACCCCGGCCGCCAGCGCCGCAGTCTCTGTGCCCCGATCCTGCTTCCCAGGGGTGAAGTGCTCGGTACAGTAGCCTGTACTATACGATAGCCCGGAATAGGGGTTAGGCTAAATCCCTACGCTTGCTTCGTCGCTCTAGCATTCAGATGCATTGTTCGCATTGCAACCGCCTCTACTTTCCTCTTTGTTTCAACTTCACGGGCTGCAAACCCCAGGGGCAGCAGAAGTTTTTCCTCTTTGTAACCCTGTTCTCCTCGTCCTTTCCGACGGGCAACGAATTGGTGCAGCCATCCAAAGAGGAGGAAAGAGCTAGCGGCGCGCTTAATTAACCCCTACAGGGGCCCATAAGGGGCTGCGCACGGCACGAGCCATGGTGGAGAGCACGCAGGCTTCGGGGTCGCCTCTGCGTCTCCGTGCGGCCCTTGGCGGAGCGCAAGGCAGGGTACTCACCGCTGAGAGGGCGGCTGGTGGTCTCCCGCGACGCCCGTCCCCTGCGGCGGCTGCAGGAGGCAGATCCTCAGCGCCAGCAGCATGGGGTGCAGGCCTGTGGAGGTAACGCACAGCCACCGCGCTGCTCGCCGGGGCTGCAGCAACCCCCGGTCTCCAGCAAGCCGGCGAAGTCAGGTACAGAAATAGAAACACGTAGGACTGGCGTCAGAAAGGCACACACACACACACACACACATATATATATATACACACACACACTCTCTCATACACACACACTCTCACACACACACTCACACATATATATATATACACACACACACACTCATACACACACATACACACATATATATATATATATATACACACACACACACTCACTCACACACACACACACTCACACATATATATACACACACACTCACACACATATATATACACACACACACTCATACACACACTCACACACACTTCCGGGTTAGCCCTCCAGCCAGCCGCCCCGCAGCCGTAGGTACAGAGCCCGCCAGCGCCTTTCCCCCCGCGGCCCGGGAACGTGGGGGGGACCCTGCCCGCGCGCACACGCAGCCCGGGCGGTCTAGGTCCCGCACCCCGGGCAGTCTGCCGGGCAGAGCGAGGTTGGTTCCAGTCCGGATCCTGTCCTCGGCTGTTCGCTACGATCCTAACCCCGGTTCGCAGGCGAGCGCTGCAGCCGCGGGGCTCTGGTTAGAAACGCGGCGATTCATCACCGGCCACGTACTCGTTTTACCTACCCACAAAACCTTGCCTAGAGCTGCCCCCCACCTCCCCAGCCAGGTGATTCAGAGCGGGGAGTTGGCCCATTGCTCCGTGGGAGTTTTCGCTCCCCACCGAGTGACCCCTCGTGGCTCTGGTTTTCCCTCCTGACTGTTTTGGGTGTTTGGATCCTGGACGCGCCCGATCGCTTGTAAATACGTTTTGTTCCCCTGCGATTTGATTGCAATTTGTCCATCACGGTAAAGCTCCCCGGCCCTGGAACCTGGTCTGGCTTCCCTGGTCGGCTCACTGGCTCCCTAATTCTCTTCACCCCGGGCATCCATTTCTGATCTCATTGGTAAATCGATCATCCAGCCCAGAGGCTGTTACCCCAGACCTGGTAGTGCCGGGCAGCTCTAAACCCCAGCACCGCCGCACGGCTTTGGGAATTGCCAAACCTCCTTCTGCTCAAACTACAGAGGTAACGAGGATAGTACGAATAATAATTAATACGTGCAATTAAGAAATACTCCCCCTCTTGTAATCGTCATGGTTGGTTTCAGAGTATGCTGCCAAAAAAGGCGCTGTGTTCAACTGCTATGGAACTTTCATACTAAAGATTTCGTGGCAGGGTTCGATTTTCTGGACACCTATTTCGATGTCAATTCGGGTGTCAGATATTTGGGGCCCGATCCTGCAGTTCTTGCTCAGGCAACAGCACTTCCACGGGGAAATCTCCTGAGTTAAGACTGCAAGATCGGCCCTGGAAGAGAAAGATCCAGTGTCATATTTAGTTTTTGGTACCATTAGCTGTCTGTATATATATTGTGTGTATATATACTGTATATACAGTAAGTAATCACTGGAATGATACTGTTGGAATATAATCATTGGAATGATACTGTTGGAATATAATCATTGGAAAGATGCTATTTATTTGGGCAGCTGCTTTACTTGCCAGTTTCTTTGGACATGGGCAAATGTGAGTTAAAAAATTAATAAAGCTGTTACCCTTGTTTCAGCTTCTCGCTCCCCAACCAAACAAGCCAACCCTGGCTCCGAATCCTGCACCCGAACTATTCTTATTGAAATCGCCTCAAAGGCATTCAAGTCTCCAGTGCGGATTTTTCTCTCGGTCTCTGCACCCCACAGCAAAAGAAGAAGAAAGGGGGTGGCGGTGGAAGAGCTGCCTTGGGAAAAAAACGCAAAGAGGAGGCGGCTGAAACCTGCAGTTGGGTCATTTTAAAACATGCAAAGCCGTGTAAATCCGCAGCACGGGACTGGGACTGCAAAAGGCTCCCTCGCCACGCAGGTGCAAACGGAGCAGAACCCAGGGCCGGCGGTGATGCGGGGCTTTCCAGGGGAGAACAAACCCTCGCATCTTTTTATTAACAAATCTGACAACAATGGGAGAGAGAGGATAGGACGGAGCCAGGCGTGGGGAGCGGGTGTCAATTTAACATTGCAAACCCCCCCTCCCCGTGAAAAGAAACGAACGTTCCGAAGTGGAGCTGGTTTAAAATAAAGACACGTACTTAATCTTGGGAGATTCAGTGCTATTAATTCACGGTGGTTTGGTTTAGTTTGTTTATTGGGCCGTCGCAATAATCCGTGTTCTTCCCTCTTTGCGAAAGGAATAGTTTGGCAGGATGATGTGGCGTTTAAAACGCGATCATTCTTTAGCTGTAATAGGGCCAGTCTATTAGAAGAGAAAGTATCTGGGGATGCGACAGTGACTGCGAGTTTAAGAATGAAAAAACGCTGATCATTAGAAATCAGTTTCAGACCCAGATCCCTCTGATGTATAAATATAGCAACAAAGCAGTTTGAATCTTTGATCGCTTCTTTCATACCTGAATTGCAAAATAATTTGGGGACACAAGGTTTACATTATGAACTGGAAACTGCCACCTTTATCCCAATTTCCAACCCTCTCGGTTTATTTTAATCTCTGGGCATGCTATTCGCTAGGGGTGAAATGTTTTTTTTAAAACAGATCTAAACCACCCATTTCCAGTGTGAATGAGAACAAGATTATTTCATGGGATCTTACTCTTCCGCGCGGTGTGTCTCTAGATTTCCTTTGAAGCATCGCTTCATTTGGTCAGTACATTTGGTCTGTAAATTATTTCATTTCGCTAAGGAGGACTTCACCTGTTTGCATCTAGTTCAAATAAGAAACCGGCCGTGTTATAAAGCAGCCAAGCAACGCGAACGATTTTTTCCCCCCACCGGCTATGTAGCAGATCTGCACATTTTTAGAAACAACAAATTCTGTGATTTGTTCTGGAAGAGGAAAAACTACCCCGAGAAATGCCCTAAATCATCTGCAAAGACAAGACTGGTTTATTTAAAACACCGAGCCATAGTTCTTTATTTGACACGCCACGCTGTTCTCTGTCACTGGGCATGAGCCATTCTTTAGCTAGAAGGGTCCCTTCTGGAGTCCCTTTGGGCACAGCACCCAAAACAATCTGCATTTCCATCCAAGCAGCCAGTGCCAAGAGTATAGGGGCGGTTTAGGGGCGAACCTGCAATCAACAACACTCCATCTCCCCGTGCTAAGAACACCAGGCTGGAAGGACAATCTCTCCCTTTCCAAGGGCACCGTCTCCCTGGGTGCACGCTCCTGACACTTTCTCCAGTTCATCGCAGCCCCGGTGAGGCAGAGCTGCGCTGAGCTCCCCGCGGCCACAGCCGGAGCTCTCTGTTTACATTGGGATCTCCCCCCTCTGCCGAAATGAAAGGCTTTTAATCTACAGCCCGAGGAAGCAGAGCCCCATATTTCATCCCCGCCCCGGTTCCTAGGGCACTTTGTCAGGAGTTTATTCTTTTGAATCCCCTTACCTTTTCCCTACAGTGACTTTTCTTCTCGCTCTCCTTCCACCGTGGTCTTGGCTGGGGAGCTGATGGTCTTTTTCTCTCTTCCTGGGCTCAGTTACAGCGGCGCGGGCACATCTGGATTCGCTAACAGTGACCACACTTTCGCCTCTGCCTCGCTCGCCTTCATGTATTTGAATAAAGAGGAACGAAAGTGTCTAAATGGCTGGTGAATACATAAGCAGGCCGGCAGAGGGGTTGCCAGGGGTAGGCTGTTTAAAACTGGCAGCAATTTTCGAGCTGGTCTTTTTCCCCCCTTCCCTCCCCTTCTCCCTCTCCCTCTCCTGCGTTCACGGATGGCACAGCGAGCCAGTGTGTATTTATGTACATAATAAGGCAGCTCGTCCCCTCAACTTCATTTGCATCATTACAATATCTGTACAAGCACATCACATTGTCTGCTGCTTGCACCTTTTGTTGCGTTCGCTGTCACAGTCTACGCGACTTGACTTTCATATTTTTAAATGAATTGATATAATACCAACAACACGCACACACAAAGCCACTACGGTCTCCTAAGAAATATGGGATTCAGATTTAAGGTCTATATCGTTGTAGTCTCTCTTTATTTGCTCCTTTATTTCCGATTGCTTTCAAGCAAGGAGAACAGTTTGTATTCTTTTCCCTCCCTGGCGCGGGGAGTAAATCTTGCATTTAACATGCTGGCCTTTTATAACCCTTTTTATTTTCCTGTGCCTAATTCTGATCTGCGGGATTATGCACCTGCAGGTAATATCAGGTCTGTGTGTGGGGAGGGGGCCGGGGGAGGAATAAAAACGCAGATACCAACCAGCGAGTCGTTGTGCGCAAAGAAAGAAATGTTAAAATGCATATACAATATCCCAGCCCATTAGGCAAGTCAGCCAGAACTAATGTGTTTGAAAATGTTTGCAAGCAACTAGACTCAGCGCAAGACTGGACATCTTTACCTGCTCTTTATTTTCTTACTGGTTTATAGAGAGTTTCACCTTGTCCCACCCTCACCCTCCATATTACAGCCAGCAAAATAACTTCTTTGGTACATTACTCAGCAAGGGCTGTATCTAAACTGTCTAGCCCTTCTTCAGGCACAGGGTGAGAGGGAATATTGCCCTTCGATTAGGAAAGGATTGGATACAATATCAACACTTCAGATATTTTAAATTCCTTTTGGGGGATAGGGGGAACCCCGCTTTCCCAATTGAAATGATCATATTAATGCAAAAAAAAATCTGGGAGGGGGGAGAAATGCGTTTCAGGAAGGAAGCAGAAAAGTTTTATACGAAAAGAGTTATCATAATGGAGGTAAAAAAATATGTGAGCAACAAAACAACAACTAAAAATCCCATTTTGCTGGCATTTTCTGTCTTTGTGATATGATTCGGGGACGGGCGGGGAGAAGGTCCTTGATATGCTACAGATAATTCTTATCAGCCCCAAGCAGCCCATTTTCAAAGTAACTGTTTTAATTACTCGCCTGTATCACCCTTGGTCCTAAGAGATGAGATACAGAACCAGATTTATTCAGGGTAAAAAAAAAAAAGACTGTCGTTATTTTTTTAAAAAAAATGCTCATATTTTAAAGGCAAAAGCAAGGCGCTATTGCAAATCCAGATATCCCAATAATTTTAAAAAGTCCCCTAAACTGAAAGGCCCCGTGTAATTCAAAAGATTAGTAGCCGTGTGCTTCTTACGCATGCATTTTAACAGCGACGGGGATTTGAACCCAGAGACGTTGTGTGTGTGTGTTTGTTATAATTTTGTAGAAAGATCACAGTATCGGATAAATTTCTGTTCTTTGAAACTGCATTGCTATCTGCCCGGCTAGTCAGGCGTCTGGACAGAGTAACCTCCAAACTCCACAATGACTCAATACAGTTTTTAAAAAAGTATTTTGCTGAATGCTCCTTATAGGCTAATGATGTTTTATTCTGCCTGCCCCATGTAGCTTTCATACTAAAGTTGTCATTTTAAAGTCTGAGAGTAAGAAAAAAACACACCCTCAGTTTTCTTCCACTGTAACAACCATATTCTGCATATTGAAAAATATGATAGACAGTGAGTAGGTTTAACAAATAACTCAACCATTTCAATATCGATTTAACAAAAAAGAGAGGGAGAGAATTTAAAAGCAGTAGTAGCAGCAGCAGCGAGAATATAGGCTCAGCAGCTCCAGAGGTTCTCCTTATTATTACTATCCAGGGGTAATTTTTCATCTCTGCTAGCTAATCTTTGTTCCTTGTGAAGATAATGAATAGCCCAATCCTTATCTCCTGGGCTCCTGGAGGCTGCTAGAGAATGGGGTTGAACAGGGTTGAAAATTGGTTCCAAAGTGCTGCTGAATAAATGGTGTTCCTTATCTCTCGCTTCCAGATTATCAGGACCCTTTCAAAACTCACACAACAAATACAGCCACCGCATCTAATGCATCATTTACCAGAGCAGATCTCCGCGTTTGATCGGCAGATAGGCAAAATCTATGGATTCGTTGCTTGACTTAGCATGCATGTGTGCTTGCCTGTGTGCCCTGCATGTGTGTGCCCCGCCAGCGATTGTGTAGAAATATACACAGGTGTGTGTGTAATGCATGGACTATCCGTGAGGCTGGTGTCTTTGACAGCTCATATTTTGTTAGCACTCCTCATTTACTCCCCGTTATATTCGTTGGGTGATGAAGGGCGCTCCCAGCATCTCTGACAGTGGCAGGAGAAAAATGGCACAAGAATATTGGGGACGGAGGGGGGGAAGATTTGGTTGGACCACTTATGAGATGGCAAACTTGCCTGAAGAAATGTATATCTAGTGGCACACACAGACCCCGGGGTGATCACAGGGAGAGGGGGCGTTGCGTTTATATCTAGACACAGGTGGGGTGGGAGGGGTTGTTTTTCGGTAGAAAGCGGCTGTGATCTGGTCCCCCCCTTTTTGTGACTGGGGGGTACCCAGCCTCTGCGCAGGGGGCTGCCCCCCGTCCGGACATGCTGGGGGGCCCCGCCTGGCAGAAATAAGCAGCTTTGGTCGCTTGCCTTCCAACCAGCTCCGAAACCGACGTCTGTTCCTGGCCTGGGGTTGCCGGCGCCAGGCAGCTGTGGGGGCTGTTGATTTAGGGCAGCCCGGCACCAAATTGCCCTTCCTAGGATCTGGCACTTACTGGTTCGCCCCTTTTCTTCCCCAAACCCTCCAGCCCCAGCTTCCCCCGGGAAACCACCTCGCCTTCCGGGGCGCTGCCAGCACAGGGCGCCCCGCCCTGGCCCGAGGCAGCGAAGGGGTTAACTCCCCAGCAGAGCCCAGCACACCGGCTCCGGGTTAGGGCGCTAAGTGGCGGTGGAGCAGGTTGCGGCCGCCCGGCCATGTATCGGCTAATGCTGGGTCAATAATCCCCCGCCAACCCCTCTGCTGCGCTCAGCGGCTCCCGCGCGGGGCTGAGTTGTCCCGACCCCAAGCGATTAGCTCCGGATTGATCGCTTTTAGACTGATTCGGATTCGTTCCGGAGCGCCCGGTGCCCGGGGTTCTGCCGGGGGGACTCGCGGGTTTCTGGGGCAGAGGCGCCCGGCTGACCCCGGGGCAGGTAGGCGCGGGGAGCCCTGTCTCCTCCCCGGGGGGCTGGCGCGGCCCGGGCGGGGCGGTTCGGGACAAGTGTGAACGGGGGAGGTAGGCCGGGCTCCCCTGGGTGTTCCCGTCTGAGATGGAGGCCAGGCGGGCGCTGGGGTAGGCGGCGGGAGCGGATCGCATCCCCGCTGCCCATTACCGCGACTGGGGGCCTGGTTCCAAGGCCCCGGGCCCCCAGACAGCCCGCTCTCGAGGGGAGCCCAGAGCAGGGCGATTATTGTCAGCACCATCACTCAAGAGATGGGATCTTGCCCCGGGTACGGCGCCTTGTGATTGCGGGACACGGGCACCAGCAGCCCGAGCTTTTGCAAACATCTGCCTCAGGAAAATCCTTCCTGCCCAGTGAATTGACTCCCCGGAGAGGGGCCTGATTCTTGCCCCAGCCCCCTGCCCCCAAAGCCCATGCAGAGCAGGGAGAGTTTGCTCGGGTCTGCCCCCCAGCCCCAATTTCCTGGGAGGTATGGGGGAGAGGGAACCCATCCCTTCCCTGGGTGAGATATACATGTTCCCTCTCCTTTGCTCTTCTCAGCCATCAATCCTTGCATCTGGTTTTCCTTCTTCAGGGACTATTACTTTGATTTGCTGCCTGGGTTTCTTTTAAAAATGTAAAATAGGAACCTGTCTAGCCGAGAAATATTTCTAAAGTCGTTTCCCCCTTTGGTCTTAGACCCAGCACAAAGACATGGCCAAAGCTATGGGAGACACACACACACACACACCCCACCTTCTAGTCACACTTGGCTTCTGGGCCAGTACAAGACCAAGAGCAGTAGAGGTGTGGGATCATTTCATTTTGAATAGGTGGGCTCCTTTCCTGTATTCCTTCGCTTTCCCTCAAGGGAGGAATGAAAAGTTTGGTGGAAACTTGAGGGGAAATAGTAGCTCAGAAAAACCAGCCCAACACTTCTGCCCCTATTAAAGAGTTTTGCAAATGTCCAACTTGTACTATTTTTTTTTACAGCTCCATTCACTGTTGTTCCCTGCAAAAAGTGGACCTGTATTAGTTTATTAATAACCTAAACATTAGGTATTAAAGACCTATGAGTGACACAGGATGACAAAAAGCTGTATTTTTCCAATATACACAAGCACACATTTAATAACCTTCTATTGCATCTCAGCTAGGCCTTCTCTCTGATGGTTCCCATGGCAACCGAGATAAAAAAGCAGCCATTTTCCATATCTCTATGAAAGTCTATTATATTGCAGGATTAGTTCATCTTCTGCTAAGGTCAAACACAAAGTCATACAACCTGAAATATTTAGAATCCATGTACATTCATTTTTTATATGCCCTTTCATTTTCCACGAAAGAGTGGGCTCCTCTGAGGTTTTATTCAGCAGAAAATGCAAAGCAAAGCAATAAAAAAATCATGATTAGCCGCTGATGAAAAGTTCTTTTTTCTTTCTTTTTTTAAACTATTGTTACATAGATAGTGTATTACCCATTTATCTCTATCAACAGCAATGATTTCTAGTGATATTGAACATCTAATTGGGCTCTGTGAGATTTGCAGGCAGAGGGCGACACCTTCTGGCCGGCATTGGGGAAGCATTTGAGTTTCCTGAGGAAAAGCTCTTGGTTTGTTTATGGTGCAGTAGGCATGGGAAGGAGAGCCCATTTCATAGCCAACTAGGCTAGAAACTTGCACTTAACGTTGTTCTGCGACAGCGTCAAGTGCCAGGGAGATATGAAGAGTGTTTCTGCTTTGTCAGAAAGCCAAGAGATCAGCTGGCGGATTGGAATGGTAAGGCCCATTTCCTGTGGCTAGGGTTATTTAGCCTTCTCACCTTCAAAATGACCCATGCTCAGGTTCAGTCAGGCTAGCCAGTGGATGTCATATTATTATTTATTCCACTAGAGAGTGGATTCGATCAGTGTAAAATAAAGATTCTTCTTTTATCTTGCATAAAAAGTAGGTGTGTCTTGTCCCTTCTTTTTCGGTTGATCCACTTCATGATAACTCTGGATTCAAGGAAAGGCCGTGAGCAACAGACCTGTCCAGCACTTCACACACACTGCTGGGAAAAAGCAAAAGTTGGGCTTAATTATTAACTGAATTAGGAAGAAATTAGATCAACGTTATTAGGAGATAAATCCTCCCCATCCTGCTGCCTTTAACAGTCATAGCAATAGACCTGCAGAGTTTTGCAAGAGATGAGACCTTAAGCACGTAAGAACGGCCATATTGGGTCAGAACAAGGATCTGTCTCACCCAGTATCCTGTCTTCCAACAGTGGCTGGGTGCCAGATGTGTTAGAGGAAGTGGACAAAACAGGGCAGTTTGAATCATCTGTCCCTTGTTGTTCAGACCCAGCATCTAGTAGTCAGAGGTTTAGGGACACCCAGAACATGGGGTTGCATCCCTGACCATCTTGGCTAATAGCCATTGATGGACCTATCCACCATGAACTTATCTGATTCTTTTTTTAACCCAGTTATACTTTTGGCATTCACAACATTTCCCCGGCAATGATTTCCACAGGCTGTGGCATTGTGTGAAGAAGTACTTCCTTATGCTTGTTTTAAACCTGCTGCCTGTCAATTTCATTGGTTGACCCCCTCATTCATGTGCTTTGTGAAAGGGTAACTAACACTTTCTTATGCACTTTATCCACACAATTATTGATTTTATAGACCTATCAAATCTCCCCTCAGTCGTCTCTTATCCAAGCTGAACGGTCCCTATCGTTTTAATAGCTCCTCCTATGGAAGCTGTTCCATACCCCTAATAATTTTTGTTGCCCTTCTCTATACTTTTCCCAATTCTAATGTATCTTGTTTGAGATGGGGCAACCAGAACTGAAGGCAGAATTCAATGCATGGGTGTACTATGGATTTATGTAGTGGCATTATGATGTTTTCTCTCATCACCTATCCCTTCCCTGATGGTTCCAAATGCTCTGCTAGCTTTTTCAACAGCCTTCTCTTTAGTGTTCTGTATAACCATTAATATGTGTTAGTAATGAGCCTTAAGAACTATGGCCCCAGTTCAGAAGTCCATCTCTATTCAGCAAAGCACTTAGACATATGCTTAACTTTAAGCGTGTGCTGAAATCCCATTGAAGTCAACCAGATGTAAATACACAGCTAGAGTTAATCATGGGCTTACATCCTTGGATGTATTGAAGCCTGATTATGTCAGTGAACTCTCTCTATAACTTCCTATTGACTAAGAAATTTTGAAGAGGGTCTCTGATCACCAAACAGAGCAGACCCATGCACAGTAATCGCACAGATTAAATAAATGTTTCTTTTTTATTTCCCTAGGGTGATCTCTCTACAGCTTCTTATAATATGCTAAAGATCACCTTCACATTTCCAGTGTTTATGGCTCACTACACGTTTACCTTTGCGACAGTTGGTATTCACGTTCTATTTATTTGTTTACATGATGGTTTTGTCATGAAGACTACAGGTTTCTGCTAACACATTTTTTTTAAAAAAGCCTTGTGTTATATAAATACCACCATTTTCCAGGTTGACAGATTTGACAGATTTTCCAGGTTGACAGATTTGAATCACCGCAACTAAACCACCCGGTCCAGCCTGGCATAAAGAAGTAAAACACAGTCACTTGTTATCAAGCAGATGTGGGGGAGGGGTTTGGTGACACCTGGAAATGCCATAAAATAAAACCGGGGCAGGCTTTAGACAGTTTGGTGGCAAATATGTTCTCTTCACAACATGAAGAACTACCGCTCTTCCCTCCTCCAAGGTCACTGCTGGGAACCTGGCAGAGAGGGAAGGAGTGTATGTGTGTATACCCCATATGTGTGCTCATAATGTACAAAAAGCCTGTTTGTTGTCTAGAACCATGCTATTTTGTGCACTTGGAGGGCTATTCTTGAGATTATTCTGGAATATTTAAATATGGGAATATCTGTGGGGGAAAGCAGCAGTAGCCACAGCAGCTGGAGAACAGTCAGAGAGGAGAAGTAAGAATTGTTTTTCTACTTCTTTTCCCCGAACACACACATTTCCCGGCCCCCTGGTTATGGGTGTCTTTACTCTTCAGGAGATAGCGGTGATAGTAGTGACACTGGACGGCAGGCAGCATGGATGGACTGCGCAGAGCAGGTGGGAAGGACTAGGAGGTGCACAGCAGTGTTTTGGAGGCCAGGCTGCAGGCTTTGAGCACAGACTCAGAACACCAGCCTAGTAATATTACAGTATCTCTGCTGTGCTGTGTCACTGCTTTTGTGCTCCAAGTGTGTCACTTACCTCTTGAAATGAAATTCTTAGATCTCTCTGGCCAGAAATGGAATAATAGTTGTAGTCTGTGTGGGCCTTCACAGGGCCAGCATCTGGTCTCATTCACAACTGCATTAGTTTCTAGTACTTGTGGTTGCAGAGAAAAGCTGGAGAATCTGATCTGCATGCACCCTGAAGGCTCCAAAAGAAAGAGGCAAACTAAGTGAACACCATACTTAGTGTTTTTTTAAAAAGTCTCATGGGATTGTTTAGCCACTTCCACGATTTTGGGGATTAGCTCATGATTTTTTGAACCCTTGGGTTCAAAGCTGTAGGAAGGAGCCTGAAAAATACAGGAACAACCAGGTCTACAAACAAAAGGGGAAACTACAAAAAACACTGCAACTGCAAAGCGTAATGCTGTTATTGCTCAGGTTGTAGTGGGTTGGGAATGAATTTCTTTCCTTGTGACTCTTAGTTATGTTTCATGTTCCTGTGGTGAAGCACCACAAAGCTTGTGCCTGGAGCTGTGTAAGTCCAGAAGAACAGTGGTAACAAAAATGACTATGGAATACTTGGAGGATCAGAGCTCATCTCTTGTTAAAGTTCACCCTGTCCTTAGAGCCTGGGTATGAAAGCATGTGTTCCTATTTATTTATTCATTTGATTACTATCACTGATATGGTGCCCATCCCCATAGTATCTGAGTGCACTATGTAAGTCTTAGGTTGGCAAAAAAACATTTCCCATGTATAAAGAGGTAATACCCTTAGGCCTCCCTGTTCCATGACATGATTGGAAAGGATAGAGATGATGAAGATGCTGAGAATGGGTGGATCATAATGGCAATTGAGCTGACACTTAGGGGAAAACCTGGACCGTTAGGTAAGTCTTACGGTATTTTCTCATTGTAATTCATCTTGGGCTTTGGCAAACTCCTAGAGTCAATAGCTGCCAGAAGGAAAGGCCTGCTAATGGGAATGCCCTGAGCCCAGCACCGTTGGGACGTTTGGCTTAAGCATCCTGCCTGAAAGCAGGCTGTGTGCCAGGACGGAGAGCAAGAGATGATCCCTGATGTAGCTGGGCACAGCCGAGCAATTTGAATGTCCCCGCCTACGTGGTTTCTAGCAGTCAGCGCGGGATGTGGAGCATGAGCATTCTATGCTCTTGCTGCCCTTGCCTGGCTGCAACCTCCTTCGGCATTAGCTGATGTTTCTCAGCTGGGGGGCGCCACAGGTCCTGAGTGTCTGGGTGTCTGTCGCACAGACTCCTGCTCATGCCTTTGCAGGCTAGCGTGGAGAGTCTGGGGGTGATATAGCATGGCCTGGCACCAGCTTGGTAACAGACACTTGGGACTCAAGCTTTTACACTAATTCCAGTAGGTGCTTATTTATTGGTTGGGGAAAACTCCGGGATGTTTAGGGGCAGCTAGTGCGCTGCTGTCACCCAGGGGCAATACACCTGAGAGGCAGCAGGGAATAGGTGGAACCATGACGGATGGCAAACCCACAGACAAGCAAGAGCTGTTCGCACAGGTGCCTCTCCAGCACAGCTGAGCTGAGTCACCACACAGGCAAGCAGCAAGGACCCACTTAAACTGCCTTACCCTTCCCACAATGCCTGGCAGCGACTCAGCCATCAGGCATGTGGCAGCAGCCTGTCACTGGGCCGACCCTGGGTCAGATGACCCCCAGGCCCAGGTATTTCCCCAACCCCGGCTAGAGCTGCAGATCAGTTTTTGCAACAGTGTTATCTGGCCAGGAGCCTTCTTTGCAGTCAATTGGACTCTCTGGGCTCCCAGTCTGTTCTTGATGCTGCTCCAGCCCCCGTCTTGTCCATGCCCTGTTACTGACCCAGTCTAGACTTGCCTCTGCTTCTTGAGCCTCTAACTTTAAGTACTCAGCTTTGAACTTTGGCCTGTATCTGCCCCAGCTACCATGCTGCTTTGGCTCGTCCTTGGACTCTGACTGCCTGGCTTTGACCTCCGGCTTTCACCTGGACTCTGGCTGTGGTACTGATTTTGGCTTGTCTATGGACTCTGATCTCTGTTCTGTCCCCATCCTCTCCCCAGATTCTAGTTCCACCCTTGGGCTAGCCCAGCTCTGAGTCAGGCTTAGACCTCTGCCCCTGACCATGAGGCAGCACTTGACAAGTGGCTCCACCCCACATCCCTCTCCTGCCGCTCAGCTGAGCTGCCTGCCTGTGCAGTGGGGAGAAATACATGTCTGAAAATGCAGCAAATTGCTGGGCACCCAGCCTGACCTAGGCCTCTCAGGAGACATTCTGCCTGCTGCCAGGCATGAGAAGGTTTGGCTCCATGCTGTGTTAGGTGCAGTGCTGTGGCTAGATGTCACAGGTTAGTCCTCAGTTGTTTCTCTGTTTCACTCAGTGGCTTCTGGCACTTGACTGATAGCTCCCAGGAAGCAGCCCAGCTGGAGGATGGTAGTATAGGATGAAAGGTGTCAACCTCATTATTAAAAAGCCTCTGAAAACAGTCTCTGTAAGACAAATGCCACGGAAGCTGAATCTCTCCGTTCCACTTCTTCTCTGAGTGCTAGTTATTCATATTTAGTATAAGTGAGATACTTAACATCTTTCTGTAATTCACCTGTGTGTCTCAAAGCATACCTAGACTTGCAGACAATATAAGTCATATTAGTCCTGCCATGATTTCATAGAGCCCTGATTGTCTCACACAATGATGTCATGCAGCCCTGAGACTTTCAATTTATTACCTAGCTCATCATACCATTGTGATACTCTTAATTAGTCACACTATGATACCACATGTTCATGCTACTCTGAATGATCTCAAGTTGAACCCAATTCCACTCTGAGTTACCCAGGTAAATCTAAAGTAACTCCATTGACTTTAGTAGCATCATTCCAGATTCATATCAGTGTAACTGAAAGCAGAATATGATCCACAGAATGTAAATGGAAGTTCCCTATTTTACAGTAATAACAATATATAGTTAATGAGAATTCAGTCATGGGGCTCTGGTGAGTTGAGCTTCAGTTTCAGATTGATGTTACAATAGTCCTGCAATGGAAAGGTCTCCTATTCTATGATCTATTATTTATCTATTATTCTGATAGGAAAATAGGGAAATATAGTAATAATTTTGCCATTCAGAATAGGAATAATAGCAAGGCTTACATTTAAAGATGAATGAATGCTTTAAACAATCTTGATTTCTTTGGCTGTGATCAAATATTGCATCAATTTAGCACCTGTGATGTGTTTTCTGCTAGAGATTGGAGAAATTATCCTGTCTTGTGGAAGAAGGGGGAGGCTTAATTTTAAAAGCCTATTTTTGCAATGTCTATGAACCTGGTAGGCAAACATTGAGTTGGGAATGGTAGCATTTGTAGCCAGCAGGAAGACAGAGAGGAAGCTAAGGGGTACAGTAGGATGATGCACTAGCCTCTTCATATTGGAGAACTTGGTTTGTATGTAGACGATATCACACATGAAATCTGTTTTGGGAGGTATGAATCTTACTTCTAGTGCATGTGTCCACATCACAAGTACACTAATGAGTTTGGCAGAATTGAGTATGTGCTTCCTAGTCTCTGCTCAGAAGAGCTTTAGCACTGGTATAAAAGGAGGGTTTGCTGGATCAGGCTGGAGGGACATCAGTAGAGCTGTGTCCCATGCTTAGGACTGGAACAGTAGGGGAGGGAAGAACCTGCTGATCAGGGCCCATCTTCTCTATGCCTGACCCAAGAGACCAGTAATTCATCCCCTTGCCCCCTCATTCACTGAGTTGTAATTACATAAATGTAAAAAGACCAAGACTGATCAACACATAAGCTGATTTATGGGTTTTCAGCCTAGGTTGTGTCTGCTTGTGTTTATACCTTCCCCACTTATTACCCTACCTCCCAGCAGGAGCAGTCCTTGCTTTGTCCTGAGGAATGTTGGGTTAGTAGAGTGCTGACAGCAATCATTCACCCATTACATAGCTACTGAGAATGGGGTTTGTTAGCAACCACCAGGAGCTAATGATTTAAATGACTGCCTCAAAGTGAACAAGCAGTAACTATTGACTTTGAACAAGGTGCTCTCATTGTTTGGGGTGATGTTTTCCAGTTCATGCACTAGGAAGCTGCCTGCAGAGAAGACTTCGGTTTGGTTACCATAGGAATGGTAGGGAGCAGGTTCACAAAATGCATTGGCAAAGTGCTTTTGGGCACAGAACTCTGACATCAAATAACTTTCTGAGCTGTTGAGTCAAGGACTTTGCCTGCCAAAAAGGGCTAAATCTCCTCCATTGCACACTCTAGACATGGCCATTCCAAAGTTAAGGCTGCATCTACACTCACCATTTTGTCCAACAGTCCCCTTTGGTTCAGTTCACTGGGTTATTGCAATGGTGAGAGCCATAGATCTCTTGGTAGCTGGCATTTTAACACCATGTCAGCTAACCCTGCTCGGAGAAGGTCTAGATCACCTGGTGGTGGATGCCAGCACTCTCCACACAGGCACTCCCACCGTTGCTATAACCAGAGGTAGCAAAGATAGGCAATGGGGTGGGAAATGTTTAGTGTAGCTGCTGCCTGAGGCTCCAAAGTTTGAGTTAAACAGCTGGTCTCTTCTCACAGGTGATCCTATTTTGAACCTGAAAATATTTACATCTACCTGCTCACAGGTCCTCTAGTTGTGTTGGATCCTACCTTTGGATGAAGCTGTAAATTGTCCAGAGTGGGTGGAAGGTGGCAGAGAGATTGCTGTACTCTATAAACATGTTTCGTTAAATTATTATTCAACAAAAGCACAGAACAGAACCAAAGGAGCGATGTGAAGTGAGTTTGTCTGAATTGAAAGAGCTGGTGATTAGGGGGTTCCCAGACTCCTGTGAGCCTGTGGAATTGTTATAGCAACACACTAAAAATCCCTTTACAATGAGAGGAAGTGTCCCTGGATGGGAGCATCAGATCCTTGGTTTGATGGAACATGCTTCCTTTGAGACATTGCCTTCCTGGGCACACTTGGCAAATTGCTTGTACATGGCCAGAAGCATCAACCAGCATCATTCTCATGGCTGTCACCATCCCATACACTAGGAGGCACCGGGGTTTTATCTCCTGGACCTGAAAGATGTTCTGACCAGAAAGGAGAGGAAGGATATCAGACAACATCACCTTCTCCATGGCTGTGTCCTCAGCAACTCTTGGGATATGTAGGTAAGGTTCTTTCCATTAGTCTATCCCCAGTGAGTCAGCTTCCTCCTCATCCTATTTCCACCTACCTCTTTTTTCTCTCTATTTGCCCTCTGTTCGGCATCAGTCCTAGCAACTGGTTGACACTCTGCTCTGATTAAATGGCAAGCGAACCCCGATGCCTGAGCAGCTGACTGGTAAAGCCCTGTTTTAATGAGCAAAAAGGGTATATTTTCAGTCATGTTAGCTCATTTTGAATGAAAAACACACACCTTTGCCTTGTCTAGATCAGGAAAATGGTGCTTTCTTCAGCTGAATTAGCTAAAACTCCCACTTTAGTTGAAAATCCCACTTAACACCAATGTGGATGAAGTTTAATGACTTGATTTAGTAGAGCGAGTTATAGCCCAGATCTGCCCAAGCTGGGGCCTGAGGCCTGGTCTAGCTGAGGAGTTAACTAATATCCAGTATTTTAAAAGTCTTGGCATGCTGCCTTGAACATCTGCTAAACTGGTTGCTTTAAAGCCTACAGGGAGGCTTAGGCTTTAACTTGAGCAGTTTAGCCCTGTTACAACATACACTCATGCCCATGTATATATATAATCCCATGCCTTGTCCACACTAGCAATCCAGAATTCTTTCCACGATGACAGACGTTACAAGGACAAGGAGAAAACTGGTCAAGCCTTTTTTTTAAAAGCCCATCTTTTTTTAACACTCTCATTTATTCCCTCTTCCTCTATTCCTATAGACTCAGAGCAGGGGTAGTCAATTATTTTTTGTCAAGGTCAAATTTCTTGGTCAAGGTACAGTCAAGGCCCAGACTCCACGGAAAATAATACAAAAATAACAATAAAAAGTAAATAAAAAGATTTCTGGGTCTGCTCAAAAGTGTCTGGCAGTCTGCATTTGGCCCACGTTCTGCCTGTTGACTACCCTGATACAGATGTTTAAAGGGGGAAATAGAGGAAGAGGGAATGTTAAGAAGAAGATGGTCTTTTAAAAAATGTTTGACCAGTTTTCTCCTTTTAATGTGCGTAACAGCGAAAAGAATTTTTGCTTGCTAGTGTACAAATGAAACCAAGACCTCACAACAAAGCCCTGAACCCAAATAAAGTTAAATGTTGTGACAGCGAGAAAAGTAACAAATAAGGTAAATATCTAACCTCCTAACCCCCGATTCTATCCTCACAACAATTTACACGTGCACATGGCCTGATATGGTTCTCTTTGCACTAGTGCTAAGCAGGAGTTAACTTCGGTGAAGTCAATGCGTCTGATTCACCATCAGCCTGCACCTTGTGGAGTCATTTACTCTGAAGCAATGTAACCTTTCCGATTTGCACTGGCTGGGGCAGCACAAAAGAGAATCAGGCCTCACGTTTAACTGCCTCTGCCAAGAAGCAACCCAGGTTCAGTTTAGCTGAGGTATTGCCATTCAGGATTGAAGTGCCGTGGCAGAGCTGAAAATGGGAAGACCAGGACTGGAATAGCAGAGGCTGCTGCGGGTCTGGATGGAGGTGTATGGACAAAGCTGTTTGTATGGGAGCCCAGAGCTGGAGTATCTGAGCTGGGAGGAGGAGGGACTGCCTGCAGGTTAGAAATATGGTGCATTGGCAAAGCTGAATGGATGAGAGCCCAGGCCTGATATAGCAGGAGGTGCTGCAGATCAGGACTGAGACGCGCTGGCAAAGCTGTATGTGGACGAATCTTGCATAGCACCCACCTGCATTCTACATCAGCATCAAGGTTTCATGCAAACACACCTGAAATACAAAAACAAAAAAAACACATCGGGTCACAGTCCCACTAAAAGCAAATCCACCTTGATGCTTAGCCAACTTCTAACACCTTCAAAAGACCCTCTGTAATATTGAATGTATCTTAATTCCGTGGGAAAATCCGAGAGCCCTCTCAGCCTGTGTCATGGGGTGATGCCCCTGTAAATGCTGCCATTGCCACTAAAAGGGGTGCATGGGAACGGGCAGCACAACAACAAGTGGGTGGCATTAGCTGGCTCTTCTTCCCTTTGTGATTCTTTGCGTTTGCCTCATACGGAGCGACGGGAAACGTCTCTTCAGATATCCTAGCAAAGCACAAAGTCATTTACAGAGAGAGACGTAAGCCTTGCCGCACCAGATCAGACATGATGTCAGTCTAGCCCAGTAGCCTATTCTGGACAGCAGCCAGCGTCAGATGCTTCAGAGGAAGGTGTCAGAATTCCCCCGTTGTCAGGTGTGAGATCATCTGTCCCTCATGTTAGGTGTCATCTTGATCTCTAAGAGGGATATGATCCCTCATATTTTTACCGTGTCTAGGTAACTCCTCAAGGGGCAGAGTAATGAAGAACTTGTCTTATTCTGATGTTAACATCTGATTCTCCCCAAAGCAAGAGAGAGGAGAATCAGCCCCCATGCTGAAGTATGCCAGGCCATGTCTTTGACAGATAACGCCAACCAGCCAAATGTTAATGTCTCTTAGGACATTATTTGTGTTTCCATATTTCAGTATATTTGGTCCTGCTGTATAATTTAAAAGACACTTTTCAGGGACAGTCTAGCTTCCGCGTCTTTCATTCACTTTCAGACCTATTTGAAATATGTGTGGATGCCTTGTTATGAAAAGTGCACCCCCTTCACAGAAGCGATGCACTGTTTCTGCATGCCTGGTAAAGGTGGCTTTTCATTATAACTCCAAACTGCCATTTCCAATGTGACAGGCACATCACTGGAAAAGTCAGCTTGGCTCAATACATTCTATGAAGTCTGGCTGACACTGATGCTCCCTGATAAGGCAGACTCAAGACAAGACTGGCTTGTCAAGTGAGCTGGGCCAACCAGCCTGTTGCTCACCTCGTCTGGATGAAATCAGGTCAAATGGCCTGCTGTGTGGCATGGGATGGGCAGGAATATGAGCTTCAGTAAAGTTCGTCCTTGACCTTTTCCTCCCGACTCTCAGTGAGCTGTCAGGTCTCCAGATTCCTACATAAATGACCAATTTTTCTTTCATTTAGCGATGTGAGGCAAATGTACAATTTCCAGCCATGCAGAGAAACCTGCACATGACATACTTGCAAAGAGACAAATTTCCACTCAGAGAGTCATGCTCATACACACACATCACACAGGCAAACACACTTGCACAGAGATCCATGCAGTCCCAGATGAAAAGACCCTTATATAGACACAAGCAGAGATAAGTATTCCGAGAGAGAGAGAGAGAGAGAAAGAAAGAAATGTGTTCACAAACACAGAGAGATCACCCCTTACACACCCAGAGGCAAACACTCTCCCAAACATGCTTTTACTTACACATAGTATTCACAGATAGGGTGACCAGATGTCCCAATTTTATAGGAACAGTCCTGATTTTTGGGTCTTTTTCTTATATAGGCTCCTATAACCCCTCACCCCATCCCGATTTTTCACACTTGTGGTCTGGTCACTCTATTCACAAAACACAGAGTCACGTTAATATAAATACATCTACACAAACACATCACACCACAGATGCACATAGACACACACTCTATCTATCTATCCTCATACAATTGATACACAGTCAGACAAAGACATGCACACTCGTACACAGGTACACATACCCCGCTAGCTAGTAGCAGGTAGCTAATGCAGGCTAGAAAATGCTGTTGTTTTTAGCTTTCTAGACAAAGTTCATAAGTAATTTTTTTCACCAAATAAAAGTCCAAACCCTTTGTAAGAGCTTGTTGTACCAGCCTGGACAGGGCCCATTATTAATGTTTTCCAGCCACCCCTTGTCCTGAAGTCAAACCTCCTCTTTAAAATCCTGTCATGTTAAAAATTGACAAGTGTTGATTTTGGCCAGTGAGAAGCTGAGTGCTTGGTTGCAGGTAGGAACTCTGTATGTTTTGTCTGGCTTACACTTTATTTTTTCCTTTCATCAAATTAGTTCAGCTGTATTTTAAAAAAAAGAAAGAAAAGAAAAACTATTTGACAATCTGAGACTCTGGGTTAAAATTGCAGCATTGCTTTAAAACAACAAAAAATAGCTTACAAATGTAATACCATGTGTGTCAGGGCAAGAATGGGGCTTCACTAGCCACAATAGCAAAGGCTCTGCATGTAAACGCTGCCTTTGCGGATAAGTGCAAGAGACTCGACTTGTAATTTCAGATCCCTTATTGTTTATCTGTTTAATTTATTCCAGTTTGGATAATTACATTCTGCCTCCCTAAAATTATTCCCCCTGCAGTGCTGATTGGATCCAGGATTCTTTGCTTTCTGTCTTAAACTCTTGTGTAGCATTGCTGTGCACTGTTAAACACCTGACAGGTTCCACCCTAGAGTGGGCTGCATTTCAGCAGCAGGTGAATAGATCAACATAAAGTCTGTAAAGGGTGCAATGGTCAAAAGGAGTTCACCTCCTAACTTCTATTTAGGTGCCCAACTTCCACTGATTTCAACAGAAGTTAGGAGGCAAAATCCTTTTGACCATTCCACCCAAGAGTGCTTTGAAATCTTGCAGAATGGAAAATGATAGAGAAACGTTGTTATTGACTTTGATGTCCCTCTCCACGCATATTTAGCAAAGACCTTCATTCCCATCTCTTGCCTCTACTCTATCCATTCATCCTGTCATGTCATGTCAGCCATGTAGTACCTGATTCCCACAATGTCACAGACTAGATGGAGTCAGACTGTAGAGGGAATATTTTATTCTAACTACCATTGTTTGACTCTATTACTATAGGTCCCAACTTAGCAAGATACTTAAGCACGTGCCCAATGAGACTACTCACATGCTTAAAGTTTGGTGAAATAGACTCATAGACTTTAAGGTCAGAAGGGACTGTTATGATCATCTTCTAGTCTGACCTCCTGCACAACGCAGGCCACAGAATCTCACCCACCCACTCCTGCAGTGAACCTCTCACCTATGTTTGAGCTATTGAAGTCCTCAAATCATGGTTTAAAAACTTCAAGAGAATCTTCCAGCAAGTGAGCTGTGCCCCATGCTGTAGAGGAAGGCGAAAAACCCCCAAGGCCTCTGCCAATCTGCCCTGGAGGAAAATTCCTTCCCGACCCCAAATATGGCGATCAGCTAAACCCTGAGCATGTGGGCAAGATCCACCAGCCAGACACTCAGCAAAGAATTCTCTGTAGTGACTCAGATCCCACCCCGTCTAACATCCCATCACAGGCCATAGGACGTATTTACCGCAAATAGTCAAAGATCAATTCATTTCCAAAATCAAGGCCATAGAGACTATGAAATCCCTTCCCCAGGGTCAGCAGCTGCAGAGATGAATTTTATCTGGATAATTATGGCAATTTACTAAATAAGTTTGTCAGAGAGGGGTCCCAGCTGCAAAATTGGGAGGTGAAGTTTGAACATCACAGAACTGAGGGGTGTTTGGCTCATGGCCAATCTTTAGTGTATTTAATAGTGAGCTGATGATAATATAAAATAAAGACTGCAGAGTCTCGCTTTAGGTGCATTAATGCAATTATTGAATGCCAGGTACCAACTGATCATTAACAGCCTTTTTAGAGAGGACTGACTTGAGCAATACAGTCATTAGACTGCACTAACAGTCTCAAGAATCATGCAGTGAGATTTACATAGCATACAGCACGTTCCCCATGTAAGACTGACCATGTCAGTGAAGGTTGGTAAGTTACTGGCCACTGTTTCAGAGCCAAACGGAGCTGAGTTTAGGAAACTTCAGGAAATTAATAACATGCTCATGTCATCATCTTGCCTTTTTCAAATTGAATCCCTCTGTGCTGTGATAGGGGAGATGAGAGATTCCATCACAGAAACTGGAGCTGGAAATAATAATGGAAAACCCCAAAGAGTATATGACCTTGGAAGGAGAGTCAAGCCAGAATTCAGATGCTGCCTGCTAGTCATGTAATCACAGGTACATGTATGTGCCCAGACAAAGACACTGGGGCCTGCCATGGCCCAAAGATAGAAGCAAGACACAGGATTCCCTTGTTTGATCATGAGGAATGAGGAAGAGAACAAGAAGAGCCAGGGCAGGGCATGGAAGTATTATATTTCTGGAGCCCCATTTATTCCATAGTGCTTCATGGCTTGTACAATAGAGTGGTCATTTCACCCACCTCTGAAAGGCAGCCACTCTGTGTGACAGCAACACGATACAACCATGAGGATAGGAAATGATGATGAATCGCATGTCCTCCTGAAGTTACAAGGCAGCAGTTAGACAGACAGGGAGGACAATTTCCCAAAGTGGAGATTAGCCAGGACACTGGGGCTAAGACCCTTTCTCTTACAAAAAATGCCATGGAATCCAGATGACCTTACATGGACCTTGGTTTTGTAACTCATCCTAACTCGACGACAGTCCTTGCTTTAGTACAATTGGTGTGGAGAAAGTGAATATGGAAAAGTTATTTACTCGTTCCCATAACAGCAGAACTAGGGGCCACCCATTGAAATTAGTGGGCAGCAGGTTTAAAACAAATAAAAGGAAGTTCTTCTTCACACAGCGCACAGTCAACCTGTGGAACTCCTTGCCTGAGGAGGCTGTGAAGGCTAGGACTATAACAGGGTTTAAAAGAGAACTGGATAAATTCATGGAGGCTAAGTCCATTAATGGCTATTAGCCAGGCTGGTAAGAAATGGTGTCCCTAGCCTCTGTTTGTCAGAGGGGGGTGATGGATGGCAGGAGAGAGATCACTTGATCATTACCTGTTAGATTCACTCACTCCAGGGCACCTGGCATTGGCCACTGTCGGTAGACAGGATACTGGGCTAGATGGACCTTTGGTCTGACCCAGTACAGCCTTTCTTATGTTCTTAATTCTCCTAACACTGTGCTGATGTGTTGGGCTAAGAATGGTGGGTCAGAGGGAGGAGTCCTATATGGCTAGGAATCAGATTATTATAGGGCAGCAAACATCCTGCCATCTTGTGTAACCCGTACAACGTGTATATTCCCAGGTGTGGTCTGTGTAGGGCCAGGCCTCTCTACATTTATTTTTCTGGTGTCAAGCAGTCTTTGTGGTCTTTCCTGCAATGTGTGTTGCTTCCTTGCTCCACACTGCATGACATTGCATGACACCAGCAATGCTGCTTTAGGACTCAAAGGTGATCATGGAACTTCTCTGAGGCTGAAATGTCATTCCTGACAGTGAGGTGAAGCCTGTGTTGAACAGGTAAGAAAGTGACAAAGTTAATGCAACAAATCTGTGGCCTTCTGGGATCTTCACAGCCCCAGCAGGATGAAAATTTAGGTCCTCCTGCTCCAAACGTACAAACCTCCTGCTACTTGAGCTAGAGGAGACTCTCCATTAGCTGCTAGCTGTATAAGGCCTACGATCACAGTTGAAAGGTTCTAAACCTATCTTGCAGAGGGCAGTGGCACATACCCGCATTGCATAGTTTGTTGACATGATCCCCACTCTAGACACAGTGAACTACCTGTGCCGGGCCTCTTCTGCCCATCTTTGTTGTGGAAAGTGGCTTCATTTCCCTCTCTGGTGTTCCCTGTACCTCAGAAACATTATCTCACTGAAGGTTTGCAGGGCCATCTCATAGGACATATGAACCCTCTGTCTAGACAGGATCTGGATTGCCCCCTTCCCCTCCTCCAGCTTCCAGTGTCTTCGGTTACCTTCTGTGACAGTCTCCGTGATTCTGGGGTAGGAGGACCCAGGAGTTTCGCCTCTGGGTTAGCCACCCCTTTAAGGTTTACAAAATGTTCTGGAATGGTGTAGTCAAACCTTCACTTGACAGCCCCTGCCCCCACCCTTCTTTCTCCTTCCCATGGGCTCCTAGACTGGTCAGTGTACTGTGAGATCATGATACTGGCACCTCAGTGCCAGATCGTCAGCTGTCTGTCCAGAGCCAAGGCAGGTGTGTTTCTTCGCCTGTCAAATTACGACTGTTGTTTCAGATTGTGGGATGCCAGTTTCCTGATGAAGCTGTAATTAAATAGTCAGATTATGCCCTCAGGGAGGGGGTGGTGAGTGAGATTTGGCACCCAGGCTTTTAATTTCTGCAATCGTTGATTCCTTTTGGAAAGCTCTGATCAGGCAGTGCACTGACATGCATGAGGATTGAGTCCCTCATGCAGGGGGCGGGTGGAGGGGGGTGTACTTGAAATATTTCCTAACAGCTACTTTTGTAACTTTAGTAAAATCAAAGCAAAGCGTGTCAAAGTTCCCATTAAGACACATTTAACTTCCCTTATTTCAAGACAAAATGTCTTTGCCTGGAGGCAGGTTTCAAGTTCGCTGCTAAGGCCAGGAGAGACTATTGGATTACAGTGTAGAACAAACCCTGAATCTGCCCTCTTCGGGGATAGGGCTTTTTCTAATCAGGATCAGCTTAGTTCCGTCATCTGAATTATTAGTCTTGCCCCATCTACTGCCTGGGAAGGAAGAAGAGGAGGAAAAAGAACAATTGTTGCAGGGCTGAGGGTGTACAGCCGGACAGCCCAAGCTGTGGTATGATGATCGTGCTGTGTGAACAATGGAACGCTACACATACTGTTTGGGGGTATCCCCTGGCTTTTTGAAAATGCGACAATTTGTACCTCACAGCATCTATTGTCCAAGGATCCCAAAGGGTTTTGCAAATGTTAATGAAGACTCACAGTGCAGCTCTGAGAGGCTGCAGTTATTATCATGACTTTACAGACAGGGAAACTGAGGCACAGAGCGCTTCCTGTGTGACTGTCCCAAAGTCACACAAGGACTCCATGGCAGAGATTACCAGAAATCGAACCCAGGTGTGCAGACCTCTGTGCTGACCATGAGCTAGCGCTGCCTTCTTTAATAGGTACCGTGTCACAGCTGTGAAATAGAGCCTCCTGGCAACACCATAAAGATGCATATGTAAAATGAATTCTTCATTAACTAAGGTAGGTGACAAAGTCCCCCTTTCCTGCTGGCAAAAACCAGCACCTCCATATCCTGGCTTGCATATCAGCAAAGGGCTGTTTCAGGGCTACTGCATTGAAGCTGTAAAATGGATTTTGTATGTGTGAGGAAAAACTACAGACCAATGTGTTCTCTATCGTTGTTCTATTTTATTTTAAAATTGCCACCCTGTTTGTGAATGCATGCTCAGGCCCCCGCCCTGCAAACACTAATGCCTGCACTAAACTTGACAAATATTCATGTTAAGACTGTGTACTCTTTGCAGGAGGCTCTGTATCTTCTTGTCTGCAATGGGAAGCAGGTAGCATACTTTGGACACATGTAAAATTATTACTACTAGATTCCTGTGTTATTATGGACTGAACAGTGTATTGGACACTGAGTTGATTGTGCTGTTGGTGTGGTAGGAATTAGCACAGTTGTACTGAGGAAGGATGGTCTTTTGACTAAAGGAACTTGTGTTCTAAACCTGACTATCTGTGGCCTTTGGCAAGTTACTTAGGCCAACGTTTTCAAGCATGTCTGCCTTAAGCTAGTGATCTATGTCCCTATGTGGTCACTAAGCAAAATGGTCTAATTTTTCAGAGGTGCTGCACATGCAGAAATCCATCCCACTCAAGACAGTCAGTTCAGGTGTCTTGATGTTTGAAACTGGGTTCCCAAAATCAAGGTCAGGAGCACTTATGAAAATTAAATATTGGCCACATTTGCAAAAGTAGCTTCTAATTTTGGGTGCGTCACTTTCTAACATCAGCTTGATATACCAAGCTGGCTAAAACTAGGCACTGAAAAGCAGAGAAACCTGAAATTAGAGGCCACTTCTGAAAATGTGGCACTTGGCTAGTGATTGATACATAGAGACTGAGATTTAAATGAGAGAGGTGAAGCCAAGAGTACAGCTTGAGCTTCACAGCAGCAGGTGAAGATGATAATGTATTTGATTTGGTACAGATAAGCCATCCCTGAAAAACTATGACTAGAAAAAGCTCTGCCCATACATCTGTGTGTGATTAGTAAGGAGGAATCAGTTTAGAGTGAAGACTACAAAACAAGGAATTCTGGGAGCAATGAGGCCAGATAGAACTACAGAACAGGGTAGGTTGGGAAGCTGACCTTAGTGTCTGAAAGCAGTTTGACTGCTAAGTGAAGAGCTAAAGTTAGTCAGCTAAATATTTGGGGTGCTGTCCCTACATGCCCTGGCTTTGCAGGTTTCCAGCTGTGCTGGTGAGTGAAGGGCAGGGGCACACTAGGACCAAGCATTGAGGAATAGCTACAGAAAATACAACAGGAGACTAAAATAAAATTGCTCCCTAACTTGTTGCTTGGTTCTGCATGAACCCAGACTTGACAGTCTGTGTGGAAAAAAAGTTCTCAAATTCCACTGCTCAGAATCAGTGTCTGCAAGGAAAACAGTTGCAACAAGGGATTGAGCCTTTACCTCTATTACTGTGGTCTTGAGGTTGCCAGTTGCAAAGCAGAAAGCAGATTGTGTCAAGTGAGCAGTGCAGGGATTGCAGGGTGGCTGCTGATGTGGCAGTTCGTGAACAGCAGATAATCCAGCAATCAGGTAGGTCTAAGAAGTCATTTGAGACTGTCAGAGGATACTGTGCTCCTTGGCAACTGTAGCAACAGCTGCTTTTGCTAGCTCCCTGGTTGCTAAAGTCTCCCCTCCACATTGCTGACTATTGAGTAAAAGAGCCTTCAAAGCACAGGGTTTAAGGAATATATTAACATTCTGCTCCAAGGAAACTTCTCCCATAAGCTAAAGTTGGGGTGCCCCCATTACCACACTGAGATTGCTTCACTGCTCAGTGCTGTTTGTGTTATGCCCTTGTGAGGTTGGGTCAGCTCCTGGCTATATTTCAAGACTATTTTAAAGCCTTGCAAGGAGTACAGGCCCCCCTTAAACAGGGTCCAACAGTTACCCCAACATGGTGTTCATGAATCTCTTCCAAAATAAGCAAGAAGCTTAGGCACATGGTAGTGAGACGGATGTGGGTAATACTCTTGATCTGTGCTTGTTCAGTGGCTGCCAAGCAGCTCGGGATAATTTAGCACGATTTGCAATCTGTTCAGAAGAGGTCTATGGCTGGAATAGCAGGTACTGCAGAAGGTCAGGATTAAGTGTGGAGGCAAGACCAGGAATAGGAGGGGGGCTGCAGGGCAGAACTGAGGTGCATTGGTACAGCCTAGCAAACACTTGAGAAGACTAAAATTCACCCACATTTTATTGTTTTTGAAGGATCCTTTAACATTCTTGGGTCACCAGGAGAAACACCGATGCTGCAGTGCCAGAGTGAGGAGAAGCTGTGCTAGCTACACTGATCATGGCTTTAAGCCATTCCATACCCACCAGAACAGGACTCGCCGGTGGTCTCTGACAAGATCAACATGTACCAGGTTTGAGCGGGACTGACGAAATCATCTGCAGCCGGCATGTGAAAGGCACCACAGAGCTGCAACATCAAACATCATAGACACAAATTTCCCATGCGCTCAGTGTGCCCGACTCTGTGTGTCAGGGTTTGGACTTCGGAGTCATATGCCATAGAGAAGAACTGCGACAATGTCATCATCAGCAATGGACCACCAACACCCGCCAGGTTCAGGTACAAGAGAACAGTTCTGGAAGTGTCAGAAGTGCTTATCACCATTATTTCCCATGTGCGGAAGCTGCCAGCTGAGTGCTAGGAAATCTCTCCATATAGGAATAGTCAAATTTACACTGAAGGGGACTGAGTAGCTCAGGGAGTTCAGAATTTGATACCCATAAGCCACTGGTTCCATTCTCACCCCAGGCCAGTAGTGTTTAAAAGTCATTTGCAACTGTTTAGTAGCCCTGGTGCATAAGCGGTGGGCATAGTAGGCCAGTGGAGGCTAAGCCTAAGAAGTTTTTATTATGCCTCATGCACTTTCTGGGGCAGCTGAAGAGGTGGTATCTGCTACTCAGCTTCCTGGACTCCCTGGAGTCCGGGAAGATTACTGATGAACCCAGGAACCTGAATAGCACATATCACCTCCTCAATCACCCTGGAACCTGCATGGTGCATATAAAAAGCCCATGTTCTTTGGAAAGAGCTTTTGCTTTTCCCATGGGGCAGCTTGGGATCTCAGCTGGGGCAGCTCAGGCCAGCCCGGGGCTCCTCCAGTCACGGGGGCTTGGGGCTCCTCTGGCCATAGGGGAGAGGGTCTTGGGCAGAAGGGGCAGGGGTGGGGTGACCAGATGTCTCGATTTTATAGGGACAATCCTGATATTTGGGGCTTTTTCTTATATAGACACCTCTTATCTTCCACCCCCATCCCAATTTTTCACACTTTCTATCTGGTCACCATAGGCAGGGCTGGGGCTAACCTCCCCAAAGGGTGGGTCCACCTACCGCCCATGTTCTGGTGGGAAATGAGTCTGTCTCAGTGCATTTCCTAGAGGGCAGGGCTCAACATCACATTTTGACACTAACTTACCCCCTCGTGGACAATTTCAGCAGAGGGGCCAAAGAATGAATGAGCCATGACGTCTGAGCTCCCTTAGTGGTGGATTCCTTTAGTACTAGTGTTTTTGGTCCTGCTTATGTGGTATATTATGTTGTATGTGCTCTGTGGATAGGGACCTTTGTTTTCCAGGGCTGTTACTCTAGCACTTTTAGTCACCACTACATTCATTTTTAAAAAACAAACCACTCACCACCAGAGCAGTGTGAATAATTAGGGCCTGGCATTTGATTCCTGAGCTAAGTTCCCTCTAAGCTGTGCAGCCGCGCAGCAGGCTATCAAGGGCTGTGCAGGCGCGCAGTGGGGAGAGATGCCCCTCCCCCATTCCAGGCCCCAGCGCTGCCATGGCCAGAATGGGCTGGGGGGAGTCCTCTCTCCCCGTTGCAGCCCCGGGGCAGCCTGAACCCCAGAGCCCGCACTCCCAGCCAGAGTCCTCACTCCTTGGCACCCCAACCCTCTGCCCCGGTCTGGAGCCCTCTCAACATCCCAAACTCCTTGGCCCCACCTCTGCTACACATCACCTCCATATTGGTACACATAACAAAATTTATTCTGCACATGAGCATAAAAAGTTAGAGGGAACATTGTTCCTGAGGTCAGGCTATTTGGGGTATCTATAGGGCAATGCAACTCTTCTGCATTATAACTTGCCTCTGCCTTTTGGACGGTGCTGCCGTGGAGCTTAGCACAGTGAACGTCTTCTGTGGACAGAATTTTCAACATGGCTCATCACTCACAAGCAGGTCCAGATTTTCAAAAGCACTCGGGGCTTTTTGAAAATCTAGCCCCAATGTTGAGTGCTGAGCCCTTGAAAATCCAAGCCTGAGCTCTTTTGAACTTGGCTGTCTGTTTCCCTTCTCTTCCAAATTTCTCCAGCTTCCTCCTGCTCTTGAAGAATGAGGTCAGCTCTGAACCTTGTAGATCCACCCTGGAAGCTGAGCCTCCATTGGAGTGTCTTTGTCAATGGCTTTCCAAGGCCTTATGATCCTTTTACTAATGGCTATAAATCTTGGAACTACATAGTTCTGCTTTGGTCTCTGCATACAGGTTAGAGGAGAGACAAGATACTTAGAAACTTCAGCTGGCACAGAATTCAGCTACCTGTTTACTTAGTGGTGTGTTTTCATGAACACCTTTGTTCCAGAGGGTACGTTTTTTCACTTCATTTCCAAGTGGATGGGTTTGACCTATAGGGCCCTTAGTAGTTTGGGTTCTATGTATCTTAGAGGTGGCCTCTCTCCTTGTGTCCTGACTTGGCAGTTAAGATCATCTGGAATACTCAGTCCAATGATCCCTTAATTTGTATACCTTCTGCTGGGGTAAGATGTTCTGGGATTATCTTTCTCCCTAGGTGGCTTGATTGGAGACAGCTGCCTGTTGACTTTATCAGAGCATGTTGCAAGCCCAAATATCTTCAGAGGGAGTAAGTTTATTGTGACCTGCAGAGTCTTATTTAGGGGTCCTGTTGGCATCATATTCACTTAGATTTATGATTGTGCAGGTATTTGAAAACTGTTCAGGAGTCTAGAGATTTAATAAGAGATGCTTGGTACAAACTGAAAGTCTCTGTGTTCCACTGAATCACCATTATAGGTTTCTAAAATGAATCTACCATCTCTGAGTCTCTGCTTATTGGACAGCATGGATATGAAATCAATCAACTTTGTTAGGACCATTTGTTTAAGAAAATATTTTGTGACCTTGAAAGGTGTTAAGCAGATCCGACTTCATTTTGGGTGGGGTTTTTTTTGTGCCAACACACATCATTAACCAGTTCAATCCATTTCATTTAACCTTCCTTTCCTGTTTTTGCTACCTGGTTAAGAAGACAGATGGAGAAGGAGGTAGATTGGAACTCAGCACCTTGATGCACTGGCCTGGGTTTTCACTGATGTTACATCGCCTGGCTGGGACATTAGTAGAGACAGAACCTGTACCCTCTAGCACAGATCCCAGACATTTGAGCTAAAGGATTCTGTTCATTAGCATTATCCAGATGAAGATCAGCCGCAAAGGGGTTCAGAGACAAATGTTGTCAGTATGTTGCACAGTTAATGTTGAGGCTTCCTTAATGCAAGCCGTTACCTGCATCTCTGCTGTTCCCATCACATGATCCTCAAGCTCGTTCTCTCACTGTAGGTCACGTCACCGTGTATGGTACTGTTGTATCCCAGGACCCTTGGGCTTGTAGGTGACGTGGACCTTCCTCCAGCCATTCTGGTGGAGATGCAGTAATCAAACCTGCTATGCTGCTTCACATCAGACGCCTGCTGGTGCTTGCTCACATCATCCAAAGCCTCTTGTCCAACAAGCTGCTATTCAAAGAGGTTTGTTCGGGTTTTGGTTTTTTTGTTTTTTTTTTAATTCAGACTTCCTCAAGGCCTCCTCAGAAGGCTCTGGCATATCATCTACAGATGTGGCACAGCAGCCTTGGTTGCAAAATATATCCGGCATGGCAGTTGGTAGCAGTGTTGTGCAATCTCCATTAACTTACGGAAACCACTGTGAGATACTATTAAAGAGACTCCAGTCCTCATCTATCACACCAGCCGCAGTCATGTGTCCAGCTGTCAGCCAAAAGGGCATGCACATACAGACAGTACAAGTTTGTGGCCTCTGGAAATCTTTTCCCTTGAAGTATGTTCTCTTGTACGGGTGTGGGAGGTGATTTAGCTCTTACATGACACCATTGGCAGCACATAACTCCATGTTCTTCTTCGTTTATGTTTTGTCATCAGGTGTTTCTCAAGTATCTTTCACCACTATTACTGTCACTTTGCTGTTCAGAATTGGTTTGGGGCATTTAAATGACCATATACAATTTATTTGGGAAAGCAAAGCAACTTTAATGGGCTGAAGTTACCATGATAGGGCAGACCTGGGGCTACAAAGGAATGGACCCAAATACGCTTTCTTGCATCCTCAGCATTTCATACCAAAACAGGTTTTTTTTTCCACTTCAGAATCCAGCAGAAGTCTTCAGACTTGCTGGAGGGGTCTACAATGAATTGATCCATCCCTCTGGTTGTTGTCATAGTGGGAGGTATATCAGATCTGGTGTGTGCAGCCAGACTGTCCCAGCTGGGGATAACCAACTCTGTGGTGTCTGACACTAGAAGCATGGTCAAGGAGGGAGCTGCATCAGCCTTGACTCTGGGGTTGCCCACATCTGTGACTATACTGTTCAATTCTTCACAGTCAGTAACCCCAGGTATGCCAAGATTGTCTCATTCTTGCCTGCCAGGAATGCTGTGAAAGTTTGGAATGACCTCCACGATGGAGCTCAAACAAGGAACTGGGCCAAAGGAAGTGATTGGACTGCATGTGTTTATTAGATCAAGAGGGATCCAGTCTGTTCCTATGTCCCATGCAGCTCTGGTCCATCTGAATGGAAACCTTTGGGGCAGCAGAGTCTAATGGGACCAAGGAATCGACAAATGGAAGGTTGATCTGATTACTTGATGATGGCTCCCAGTGGCAAATGTATAGACAAACTAACGTCAGAAACCAGCGCATCCAAAATGCATCATCTCATTAAGGTGAAATTTGGGCCAGTGCTCAGGCCTAAGAGTAACCTTCTGCAGCTCCGTTCAGTTTGGGTCTTACTAGTTGCTTTTCCAAATAAACTGGGTCTTGGCTATGAGGGGGCATTTGTGGAACAACCAAATGTCCCCTGGATTGGGAGCAACACTGCTAAATAGCAGTCAGGGAGCCATTTGGGATGCTGGACAGTTATTCATGCCAGGAGATTAGGGTCTGCTCACAAAATATCCCAGGAGCATAGTCCCCCTTGCAGGGGGAGAGAAGTTAGCCATGCACTTCTCTGGGTCTTGCGGAAGTCACTGGCATGAATGGGGAGCTGCTGCAGTAATGTTTCACCAGAGTGCAGCTCTGGGGAGCTGCAAACCCCCTCAATGTCTGCCAGGGAGAAGAGTTTGCCTTCAAGGCCAGCTAGAACATAGGGATTTGTGGAGACTGGCTGGTTAGCCCATGCCAGAGGGTGCACCGGTAAGTGGTCTTTCATTGGCTGAAGCCATGCACAGGCACTGGAAAGGGGAGAGACTGGGAAGCTCCAGTATCCCTGTTGACTCTCACCCAGTTAGCGCATTCCCCACCAATCAGAATCTGATCTTTAAATTTGCAAAGCCATGTTGAAAACACCTACAATGTTAGGCAAGGACTTTATGTCAAAGGAAGCTACAAACCTGCAGCTGAAAATCCCAGAGCCCCATTTTGCATGTCAGGCTCTTTATCTCCATGGCTTTATTGCAGTTTTTTTATGGCAACTCTTTCTCCAGCACACCCATTCCTCCGTAGTCACCTTTCCCTTATTTCAGTCCCTGCAGACATATTAAATCCTGTGAGGGCTGCACAGATGAAATTGCCACCGCTCCATTACTTCGCTGTCAGCATCCGTTACACTCCTAAGAATCAGACACCAAATCAGAAAATAATAAAGGCGATATTATGAGCGGAGGGGAGAGGAGATTAAAAAATCTGTTTAAAGGGCATTTTGGTCCCTGGGTTATTTATTGCACCTCCTGGGTTTGGGTTATTTTTGTTGGCACTGTACTTGTTTTTTAATTTTCCTTTAAGCGTGAAGCCACGGGCTTGTAATTTCATTGGAACTCTAAGGATGCAGAAAGGGGTGTTCTTTTCTTAGTGCTGGTTGCTCCCAAAGAACAGCCAGTGTGATGTCTTCACAATTAGTTTAACTGCAAATTAAATCCTTTGCTCACCCAGACTGCACTCATCACTCGCATTGGAGCAAATCCGGACATCCTTACTTAAGCAAAACTCCCCTTGACCATAATGGAGTCGCCCCTATGATATAAGGGGCCCAAGTCTCCTCTCACATGCTCCTGATTGACACCAATATAACTCCACCAGTGTGAATGGGGTTACACTGATGCAAATCTATTGAGGGGAGGCAGGTGGGAGGAATAACAAATTCCTATCCTCAGTGGAGCAGGGAAGGAGTCATATGCGGCCTCCCCATGTATGATACCTTTTACAGGTGCTGCTCATATATTTACCTATCTTCCTACCTTCTTGTTGCCACATGTCAGGACACTAAGTGATATTAATTGTGCCTGCCATAAAGGGAAACCAAGGCTTCAAAAATCCACATCTCAAATATTACTGTTTCTTAATCTGCATTTTCCTTCCTCTCACTGTGAGTTAGTGAGGGCTGGATTCTCTCCTTGCTGACGTGCAACCTCAGAAGTCCAAGAAGTTGCCTGGCTGATGGCAAGAGCCAAAGAGGACACTCGAACTATTTAGCCCTAGGCAATTGCCTTCTGCTGCCTAGGCGATGTGGTGATATTGCATTCCATGAGGGAGGGGAATGGACCTCTTTTCATTCTTGCATTTCATGTAGGGGTATTTTATGAGGCTGGAATTTGGCTATGCCTTGAGTGAGTTGCATTGATCCCTCTTTGGGAATTGCCCACAAACAGCTTGTTGGGTCGCACTGGGACCTGAATGATATATCTGAAAGTACCTGGATATAAACAGAACTCCAAGTCAAGCTTTTCTAGCCAGCAGGCAAAGGATGGCTGCTTTGTAATACACCCTAGCTTACTGTTAAAAACATCTTGGTCAGATTTTATCAGGGTCTGAACAGGAACAGCTTTGACGGGTTGTCTCTGGGGAGATTAGAAGCATTGGTGGTTGCCTCACATGGTGCAAGATATTTCTGCCTCTCTAGGAGAGATGTTGTTTAAGTGAAATTGATTTGATTTCTCCCCTCTGTTCCAGTTAGGAATTGGGAGACTTAGTGTTTTTTGACCAAGTGGCTGATTCCAATGTAGCCGTAGTGGGCAGTGACCAAAGGGTCATGGCTGTCCAATGGCCATTGTGTCAGCAGTGGTTGAAGTTGGTGGTGCGGATTTGAGTTTCATGTGGACACATGTCCACACCAAAGTACCCACCATTCTAAATAGTTCCTTTGATGGTAGGCTCAGCAGTGGGGCCAGTGATGATTAGGCCCTGGATAGCGAGGTCTCTCCGGGTCAAGCTGAAGCATGTTGGCAGGGTGGAGAGGAAAGGACTCCCTCTGTGTGTGTGTGTGAGAGAGAGAGAGAGAGAGAGAGAGAGGCTTGTTGCCTGCACTGCATTTCTTTGCAAAGAAGTGGGGATGTGAAACCCCCCCGCCCCCCCCACACAGCAGCATGAAGAGGTGAAGAGTGTAAGGAAACAGAAAAGGGGTTACGGCTGGCATCGCCCACAGAGCATAGAGTGTGCAGACGAGGAATTGACATCAGTGACCAGGCCTGAGCTCTAAGCTCTTAGGAGTTTTGCAAGGCTTGAAAGGCAAGACATTTACATTGGTTTCAGTGTACAAGTGGGGGCCAGTGAAAAGATACAAGGAGAGAGTAGTATGGTCCGATTGATGGGCGAGGGAGATAATTTTGGTGACTGTGTCTTGGCCGGGTTAGTAGGGGCCAGGATAGGGACTGGGGAGAAAGAAGGTTACAGCAGTCATGCTGTGAGTTGATCAGGGCTTGGAGAGGAGGCTTGACAAGAGAAAGGAAGGTATGATGTTATCTGATTAAAATCTGACCCTGTAGATCACTGTTGCAACCACTGTTATATAATTGCGACAAAACGTGTACAAAGGTTGTCAAGTAAGGTGTCTGTGGAAAGCGTATGATTGGCTGAATATGATTATGCTGTGTGTATGAATGACTGTTGGCTCTATGCCTGTATTTCAAAATGTTTGCCCCTGGGTAGCACTCACAAGGTAGCTAGCCAGCTCATCTTGGAAGGACTATTCAAATGGATTGGCCCATCACAAGAACATTTAACTCACAATGGACTTTCCTGTGAACGTGCTGTCTGGGGTATAGGTAATGGCTTCTGCGGTGACTAAGCAGAATCATGCACGGACATGTGACTAGCCCATGTGATTCCAAATACCGTCTTGTCACCTGTGATTTTTCACTAGCGGTGCAGAGGGCTTTGTTTGAAACAATGGGTTTCCCTCCATATGGCAGAAGCTATAAAAGGCCCTGGAAATATCTCCATTTTGCCTCTTTCTTGCTCCATTCTAACCAGGGGACTGAGGACCTTCCAACGATTTGGAAGCAACCAGAGACTTGACTTAAGCCAGCAGTTTATTCCCTCACTGCTACAAACCTGAACCAAGAACTTTGCAATTATCGTATGTATTTGGTTCCTTTAACTCTCGCTTTTTTCTTTTTTATAAATAAACCTTTAGATTTTAGATACTAAAGGATTGGCAACAGCGTGATTATTGGTTAAGATCTGAGTGATATATTGACCTGGGTGTGTGACTGGTGCTTTGGGATCAGAAGAACCCTTTGTTTGATTAAACTGGTTTTAAGGAACCATTCATCTGGAAGTCTCCTGTTTCGGTGGTGATACAAAGACTGGAATACCTAAGGAAACTGCTTTTCTGGCTTCTCATTAGCCAGTGTGGTGAAACAGAAGTTTACTTTTGTTGCTGGTTTGGGATATCCTATGGGGGATTAACCTCTAGGTTTGAGGTGTATCTGCAAATGATTTCCTCTGCTGCCTGTTCAATAGCAGCATTCGGCCTCTTTGTTCCTCTCCTATGTATTCCCACCTGCCTTGTGTAAACTGTAGGGACTTGACTCTGAATCCCCTCCATTGATCTGTGATCAGTTTCCCTTTGTTGTCTTTGAGATGTGATGATTTGTGCTCTGCTGCGTGCATGCGTGTGTGTGTGTGTGCGCGAGAGAGAGAAAGAGAGAGATTTGTTCATTCCTTGTATATCCAAATCAGAGAACAAATCCTTCCCAACAATAGGAGTGTGAAACAAGAGCTTCCCCCGCCCCCACCCGAGCTATGGAAACCAACTGCCAAATGGAAACCTTGACTTGCAGTGATGGATGCTTTGGGGAGCAATTGGAGTTTCCAGTAAACTCCAGGCCCTGGCTCCAGAAAGGAGCATGGGTGTGTGTCGGGGGAGGGGGGGGGGTGGGGAGACAGGAACTGAGACAGGAAGTGTGCATCGGTGCTTCAGGAAGCGAGCTGCAGAGAAGCCAAAGCCAGTGAGGCTGCAGCGGCATTCCTAAGCCATGGAAACCCAAGTCACTCTTCCTGTGACATGCCTGGAATACCTCTGGTTTTGCAGAGTCTTTCTGCTGAGCCGGCAGCTCTGAGGAGCGACTCACTGTGCAGAACAGAGGGGAAAGGGCTGTACGCTCGGGAAGAGGAATCCGGCTCCCTTTCAAGTGTGAAGATTCACACTATGGGCAAGAACCCTCATTGCTCCACAGAGGGTCAGCAGAGCTTTGGTTCAGTTGAAGGGGAGATGAGTGAAGACAGAAACTGAGCTATTGAGCCTGTGAGTGCATCAGGTGACTTGGTGGTCACCTGATAAGAGAGCCCCATGTTGTATGTACAGTCCTGGAGTTTTAAAATGCCAGCTGGCTTCCAGTAAGGAAGGTTCCATGTGTGTGAGAGGGAGGAATTTATGGCAACTAAGTTTTATTCAGTAGCATTCCCTCCTCAGCACAGGTGGGATGGTAAAGCCCCACTAGGGAAACCGAGATACGCAAAGGAGCAGTGAGGTGACTTTCCCAAGGTCTCTCAGAAAGTCAGTGTCAGAGCCAGAAATAGAACCCAGAATTCCTAAGCTGTGGTTCTTTTGTGCTCTAACCATTGGACTAATTCCTCTCCTGTAGAGCACATCCCGTCCCATGCATAGCTTGATTGCTAGTTGTGAACAGGAAGCTCATTATGCAGAGGTGAACAGACATGCAGCCAAAACCCTGCTGCTAAATGAAATGGCAGATGGCTTGTGTGTATTTAAGCTAGGATGGTGACTGTGTGCTGACCTCCATGAAGTAATAAGTAGTACAGCTATAGCGGTGATTCATACATGTTAGAGACAAAAGAAGCCACTGAGCTCATCTTGTCTACTCCCCTGCCACCCTACCGGATTCTCCCCAGCAGAACATTCCTCAGTGCTTTGTCAAGCCAGCTTTTGAATAACTCCTCATACGGGGCTTCACACTAGTGCTGGCTGAAACTTGTGGTTTCTGGTTTATGGTCAGTTCTGGAATCTGGTTTTATTCTGGATCAGAGTGAAACCAAAATTTCTTACAAACCGGAAATTTTGAAATAAACTTGCTCCCCAGAAACAGCAGCTGCTGAGTAAATCTGACACTCTGTTGCAGAGGTGAAACTAACAAGAATTTCAGTTTTACTCAGCAGCTGCCAGGACTCCTGGGATCTGCAGCTCCAGGGCAGCCCTGCCATATACACTGCTTCAGGGCTGGAGACCCCAGAAGCTTGGGGTCTCTGCTCCCAGAGCAGGCCACATGGCAAAGCTGCCTCAGAACTGCAGGCCTACAAACGGAAAGACGGGGTTAGTGGATTACAGAATGTTGTAATTAGCCATAAAGTCAGTGTCTCTGTTCAGTCCATGGTTTTTGGTAATCATGAATGAAGATATTTCAAACAACTCAGACCTTGTACTGCCCTATGAGGAACCCCATTGGATGCTCCATCCAAGCTTCATTCATAATAATCACTCTCTCCTTATGGCCCCTCATCCATCATTCACTCTGTTGTAAGGTGTCATTGTCAAGTCTCTTTGATCTAATTTTTCTAATTGCAAACCAGTCCAATGGCTGTACCCGTCCGCTCACTAACTTTGTAATTAGACTGAAAATTGCTCTCCAGCTTATCTGGGACAAGCTGCTCTTCGTAGGTCCTGTACGATTGGTTACTCATATGTCCGCTATATGTCCATGGGCTTACACTTGTTTTGCTCTTCTTTATGTGCTGAATGCCCTAAATCGCCAGATCTGGCAATACTGGCCTCGTGGGAGAAAGGAAAGCTGAAAGTGGCTTATGAGGGTGGGTCTGGCTTCGAGAGTCAGTGTCCCGACATTTGTGCTTTTTCCTAAATAAACCTTTGGTAAATACACACAAGGGATGGGTCAGCCCCTATTAAATAGTCATTGTTTGGGATCTGTGCTAATGCTTTCCCAAGCAAGTAGCAGTCTGTCCTGGGACTGGTTTGCTTGAATGGTTTGGATGGATACTCGCACCTCCATGCATCTAGCAATCTAGTCATTGATTTGTATTTATTAAAGTCCATAACATTTTCCTTCTCAAGGACTATGGAGTCTGAAAAAGGGGAGGAAATCTAAGGGTATATCTACAATATGAAATTATATCAAATGTATGTCAAGAATCAGAGGGGTAGCCGTGTTAGTCTGGAATTGCAGAAGTGACAAAGAGTCCTGTGGCACCTTAAAGACTAACTAAAATTTTTTCAGAGCATGAGCTTTCGTGGGCTAATACCCACTTCGTCGGATGCATGCAG